>CM031241.1:234686867-235286867 GCA_018340775.1 Taxus wallichiana var. yunnanensis
GTATCGGGATAGAGATTGAGTTTAGAGCCATATCCAGTAGATGTAGAATGGTAGATCGAGGGTGTTAGTTCCTCCCCACGTGGTTGAAAAATTTCAGGTCATGCTTCATTCAAGCCACCACAACAAGTGATAGAGACTAGCCCACCTTACGGACCTCCTCAGAGATTTTATGCACGAGAGGAGGGAGAGTATGGGGCCTCCTCCTAGAGGTCCCATCAGGACATAGGGTGCACAAAGAGATCGGTCGGTAGGAACTCGTCGGGAGAGACCTCGGGAGTCCATAGCCTGGTCATCGGCATCCACATGATAGACATCTATAGTACCAACCCGAACCACATCACACTAGAGATGACCGGGTAGCTATTATGGTTGTGGTGTTACTGGAAACCTTTGGAGAGAGTGCCCATAGAACCCTAGCAACAAGGGTAAGATGCAGATCTCAAAGCTCACTATTGGAGATATGGCACAGAGTCATCGGATCTATGCATCGGTCGAGAAGCTAGGCTAAGCACCCAGTACCATGATAGAGACCACAGGTAGTCTTGGTGGTGTTTTTGCCTCTATATTATTTGATTTAGGTTCCTCTGATTCTTGTATTGTACCATCCTTGGTAGAGCATTGCAAAATGGTGGAAATTATGCAAGGTCATATTTGGGACGTTGATATGACTTCTAGAGCCAAAATTTCTATAGACTCCTTAGTTAAGGAGTGTGTAGTGGATTTGGGATCCTTTACCACTACCTCAGATCTTCGAATCCTTCCATTAGGATCTTATGGTGTCATTTTAGGCATGGAATATTTTTACGCACACAGAGATAGAGTGGCCTATTACCATAAGACTATTTCTTATAAAAATGATCTAGGAGTGGAGTCTGTCATATTAGGAGTTAGGAGGCCCATTTCCATTCACACTATCTCTGCTATGCAGCTTAAGCGGTGTGTACGACGAGGTTGTCAAATGTATGTTGTTATGGTTAGTGACAGATCTAGGATGATTTACGGTGGACCATACCTTGATAACCATCCCATCTTGAGATATTTTTTTGAATTTTTTCTAGGGGAGCTACTACGGTTACCTCCCCCACGTGAGATAGATTTCCACATAGATCTAGTTTCGGTGTAAAGCCTATCTCACGAGCACATTATCAGATGACTACTCTTGAGCTCTGTGAGCTCAAGTTACAACTTGAGGACCTTTTGGAGAAGGGCCTAATCCCTCCTAGTGTATCCCCTTCTGGTGCACCAGTTTTATTTGTGAATAAGAAGGATGGATCTCTACGGTTGTGTATTGATTACCGTCAGCTAAACAAAGTAACGATCAAGAATCCTTACCCCCTTCCACGCATTGATGATTTATTTGATCGGTTGAAGTGGGCTGCAACTTTTTCTAGATAGATCTTAAGTCGTGGTACCATCGGTTGAGGATTACGAGGTGGATATTCATAAGACCACATTCTATACAAGATATGGCCATTACGAGTTCACAGTGGTACCCTTCGGTTTGACGATTTCCCCGCAGTGTTTATGAGTTTGATGAATGGGGTGTTTAGGACCTTTTTATATTGCTTCATGCTCATCTTCCTTGATGAAATTCTGATTTACTCATGTACGTGTGAGGATCATGAGGAGCACCTTCGCCAAAGTTCTTCGGTTTCTTCATGACCGAGAATCTTTACGGGAACTTGGAGAAGTGTGTGTTATTTCAAATAGAGGTGTAGTATTTGGGCCACAACATTTCTAGGGAAGGTACTGTAGTCGATCCTTCCAAGATTTGATCTATTATGGATTGGCCAACACCCACTAGTGTGACCAAGGTATGCAGCTTTATGGGTCTAGTAGGATATTACAGGAGATTTGTTCATGACTTTTCTTAGATTGCACACCCCATCACTTCCCTTCAGCGGAAAGAGAAGAAGTTTATATGGTTAGAAAAATGTGAGCAGGCCTTCAGTACACTGAAGGAATGCCACATGACAACACCAATTCTTGTAGTGCCAGATCCTCATGGTGAGATCTATGTTTGCACATACGCTTCTTTGGCAGGAAATTGCGGTGTGTTGATTCTTGTAGGTAGAGTAGTTTATTTTGAGTCTCGTAAACTCAAGGATTATGAGCTCAATTATCCAACTCATGACCTTGAGCTTGCAGCAGTTGTGCATGCCTTAGTGTGGTGGAGACATTTTCTTCTTGGCTAGAGATTCACACTCAGGACTGATCACTTGAGTCTTCACCACCTTTTCATGCAACCCAATCTCAACGCATATCAACGACGTTGGCTGGAGTTGCTTTGTGAGTATGACATGGAGATAAAGGATGTTTAGGGGAAGGAGAATGTAGTTGTAGATGCCTTGAGCAGATGGAGACAGTGGCTATGGCCACTTCGGTGGGTAAAGATTTACGGAAAAGGATTTTGAAGCAGTTTCCTCAGGATAATTTCTACCTTGCAGCAAGAGCAAACATTGAGTCTCAAAGACCCCTTAAGGGGAGATTTGATGGATTTGCATTAGAGGTAGATGGCCTTCTCAGACATAGAGGTCAGATATATGTTCCTATAGATGGAGGCTTGAGACAGGACATTTTGACAGAGGCTCATCGTGCACCTTATTTAGCCCATCCTAGGGTGAAGAAGATGCACACCACTTTGAGACAGTTGTACCATTAGAGAGGACTTCAGAGAGAAATGGATTTGTTTGTGTCACACTACTTAGAGTGCTAGAGGGTGAAGGCCGAGCATTAGCATCCAGCTGGCCTTCTCTTTCCACACACCATACCGGAGTGGAAGTGGGACACCATTTCCATGGACATCATCATTGGGTTACCAATGTCAAGATACCACCACAATGCCATCATGGTCACGGCGGATAAATTGACAAATTTAGGTCATTTTTCTTTGGTGAAGACCACCTATACAGCCAATATAGTGGCATGAATATATCTTGATGAGATCATCAGATTACATGGGATTATGTGGAAGATCATTTACGACCACAATCCATTCTACACTTCCCATTTATGGACCACCATGCAACATGTTCTCGGGACGCGGATCAATTTTAGCATGACATATCACCCTAAGACAAGTGGATAGGACCGAGCGGGTGAATCGATCCCGGAGGACATACTTAGGATGTATGTTATGAATCAACGATCAAGGTGGGAGGAGTATCTATACTTGGTGGAGTTTTCCTATAATAATAGTTTTCAAAGTTCGATAGGCATGACTCCTTTTCAGGAATTGTATGGCAGAGAGTGTAGGACACCTCTTAGTTGGGACAGGTTAGAGGACAGGGTTTCTCTTGGGCCAACATTATTATAGGATATGAAGTAGTAGGTTACCTTGATCGACGGAGATTACATGAGGCATAGGATAGTCGGGAAGAATTATGTGGACCAACATAGGATAGATCGTAGTTTTGAGGTAGGCATGGACATTTTTCTTCATGTTAGACCGCATAAGAGCCCTATCCATTACGAAAAATATTCTAATCATTCTCCCAGGGTTTGTGGGTCCCTTTGAGATCTTAGAGCGCATCGTTCCTTGGCCTATCTCCTAGCGTATCCACCTATCTTGTCTCACGTCCATGATGTGTTTCATGTTTATGTGCTTAGGAGAAATATTTCTGCTCCTTCTCACGTGCTAGATTGGACCACATTGTCAGAAGTGTAGGATCGGGGAAGGTGATGGTGGAGATTTTATGCATTATAGAGTGTAGGACCCCGAGGCCTTTACGGCATAGAGATTAACCAAGTTTGAGTCCAAAGTGGGATAGATATGATGAAACTATAGCTACTTGGGAGGATGCTACTCTACTAAGAGTGCAGTTTCCACACCTGTTCTAGTGACTTTTAGGAGGAAGTCAAGTCTAAGGGGAGGGGGATGTAGTGCCCACATCACTTTGACACCTTTTGATTATTGGTCTTGATACTGTCGACTGCACTTATGGATATATTATAGCTTTTTGAGTTAGCATGTTAGTAGATATCGAGAGATACTAAACCGTTATAAATTTTATTCATATATGATACATATAGACCATTAGAGACATTTGATACGATATTGATATTCTATTGACATGATTATTTATTTGTATTTCGACATGTGATATATTAGTCATATTGAGTAGACCTTGATAATTGGATTAATGTGGTGATCGTTTTGATATGGGTGAAATGTTGAATAGAAATTTGCTAGAAATTGTAAGTGGTATCGTATTCGCAAAGATGATATTAAATCATATATAGTTGATTTTATATTTATATCGAATATTTTGGCATGGATGTTTTAATATGGCCAAAAGGCCAAAGGAGGTATTCTCTATTTTACAGGTATATTACATTCACAACAACATCAAGGGATTAGAGACCAACCACATTAGAATTCGAGAAGAATTTAACTAGGGTCAGCATGGCAACATGTAATTGTGTGTGTGTTAGAATAATTTCATTAGGGGAAAATTGTGACCTAGGGGTCATGTGTTGTTTTATTTTAATTTCCCTTTTTATAATTTTAGTATGTGTTTTTTTAGTAATGAAATTTACATGTTTTATTATTTAGATTTTTGGATATATGTTTACCCCTTTATTATTCATGGGTTGTAGTGTCTTAATTAAGCTAATTTAAATTTTTCCTAAACTAATTAAAGATGTGACCAAAAAGGAGTTCATTTATTAGACTTGATTTACTCTTGGATTTTGTGTTGAGTGTTGTTTTCTTGAGTCTTGAGTGTAGCACACTCTACCCTTCATGGGAAACTCGAATTTGGCCTTAGAGGCCAAATTTAGAAGCTTGTGGGACAAGTAAAACTTGTCCCACACCTCTTAAATGCCCATGCCAACCCTACCTATGGGTTGGGGGGGTAAATTTAGGCCCTATTAGGTGTTTTGGGAAGATAAAAAGGAGAAATGTTAATTACAGTTTCTTTAAAATATTTAATTTTGTCCTTTGGGGGAGTGGGCTTAGATGGAGTGTGTAAGGTTCTTATCATTCCTCCAACCTCTTATTAATTATTCCTTGGAATATTAGGTTGAACAAGTGATGTGGAGTGGAGAGGAAATGAGGTGGCATCCTACTTGGAGCCACATCATCCCTCCCTCTCCTTTCTCTATTTATTGAATCCTTTTTGCTTGTTTGGGGGTTACATGATCATTTTAGTCTCTTGTATTTTTAGAGAGTGAGAGGATTTTGAAAGAGTTTATGGATTGTTGGAGCTTTTTTTATGCTTGCTTTGTCTTTGGAGAAGCTTGGAAATTCATACTTGGAACAAGATATACCATGGAGAGTTACGAGCTTCACCTTAGTTAATTAATTTTATTTTATTTTTTTGTGATCATATGCTTATGTTGTGTGTTGTTTTTCTTAGGAATGTTGTTGGGTATGGGTAGATTGTCTAAGTTTTGGATTAGGAGGAGAATTTGGGGAGTTTTTATGTAAGGAGCCTTAAGATTTTACCATTTTGTGGAGGGAGTTTGGGTTGGGTGCCCCACCTTTTTTGAGGGATGCTTGCCTTTCCTTTTATTCTTGTTATGAGGGAGACATAAGAGTTTATGTAGGTATAAGGGGTACTTGATGGACGCATAAAATTTTTTAGGGGATTTTTGATATGTACTGGAGGCTTGAGCTGGGCACCCATTCCCATTTGGAGGCATAAGTTTCCTCCCAATAGGTCTTACTCTTTTGGCTTTCTTGATAAGCCTTGTTATATTGTTGTTTTGTTGCTTCTTCTTGTTAAGTTGTTGTTGTGTTTGAATGTGAATGAAATGGAAGTGAAACTATTTGTTAAGTATTATGGAAGCTTATATTTTCCATGAGTTGAAATCTTCTCCCATTGTAACGTGGTTGGGTCTCGAGGGCCAATGGAGAGAATGACTTCTCCTCCTCATTAGATATATTGGCTGGGTGGAAAACATTACCTCTCCCCCATTTTATTGTGAATTAAACAAATCATGATGGATCCTTCTTGTTGGTGTTGAGGAGCTTGGATGTTTTCTTGAGTCCTTGAAGAGTTTCCTTCTTGAGAAAAACCTTTTTGTTTCCTACTCCAAAGTGGAAGATTCTAAATTTGGTAATGTTTTAAAAGAAATATTGAAATAAAAGTTGTATTGATTTTTCGTATCATAGTTGTGATGTATGTGGGAAGGAAAGAATTTTTAATGAAGCAAGTTTGGATAATGAAAATATGTTGTTCTATTTTCAAAAATTAAAAAACTATTAAAAGGTTAGTAGTCCACATTTTAAGATTCATGGAGAAACTTGGTTATATTGGAAAATTGTTGTTTGAAACAAAAGGATTGTTACTTCTTTTGTATTCCATGAGTTTTATGAATACTAAAAGGGTAATATTTGTTTATCCTCTTATAGTGCTTGAAATATGTTTTAAAATTTGTATGTTGAAATGGAGAGAACTTAAGTATAAGTGATCTTTTACTTGCTAACATTGGTATATATGAATCCATTATTACTTACCGTAATCTTATTACCTTGTGTATTATCATATTAAATATTATTTGATTTATTAATATTAATAATAGAGTAATATTAAAAAATGTTAGTCTTTATTATAAGAATATAATATGAATGTCCTATATTTTAATAAAAGTACCCTTTTAAATCAAATATTGTTGCTCAAATATATATATATATATATATATATATATATATATATATATATATAATGTTAGATATAGCTTATAAGTACTAAATAATATAATTTTTAGTAAAGTAAATAAACATAAAGAAAGAAAGAAAAGTATAAAAGTAACGTTTTTTTAAAAATGTGTGGGAGTTAAAACTCTTACTAAAATTTTATTAAACAATAACAAATTAAAAAAGGAAATTTATGAAAAGTGCGGCCTGCACTTTTGGGTATTTTTTTAGTGTAAAAAAGGGGGTGGGGTGGATGACCCCCGCCCAACCCAACTTACTACACATACCATATTTAGCAGCCCCAACACTATTAAAACATGCTCTTTTTTACTTAGGCCTATTTTTATTATTTTTCTAGTGATGCACTTTGTACATGAAGTTTTCCTTTGACCGTCACAAAGATTGCATTATATATATATATGTGTATGTATGTATGTATGTATATATATATTATCCTTATTTATTATTCTTTAATATTTTTTTAAAAAAGGGTGCAAGAGGAATATAAATTTATACAAAAAGTTTAATTTTGTTTAATAAATACATGGGGTTTCTAGAATTTCCCAAATGAGTATACCAACAAAGAATATTCTTGAATCTACAAATAGAATATTCTAATAAATAAATACAAAAAAAAAAACCCACAAATGGAAAATGAAGGGATTTATAATTTTAAGCATGAAATGTCTTCAAGGAAGCTTCCAATCCTCTTTAATGGCCTTCTTGGATCGTCCTTCTTCTACTCCTTCCTTAACATGCAAAGGAAAACAATAGAAAATAGAGAGTAGTAGAATTAAAAAAGAATATATTAATCCATAATGATTCTTATGGTTACTTTTAGCAAATCTAAATCCAAGGGTGGAGAAAGATTGTATCTAAGGGTGTAGGATGCACCCTACATCACTTAAGTGATGGGCTATTTAAATGGGAATGCTTTAATTTAAAAGATGTGTGTGTAGTGTTTAATGGGGCCTAAGGTGTTAGACTAGGTTGTGCACCCCTTTCCTTTTTAATAAAATAATATAGATACTAAGGAGCCCTGATTTAAAAATCAAAGGATATTTAGTCTTGTTTAATATAATTTATTTATAAGGGATTAATGGGGCCATGAAATGAATTTTTTTTTGAGAAATATTAAAATAATTATTGCAGCTTAGTAAGAGAATTCAAAAATGGCTTTAATTTTGGAAATTGAGTCAATGCTAATCAATCGTCATTTTAGTTCCGACTACCTTGAATTTTCTTTTTTAACGTCATCATCAAGAATTTAATTTTAATTTCAATTAATGTCATTGTCGTTCCCTCTCAAAAAAAATTATTCCATAATTATTCCATGTTGGTTATCAGGTTTATCATGTTTCTTGTTGAGAAAAATGCGGGTGTTATAGAAGTAAAATGGCTAAAGGGAGTGGAGTAATTAATTGTTTATTATGGTAATATATATTTCAAGCAATGTAAATGTAAATGCTGAACTATCTTTTTGTAATGTGTTGAAAGAATTATTTTTGAAGTTTGGTAATATGTATAAGATGCTAGTTTTAAGGGTGGTTTGGGAAATGTGCATTTAACCATATGTGAATCTTTTATTCATATATATGTATGGAAATTAAAAAAGGGAAGATTAATAGATATGTGTTAAATGGAATTTGATTTAATATATTCTAGTGCAATTCTAGTGTGAAATTGATGATTAATTACTTAGTGTGTCATGTTTCCTTACATTGAAAATTCAATAAAGAAATATGAATATAATAATTGGCCTTATTTTAAAACTTGTGCATATCAACATTTCTTGCATGATCCTTCTTAGAATAGAAGAAATTTGAAACCTTAGAATAAACTTAAACATTTTCACTTGATGGAAACTCCTAGTTTAGGTTAATAAGAGTCCATGTTTGAGTTTTTCATATTATCCAATGCTTAGCAACTTCATCATGAACCTAATGAATAAGAGAGACATGTTCCAACATTACCTAGAGTATGTGGTTCCCTTCTAGGATTGAAAATCGTGTGTTAATTATTTAGAATATAATTTTTTTAAGGTAGCACTCATGGGAACCAATATTAAACATAGAGTAAAACCATCTTGGACTGATACATGTGTGAGTGGAAAATATTTCCAACAAACCTTAAAAGTCAGCTTTAGGAGTTGGGATCATAAAACGACATGATACCCAACCTCAATCTATTAATTGGGTTTTATGGTGTAATACTCATAGTTAGTTGTGGAACTTAACAATATCCTAATTTTTGTTTAGTTTGAAAAAAAGGTAACCATAAGATTATGTGCTTGGATATAAGTGAAATTTTAGATCGTTCATATAATGTGCATAAATCATCTTGTGGCAAGGGACTATATTAACGATGTGTGATCCCTAAGGTGAATCATAATCCTTTAAACAAAGGAGTATTCCCTCTTTTTCTCAATTTTTCCTAATGCATAATGAATGTACATTGTGACCTAGGAGGTCATGTTAATGAGGCAATTCCCTAGGATGAGAGCTAGTTGGTTCACAAGAATTTAATTGTCCTTATTAACAAATGGGTTACTCAAAAATTTCAATACACTAATTAAATTTTATTAAGTGAAATGATTTTAAGATGAATGTGATGATTTGAATGAGTCATATGTTGTAGGTACCTGTACATGAGAATACTTAATGTGAGTCTCCTTTAAACCCTATCAAGCAAGAGTATCAACTTGACAAGTAGTGTTGAATGTACCTAGAGTTAGAAAAAGACTTTGGAGATAAGGGTGTACAATAAATTTTTATTGTGATATATGTAAGGTGTGTAAAATTTATAATTGAATATCTCCTTATAACACACATCTAATGCTTAATTGTTCAGGAATCCAAACCTGATGGAGTGTGAAATCATACCCGTTAGTACCTTGATGACTAAGAAATTAAGTGAAGTAGATGGGATACATGGTTAGTTGTCATAACATAAACCAAAATTGATTAAAGTTAGAAATTAAATGTTAATATGAAAAGAAAGCAAATTATATCTATTCTTGAATCAATAAACTTCCCTTACTTCATGAAAACATCCCTTGTTGCAACTAAGATAAATACTAAATCCAATCAAACATGCAACTTAGAAAGTGAATCCTTATAAAAACACTAAAAGGATCATCTATGCACATATGTTCATACCAACAACCAAGTTACAACATACGGTGTGATGAGGGAAACAAGCAAAATTAGATGGCATTACTAAAAGTGAAAGGTTCAATAAAGCAAAGATAATGTAGTCTAGTTATAAAATGATTGATAAGCGATTCCAAGAAAATAAGGTCAATAATGATATATGAATGTAATAAATATGTAACCCGGGAAAGTGTTTTCATACATGGGGCCTAGATTGGATTCATAATGCGGTTGAATCATTATGTTATGTATTGTCATTTGAAAATGAAAATTTCCTTTATGTGCATCATGTGTTTCCATATTACTTATGTTGGTTATTGTTTATACAAACATATCATGTGTTGTGCGTGGTCTAGGTGATCTCCTATAGTATCATGTATACTTCAATGTAAGTCACAAAAAAATTTACTCTGTTATTTCTAGTGTGATATTTTTGTGTGTAAAATGTCAATACGTTACGAAACATATTTACCATTGAATACATATGGCACCCAAAAATGTGTAATTAGATATATAATCCAAAATATAATATTATGGTCTTATTTAATTTTATATCTTAATTTTGACTATACATCGGTGTATTTCACTAAGCTCATACATAATAAGTTGTCTTCTCTTTGTCTTGAAACCATTCCATCCTCCTAGTACCTATAAAGGGGTTGTAAAATAGTTTATTTAGACCACCTATGTGCATATGATTTCTGAATCAATGTTATATATAGAAATAATTTAAGGAATACTCTACGGAAAATTGTTGAGATCTTTATCAACAAAATTTGGTCAAAATCACAAGAAGATAAAAATTTAATATTATCAAACTATTCTTAAAAATGGGAGAAAAGTACATAAATAGAGCATTGATTTACTATAAAATTTAAGATTCACATTCATATCCTTCATCTAATCATATATCCTAATATCATGGGGCATTATAACTCACACATAGTCATATGATAAATATAAAATGCAACATACCTTAAAATATATATGTAGTGTCCCACATAAAACAAAACAAGAGTTGATATTTATATAAAAATAATAATAATATTTATATATTTAATGGTTTGGTGTTGTTGAATATGTTTGGTGTGAAGTAAAATTCGATCAAAGAGTAAAGTCTTTGAAAACATTAATCACACACAATTGACTAGTATTAAGCCCAACTCCACCACTTCTTTCAACACCCCCTATCCTTTTCCAATCAATAGTTGTCAGTGGGTGGTTGTAATTTCCCTTAATGGTGTTAAGGTAGAGCTTGGAGTGCAATGCATCCAAAAAGGACTTGGTAGACTGTCATTTCTCTAGAAATAATAAAATCACTTTATTTGTGAGCTAAAGGATTTAACCATACTAGATACCCGGAGTTTACATTGTAAATCCAGCGGTAATCAAAATTGTTACAATTTTTACCGAATGAAAGAACGAGATAGCTTCTCATGGAATTATTTTCTTGGTGTGTGGACGACAAAGTATGAAGAAGATATGAGTTTCCTCACGAGAGAGTCACAGTTTCACATATGCAACAAATAGGTATCCAACTAGATTGGTTTACAACTACCTTCATAATCCCATCATGTGCCAAAATGTGAGCACTGGAAGAGGTTATGGATGTCTAGAAAAGCATAAAGATAGTGGATTTTAGTTATATGTTGTAGTTACAAGTGTTATGGGATATATGTATCCAAAATGTGGAAGCATGTGCTTGGCATGTGAACTCTTCAAGTAAATGCTAGAAATGTGGCCTCATGGATTGCAACGATAGTAGGATATGTCCAAAATGGATTTTTGAAAATGCATTGGAATCTTTCAAGAAAATGGAAAGCCGGGATTTTGTAAGCCCCACATTTTACACACACAATTCAAAACTAAAAATACCATAATAATTTTTTTCTACTTACATTGTAGTGTACAAGACATTATAGGAGATCACTTATGACAATGCATGGCACATGATATGTTTTCACAACACTAATACACATAGGTGATATGAACCACGTGATCCACAACAAGCTTAGTTTTTTAACAAGGCACAACATAACAATTCTACTACATGACACACTTATAGAAAGGGTCTTCCCACGACATGATAATTTAGGATTACACATTCATTACAATCATGTTTCAATATTTAATGAATTCCTAGAAATATTTGTAATATGTTAATAATACTCTCCTTTTTTCCTTTTTGCTAGATTTCCTGAATATTTTTCAACATTTAAGATTATGAGTATCTCATTGAATAAGGATCATCTACATTATTGAAAATACTTTTTAATCCGCTCGTTCATTAATAGGGTATTTACTTGCACACAAGAATACTAGGTCTTATATCATATCTCTGTTACACAACGAAACAAGGGTATGTCCAAGGATGATAAGTTCACCCCTTTTTTTGTTCAAGGATTTAGGGTCATGTTTCTTTTAATCATTTATAAATTGATAGCTGATTTAGTACAAAATGATCATCATATGCAATAGGTTCTTTATGCACACCAAGAGATTTAAACCACATGGGAAGGAATATCGTGTTTCTATTTATCGAGGGATAACATCTCATGCTTATGCTTGTCAAATACAAATGTCAAATATAACTTACTCTAGTTATGCTAAAACAATTAGTTAAGGATTCTAAGGCTCTATACATGGCATCTTACTTCCTTATTTTCATGTTTCTAGATTAGGTTGCATGAGTATAATTTTACGTCTAAGTTAAGATGTTTTATTTATCCCTAACTAGGTTAGTGTACTTTTTGTAATGAATTGTGTAGACTACTTGTTCATAGTGCCATTTTTATCCTCAATAAGATCACTAGTCCTATCTAAAGGTATTTTTCTCCAAGAACGTGATCACATAGTTTCACAATTAACTTTTAGTATTGTACCCTAGAAATAAATGATAATATAAATTATGTGTCTAGTTATTTCATGATTCTAACTCTTAAAGGATAATTCTAAGGTTAGTTGGCGATCTTTGCCACTCAACATGTGTGACGGTCTAAGAGGGTTCTACACTATGTTTAATGTTTTTTTCCAAAGGATAACTACTTTAAGAGGACATATTATCCTTACTTCACACATGGTTACTAACTTAGGAGGGAAACACATACTCAAGATAAAGTTGGACCAGGTTGTTCCTATTTGTCGGGCTCATGACGATGTTGCTAAGTATACAAGATATGATGATAAACTCAAAATTTTGATCATATTTATTTAATCTAGGAGGTTTTATCAAGTGTAAGGATTTTAGTCCATCCTAATGTTTTACTTTTTTATGCTATAAATCACAAAGGAAGGTTAGTTATACATGAAGTTTAAACTAGGGTGGATTGTTTCGTTTAGAGATATTTATTACATTTGAAAGTAAGAAACACAACACACCTATTATTTAATCATAACTTACACACTATAATTGCACTATAAGCTATTAATTATTTGTAACACCCATAAATTTTCCCGACAAGCCACGTGAGAACCCAATAGTTAATTGAGGAAAAATTATGGAATTTTGTTTTGAAAGGGTCAAACATTAGTCAAGAATTTGACTAAATATTGATTATAAAATTTTAAACAATTACATGGCAGTCAAAATTTAAAATAATTAATAAATAAAATTTACTCAATCGCCAATTAGAATTAGAGTGTTATTTCTCTTACTAAGTACCAATGTTTTATTTAAATAATCCTCATCTTGCTTTTCTTTACTTAGCCCTAAATATTTCCTTTAAATCTATTTATTTAATTGATGAACCTTATTTAAATTCAAGATTTAATTAGGTAAGAATAATGATCCTTTAGTTTCAAATTATGTACATTAATATTTAGTTTATTTCATAAAAGGTGAATGTTTTACATACAAGACTAACCCCCTTAGGCCCCATTAAAAACATTACCCATACTTTTAATTTAAAACATTCCCACCAAAATCCCTATCACTTAAGTGATGTAGGGTTCATCCTACACTAGTGGATCTAATCTATATCGAGCCATTATTTAGGTTAAGCCAATGAAACCTTATAAATCCTTATGGTATCTTGTATATTCATTTCTTAAACACATGTTATCATTTTCTCTTGTTTAATTTGTAGGTTAAGAAAGGAGGAGAAAAGATGAAGCCATGGAGGCCATTAGAGGGGGTTGGAAGCTCTAATTTTATTAAAAAAATTGTTTAAGACAATGATCTACCCATCTCCTTTGTGGGTATTGATCTCCATTCAATGTTTATAATTTTTTTATTTCTTTCTTTTCTATGGTATTTTACGTATTGGTTCAAAGTATGAACAATGTGTGTGTACCCATTTGGGTGATAACCAGAAACCCTATGTATTAATAAGTATATGTGTATATATATACTTATATGTATATATATGTATGTATAATTATATATATATTTTAAAAAATTATACTTAATCTCATTTTAGAAAAACCTGAAATTTTCTATAGGTTTGCTGCATATAAAAAAGTATGCAATCCAATGCATAGACACACATAAGTGTTTAATAAAATTGTGGCTGCGGACAAATCTCAGAAAAGACTGCATTTATGTTAAGGCCGATTGTTAAATGAAAGGGCCAAATATAATAAAATGGCGTCTTGTTAAATAAACGGTAATTTTTTTAATTTAATGAAAAGGGTTTATAATGTTGGGGGGGGTGCCGACCCCACCCTGACGCCATATATATTATATGGGTTGGGGGTTGGGTCGGTGCCCCTCCCAAAAACTTAATTTAAACTAATAAAACCTACATGTCGCGGCCACAAATGCTCACCCACCTAAAGAATTCACATTTTGTTTTTATTTTATTTATTAAAACAAAAAAATGACTCTTAGTCAATTCAAATATTTTTGTAATTTAATATTTATTTCAACTACTAATATTTATTAATATATATAGGAATATAATGTCTATATATATTAATATTTATAATCGAAATATAAGTATTAGTATTTATTAATGATTTTATATAAAGAAATTTATATAATGGTTTTATAAACTGTGAGATTGATAATTGTATATTATCAATGTATACCTAATATATATTAATAATATGTATTTGTTTATTAATTTATTTTCCCATTAAAATATGGATTGTAATAAAAAGAAATTAGGTTTGTGTTTATAGACTTAAATCTATAATTTTTTTATAAATGTAGATTTTTATAGTTGTATGATATTGTGTTTCATGCTTTAATCCAAAAAAAGTATCCAACTTCAGCTCATCTAGGTAACATCTAAAACGATACAATTAATTTTTATTTATTCATTCACTTAGGACAATTTCCATTGCAACAAAGGGGAAAATTATTTTATAAAATTAATTTTATCTATCCCTTCTTGCACATAATTTGAGTAGGAGAATGTAAACTACATTTAAATGAAAATTATCTCATTCAAACTGGATTTCTAATAATGCAAAAAGATCAACACTCCCTTTCCATTCAAGGAAAATAATTTCTTCCAAAATAGATTCACAATACAACATGAATAACATTGAGATTTAAAATATATTTCTTTCCATTACAACACGATTTCAAGGTTCCCATTTCAACTAAAATAATGAAAGCCATATTATACTCATTTAAAAGACTAACCAATGAAATATGATAACATCCAATGTACTATTGGTAGAATTTACAAGTTAAAGGGTCTTAATAGAATAAGTTGTAACTCCACATGACTTTCTCAACACGAGAAAATATTTCATTGAGCTCCAACATCTTCATCAAACAAAGAAAACAATAAAATGGGGAGTAGGCAACACTCTCCATCCATCCAAATATCTAATGAGGAGAGAATCCTTATTCCTCATTGGGCCCCGAGCCCCAAAGCACAAGTAATGAGGGGTATGAAATAACCGTTGGAAACTCGAATGGCTTGAATGAAGAAAAACATTCAACACATCTAAATGGATATACTCAACACAATTTACAAATATCACAAACAACACAAAGGTTTAATATCAAACCAAAAGGAGAAAGGAATATGGGAACCACCTCCTTTTGCCTCCTAAGTGAATTGGGAGTTTCATTCAAAGCCACCATGTGCACAATACAACAAAAAAGCATCCTTATCTCTCCCATTGCAAGTACATGTAAAAAAATTCCATGTTTTCCTTTTCACTCTCCATAGGTGAAACTCCTAATCACACTCCCTCCAAAATTCATGCCTCACATCTCCCTTTTCCCTCCCCAATGGTCCCATAAATCCATCTCCCACACCCAACTTAAGGAAACTACCCAACCACACAAAAATAAACACATTCACAACACTCATACAATACTTAACAAACACAATTTCCACATTAACAAATATAACAAGAAAATAACAAAGGAGGAAAGCATAGCTCTCCATCAAGATTCCAAGATACTTCACTCTGCAATATTTTGACACCTTCAAGTTAAGAACACTCCAAAAGAAACTCTAACAAGTTGTCAATTCCCAAAAGTGCACAAGAAATAAAATGAAGAGGAAACCTCAAATCTATCAAATTCCATCAATAAATAGAAATAGGATGTGATGATTTTTGACATTTTTGCACTCGTGCAAAATGGGTAACTAGAAACTTCGTTATGATGGATGACATTAGTGAAGTGACCCTAAGCTAGGGGAGATTATTTAGGTTTAATAATTTTTATATTGAATTAATTAAGGACTACATGTAATTTTCAACTATGTGTCCTGTAACAAAATGTAAAAGATCACATAGTCTACAATTTCATGATTTTCTTTAGCAAAATAACACAAATCCCTAAAGGATAGTTGTATAATCGTGATGAAGACTAAAATGAAAAAATAGATGAAGTGTTAACTTTTGGAATACAATCATAGTTACATATTGTAGTAGTCAAAGTTCATTTCTAAAGTTACATTTATTTTAAAGTTCTTTCCTTTTTGATTAAATACATTCAATTATGGTATTGAGTTGTTATTTCATTATACATACCATATACGAAGATGAAATGTAAAAAGAAATACACAACTCAGTTTTAGAATTCAATTTTTATTCATAAGGAATTTCAAATGTTCCCACACAAGCCGTGGGATGTAACTCAAAAATAAATTACAACTACTGAAGTAAGAGGTACATATGCATGAAAAAGAAATTAAAGGAGTATGAAAGAACAAATCATTTGGTTGGGTTTATTTCGATTTTGTTGATCCATTTCTAGCCCTATCATTGCTCCATATTCATCCTCTCTTCTTAGAATGACACTATACACGAAAACAAGATAAGGAATGATTTTTCAATCACGAGCTCATGGTTGATCCATATTCCTACACTATCCAATTTCATGCAAATGGATCTCCTAGCATAAAGAGGTATAAGTTACATGAGGATCAAATTCATAAATGATAAAATCACTATTCTGTAGTATCATACAAGACTCATTCACTCGAAAGAAGAGAGAGAAAAACTATAAAATAGAAGATAGACCAAAAGCCTAATGTTTTCTTACTAGTTTATCTAAATGTGAAGGTACAAATAATAAGAAAGAAGTGTTGCATTTTGTAACTTGAATAAGAAAAGTAGATTTATTTTAGTTAAAAATAGAGGCTGAAGTATACAAAGATATTCTTGTACTAATCAATAAAAGAAATGCAAGTTTAGTGATAAAATTTCAACAAATGGTATAAGAGAAATTACAACTAAAAGCAGAATGGAAAAGGGAATATGAGATAATTTTTATAGGGATTCACCATGTAAAATGGAGATTTTACATCTTTCCATCATGCTATTTAACAACTAGTACATAATTGAAAGTTGTAGATAAATCAAACAATATACAAAAATGATATAATAAATTGTATAGTCAAAGCTACAGATTCAAATAAATACAAGTTACTTCATGATAAAGAAAAGATTTAGTTACAGTTCAAATAAGGATGTAGAGAGTGATTCATAATTAATTATTAAAATATAAATGCAACCATCTCAAGTATACGATTACAAAATCAACTTTAGATTCAAAGAGTAAAAATGCAACTACAAGTTACAAAGGATCAATCCAAAAGTGAACTCAAGAGAGAGGTACATAAGATATGCAAGATACCATAATTTAAGAAATGCACCAATATTCAATAGAAATTAAGCCTCAATTTCTCATTCCAGAGGTTAGGAAAACAATGTAGACTTCCAGGTAAGCCATTTTTAGTTACAATTTTTATCAAAAAGATGGCTAACTAATTCCAAGGAACATAAGGTCTTTTAGAAAACATGACAAATGAAATAGGTGATCAAGTAAAGTTGAATCGGGGAGGTTGTAGTAGGTTCTCAAAGTATAGACCCTTCATAAAATAAATGGGGTGACAAGATTCATGTTTGAGAACAAATCATGCGAGAACCACCAATGGCATGAATATGGAGAAAACAAAATACCTATTAGATTTCAACTCACTGTATGTCAACATTAAATAATTATCAATTTGTAATATTCATTAGAACATCCAAAGAAATACAAACTACATTAGGATAGAAGGATTGAGCATGAAACCTACATAATTAGTCATCAATCAAGAAGAGCCCTCACTACATAGTTTTCTCAAAAACTATAGGTTACGAAGTCCTTATGGATCAAACAAAGTGGAAAAGATGCAAGTTATAAATCATCAAATCTTCTGCTATTAATTCATAAAATTCTCAATACCAATATAGAACGGATCATCAATCAAGTTTGCATATGAAAATGTAACATGATATTTTTCAAATAAGGTAAGTTTAATAAGTATAGTTTTGAAAGAAAAAAGTAAATAGTTGATTAAAAATAGAGTACAAATAGAGTCCTAAACCTTGCAAATATCTATTACTAAACAAAAAAATGCTAGATATCCACGGTTGCTAATTAAGACAATTTTCGGAGCTAAGAACAACCTCAAATCAGATTACAAATGCATCCAGAAGAAAAAAAAAGTTACTTCATAGATTTCAAGACAAGTGCAAGAAAGTGATACAGAAGCATAACTTGAGAATTTTTCAAGAAATTTTGAGCATCAATTATAAAGCAAACCAAAATGTCCTCAACTTGAAGTCCTTGTATTGTTCTTATAGGAATAAAAAAACTATTTTTCCTTTCTCATCACAATCAAGGAATTGATTTGAAGCATGAAAGAAAAAGAATAACAAAGGTAAAAAAAAAATTGTCTCTAAATTGAAATAGAGATTGTGAACCACAATGACAATCATTTCTATTGCAGGCAAGATTTACCACAGTGAGTAAAGGGAAAGCCACATCTCATCCATAAGTGACCATCTTGTTGAAATTTTTTTGCACTTGTGAAAAAATGGGCAATTTAAAACAACGATATGATGGATGGCATTAGTGAAGTGAACCTAAGTTAGGGGAGTTTCTTTTAGTTCATATTGTTTCTGTTGAATTAATTAATGATTATATGAAATATAAAGCTATGTGTGTTGTTACAAAATGTAATAGATCACATAGTCTATAATTTCATGACTATCTTTGGTAAAAGAACACAAAGACCCGAAGGACAAAGGTGTTATCCTGATGAAGAAATTTAATTGAAAAATAGATGAATTTTTAAGATTTGGGGAAAAAATCATAGCTGCAGATTGCAACAATCGAGTTCATTAATAAATGTTGCAGGTATTCTTTAAAGTTCTTTCCTTCATGATTAAGACATTCAATTATATTATTGAGCTATTTAATTCATCATACAATCCATATAGAAAGCTAAAATGCGAAAGAAATGCACAACTCAATTCCTAGAATTTTATGTTTACTTCATAAGGAATTTCAAATGCTCCCACACAAGCATAGGGATGTAACTGAAAATTAAAATACAACTATTGAAGTAAGAGGTACATATGCATGAAAAATAATGTAGAATAGGATGAATGAACCCATCAATGCCTTGAGGTTTCTCTTGTTATAGCTGATGTATCTCCAGCTCCAGATTTATTCCTCTTCATCTCATTTCTTAAGGAAATGTACCTAAAAGTATAAAAGAGAAAAATGTCGGTTCTTAGCTCGAGTACAATCCATATTCCTATACTATCCAAATTTGTGAAGATGGATCTCTTAACAACAGGAGATATAATTACATGAGGATCAAATACATAGAGATAAGGAGAGAGAATAAAAGAAAACCATGGGATATAAGAGAGGCAAAAAAGCCTAAATATTTTCTAATTGTTTTCTTTAGTGTGCAAGTACTGAGTTGCGGTGAAGCTGAAATTAATTCATGTCTTACGGTCCTCATTTTCAGAAAAATATTACATAAAAACATATTTCAATTACATCTATCCCATGGTACATCAAGATTGGAATAAATCACAAGTACATACTGGTATGAAGGAAGAATGCAACTCAAAGTTCTAGTAGCTATTCTAGAAATAGAAGAAGTTACAGTGCAGATCAGAGGAGAGAATTACATGCTTACTTCCACTCAAATATAAAGTACATGTTTCAGAATACAACTCAAAGGTGAAGTAGAAGAATCAAAATATAAAGGCTGAAGTTAATTGGAAAGATAAGATTACAGCTAACAAAATGAGAAAGAAATCGAGAAAATTTTGACAAGGTTTCACCCTGTAAAATGGACATTTACATCTTTTCATCATGTTGTTTTTAAATTAATACATGCTTTAAAAGCTGAATGTAAATCAAATAGTAATACTGAAAGTAGAAAAGCATGGCATGATCAAAATAACAGTTATCAGATTTCAGCTTCCAACAACAAGCCATGATTCAATAGATGAAGGATATAGTTACCATCTCAAAGAAAAGAAGTATTGTAGCTTAATTGAATACAACTGAGAAAGAATGGACTAAATTCACATTTCTAGGTAGTATTTTCCAAATTTCATCAAGACAGAATATTGAAAAGAGTATCTCATAGTACAGTTGAATCAAGATCAAGAATAATAAGAATTGTGCAGATTCTTAAAGTATAGACTTCTCATGAAGATAAATGAGGGATTCAATTTTAGAAGCAGATCAAAAGTACACCAGTGGAAACTATAGAGCCTCATTGTCTTGACACAAGATTGCAAAATCAAGCTAAAACTACAAATCAATGGATACCTTTATGGTCACATGAATACAAGTGCATCATTACAAGTTTGAATCCTAAAGAGAAATCTATGCACAGTAATGATTCTACTCAGCTGACCAATTTTACACATAGACCAAGCACATGCTCTCATTCAATTTCAGTTAGAAATACACAAAGTATTGTAGGGTGTTGCATGTTTTAAGAAGACTATAATTGTTATGACACATTTTTAGAGTTAATCATTCAAGTGACTCAACAAAGAACAAATGTTTTGAAGTCTCAAGAATACAGTCAAAGAATGAAACCATTATAGATTTCAAATGGAAAGGAGGGTTATTAATCAAAAGAAGGTTGTATCCTATAGCAGATGGAGCAGTCAAAAATGGAGTTACTAGTCATCCTTGACATTGGCATGTATATCTAGTTTCTATCAAGAGTAGCAAGTGATTATCAAATTGAAAACAATAGATCGATAGTATAAGCTTGAATGGAGAAAAAAACCTTATGTATAACTCAAGATGATACAAAAAAAAGATGGCCAACTCTTGACTAACGAAACAAAGTGCAATAAAACATTCATGGCCGAGTCATCCAAAGTCATTTAACAAGTACAAATAAGATGTAACACAAAACATAATGAAGAATATCCAGGGTTTCCATAAAAGGCTCAAGTATATCTTGAGAACAAGCTTCGAATTAGAGACACATGCATACCCAGGGCCAATGGTCGCAAACCCTCGAAAGATCATAAAAAGAGATTTTTTCTACAACATAAAGTATAATGATGTACATTTAAGAGAGAATTTTATAAGGAATGAAATTGAGTAGCAAGTAAACAAAGCTTTAAGTAGTATTAAGAACACAAACTCAAATGGAGGAGCTTTGAATTAGAAACGCATGCATATCCAAGTTAAATAAATATTGAATTATTTTAGAAATTTGTCATTCACATTGAAATCGGTTTAGGGATGTAGTATCGAGCAAACATGGTACAGATCCCGGCCATTGACCAAAAAACCCATTAGTGGGTGTCAATAAATCGACTAAGAGACAAGAACTCACCCTTTATAATCGAACATTCCAAAATTTTGAGCGACTAAATGATGAAAAAGATATCCATATGCGCATGAGAATTTTCAAACTTGGGAGTCAAGAAGGAGTAAAAATTCTGAGAACCCACAAATATTTTCAAGAGTTTCAGTGACATATCCAAGGAACAAAATGAAAATAGAAGTGTACGTGAGAAAGAGAAAATTTATCTCACCTATAACCACTCATGGTAGTCAAAATCAACTATGATTCACTCAAAAATATTGAGCAGAGGCATAAAACCGAAACACGTAGAAGCTCAAGAAAATTTCCATGGCGATAACAGAGTTTTTAGAAATCAAGATGACAAGAAAATACATATGTTTAAGCCTCGAGAATCTTGCAAACCGAATAACGTAAAAACCGAGCTAAAAGTCTACAAAAATGTCAAAATATCCCATAAGGTTTTCTCAAAAAATCTCTAATGAGATCAAATACAAAAGATACGAGATGCTTGAAGGCTTAGAAGGACAAAAATGTACTGATCCAAGCTTCAAAAGCTTCAACAATGGTGTTGAGCCAAAAATTTCAGTGTCTTCACCGCAAGAGAGAAAATAAAATTAAGTGATCATTAAGGGCGATTGACCTTTACCGCATGAGATCCAGAGATGAGTTAAATGAAACGCAACCACAATCAGAGAATCAAAGGTAGAGAAGAAAAGGTATGCAAGATCAATGTCCTCAAATTGATCTCCAAAATCAATGCAAACCACCATGGTCAAGATGCCACCGACCACTTTAATTACAGGGTTAAAACCCTAACCATGGGTATGAGATCAATGGCCTAAGATCCAACAAGTACATAGATAAACGTATTGAAATCAATTACAACTTTTAAAGAAAATTCGACTTGGGTTTCATATGACACTAACACAATGATAAATTATTGCATTTGACATATCAAAAAGGGATCTCAACTATAGTCCGAGCACTGAATATTCCAAAATGATGACCAAATCATGTTCATACAATGATCACCCAAAAGGTAAAGTATAACCTTATTCCATTCAAAATGAAAATCCAACAAAATATTGCATGGTCATGTGTTAATCAAAGGTGGCCGAGTATGGCATGGTAGCCTTTTACAAAGTAACTCCATGTGTTTTCTAAAACCATGGTAATGTGCTAAGTCCACAAGAGTGGCCAAACCCAACGAATACAAGTGCTCACAACCACAGGTGGTCCCCACTGATTGTGATGGATTGAACATGACTTGGAATGCAAATTTTTCATGTGATCACAAGGGATAGAGCAGAGGTCAACATCAGAATGCAAGCAACCTTTTGAAGACTTTATTACCTTATTTTTCACAAAATAAGAGTTGATTATGATTGCACATGTGCTCCCAGTGGTCCCCATAGTGAGGTGAATAATTTTTGCTAAGTATTGGAGATCAAAAGTATTTATTTTCTTACACAGGAGTATTTTTACATACCTTCACAAAAGGACAAAATAGACAAGACAAATTTGCATACACAAGGAAGGAGACTTGCTCATCAAGCAAGATTTATTATTAGCAAATTATTCACCCATGCTTTTTCTTAAAAATAGGACAGTCAACTTTAGTTTGACTAAGATGTAATCAATGGCTATTAATGCCTCTTTGTATTAGCTTTCTTTATTTTATTCCTTTATTTAATAGATAAAGGATAAAAATAGGATGCATGGGTGAGTAAAATTTTAGCCTATTTTTAGGAAGGGTGGGTGAGTCAATTTTTCTATATATTGTGTGCCTTGGCAAAGCACAAGAGGAGGAATTTTAGATACATGAGTGCTGAAGTAGATTTTTCTAGTTTTTCCCTCTGAATGAGAAGTATATTCTACCTTTCCAATTATTTGCAGTCTTGTGTATGTTTTATTAATCCTTGTGAATGATGAATTCCCGATTAATCATCTTACCCTATTGTAAATTAAATAATTTATACATGATTTTAACGTGCATGTATAACTTAATAGTGTTTTCCTTTAATATTCTATAGAAAACTGTTGGCTTGTGCATCAAGAATTCATTCCCATATCAATTATGCAAGTACTCGGTCAAAAACCACATATAATTTTGGTGTATGACCTCAGTTTTAAATCTTTTTCCAGTCTTATTTTACGTTGATACCACAACATATTAGTTTAAGATACATTAATAAGGAACCGACCTTGATACTAGAGACTCACCTCAAAATAGGTATACCCACTGCACTGAGGTGCTTCCATTGTATATACGAAAGAAAGAGATAAATTTTGCAAGCTTGGAACACCTACAACCATCTCTCTATAGGGTCCACTTTCGAGAGATATCACATGTAGATCACCATAAGCGCTTCAAACATAAAACGAAGTTGGATTTTCATGATGCATCATAGTATCACTTTGTAAAATTATGAAAATCAAAGCTCAAATCTAGGTGTATATAGAAAAATGTGACTCAAGTGACTCCATAGGACTGAAACCCTCAAATGTATCATTTTCAAAAGGAACCGAAAGGAGATCAAAATGAGAAAAGTGAGCAACCAAATTTGAAATCAAGAGAGCTTGAGAACCCACCAAAATGGATGAGCATAGTTACAATGGATTGAGCTTCATGGAATCAAAATAGTAAACTTAAATACGTCTTCTAGGTAGAAAAATACAAATAAAAAATTTGAACTCAACAAAATGACGAGATGCAAAAGAATAATACTACGAATATCAAAAGATTACAAGTTTTGTAAAGGATTCAAATCATTGTTTCTAAGAAAGATAGTCAAAGCCGAATTGTGTAGCTTCCCTTCGCTTGAGGAAAATTCAAATGAAAAAGTCAATGAAAGAGACAAAGCTTAACACTAAATTGTACCCGAGAATAGACCAAGTATATATCTCTTAAAATACCGAGATGATTTTGAGTTGTAAAATTTACAAAGAGTTAAATAAACACACAAAAGATAAAACAAGCAAGATAGCTCACAACCTCTGTGCAGTAACGGCTCATAAATTGAGCTCAAAAGTTTCAACACAAAGATCAAATTGATTTGAGCTATAAACCCTCAAAATAGATATAAGCCAAGTTGTATAGAATGAGTAAAAGTATGCCCGATATAGATACTTGTCAAAACCAGATTATGTCACTATAGATACCATCACAAAATATTGAGTAGTAAAGAATACACATGTAACTAAGCTAAGGTATTAATGAAAGTATCGGTGCATATAGAGGCTAAGAATGAAAAACAAAACATTACAATGCTCGAACATTAAGAACTAACCGTCTTCTCATTTAGGGTGATACAAAGCTTCATAGAATGACAAGATGCATGCGTGGTGTCTCCTAATAGTAGGTTATCATGATAAAAAATATGAGGTAGAGAGCTTAAAAGAATTTCAATGGTGGCTAATTTGGAATGATCATAGAGAATGCAAACATTGACAATGGCCGAATCAAATCACATGAACCTCATAAGATTGATTTTCATAGGTCATCTTCACAAATAACCGAGCTAAAGAAATAAAAAAACTCGCTTCACGGAATAATTTTACTAGGGCTTTGCTGCCCATAATGAGCAAATAATAATGACAAGTGATAAGCTCGATGAGCTTATAACCGACCTAACTCATCTAGAGTTATCATTAGCGGCTAGGATCAAATCAAGTAAAATCAAACGGTCCACACTGTTAACTACAAATGTCAACATTGACGGTGGAGATTTGAATGTACAGGATCAAACAGTCATCATTCACTCAGAAATATCCAAACAAACTTCAGGCCTGAAATGCAAATAGACCCTAACTCCACAAAGGGTATTATTATCTCTCGAAAGTGCACCCTGTAGAGAGATGGTTGTAGGTTTTCTAAGCTTGCACAAATGATCTCTCTCTTTCATAGATATAATGGAAACACCTCAGGTCTTTGGGTATACCTATTTTGAGGTGAGTCTCTGGTATTAAGGCCGGTTCCTTATTGGTGTTTCCTAAAACTGATTTTGGGAGTTTGAGAGTAAAAGATGATTGTAAAACTGATTAAAACTAAGGTGATACACTTAATTTGTAGGAGGGCTTTGACCGATTATATGTACAAATGACTTGGGAAGTATTCTTAATGCATGAACCAATAGTTTTCTATAGAATATCTAATGGAAAAACACTTGATTATACTAAGGGAGAATCACAACAGTACTAATATGTTAACATGCACATTAAAGTTAAGTAGAAAAGGACTGAATTTGGAGAAGGGTAAAGTGGTTGATCAGGGAATTTGCATTCACAAGATTAATATAAACATACATAAGAATTTAAAATAACTTGGAAAGGTAGAAAATACTTCACACTCAGAGGGAAAAACTAAAAAAATTGCTTCAGTACTCATATATCCAAAAAGTCCTCTAGTCCTCTCTTTGTGCCTTGCAAAGGCACACAATATATAGCAAAAATAAAATTCACCCTCTCCCTAAAAATAGCCTAAGGCTTGTACTCGCCCATGCATCTTATTTTTATCCTTTATTTAATAATAGATAAAGGGAAAAATAGAGCATGCAATTACAAATAGGCATTATTAGCCTTACTTACATTACAGTCAAATTGAAGTTGACTATTCTATTTTTAAGAAAAGAAGGGTGAATAATTTTCTAAAAATAAGATTGCTTGCTAGGCAAGTCTCTTTCCATGCAACTTTGTCCTCTTCTCTATTATGTCCTTTTGTTAAGGCATGCAAAAATATAACTCCCTGTATGTGAGTAAAATAACTACAACACTTAGCAATATTTTCAAAAATAATTCCCCCTATAGGGACAACCTGCTATGTGCCCATGTTTTGATATTGACATCTCTTTTGGCTAGGCCATACGCATAATAATAAATTTGACCACCTCTTTGATTTATTTGGGCATAAACTAAGCAATAATCATAGTTCAAATAATTAAGCTTATTTGCATAACACATGGCGTATTATATAGTCCGACACCCTTGGTTATGTTGGCCTTGGCATATTATAATATTCACCTTTTCGGTGATCATGAAATACTATTTGGTTGCCCCTTTATTTGAAGCATGCACTTAGGTTAGAGAGTCTTGAAACATGACACGTAGGTTATCCCCTTCCACGGTGACTCACCCCTTGGTGGTTTGGGTGACGGAATCAAGTTAATTAAAACTCTGGTGGTTTATTTGAAATTTTGTGCCTTGTTCTCTGTTAGTGATCTTTGTACCACTGTCGATTATAGACCATATATTTTTGTACTATGATTAGGGATTTGAATCACATTTATTGTGGGTGGTGGCATCCTGACTATGGTTAGCATTGATTTCTATGATGATCCAAAGACATTGATCTTTCATCCTTGATGTTTGACGATCGTTAATCTTGACTATGGTTGAATTGAGTTAACCGATTCTTGGGTTCAGAAGTAAAGGGAACTTGACCCTAAATAACATTCATTTGGATTTTGGATGTATGGGAAAATCCTGGCAAAATTTCCTCTCGACGCCATTACTCTCTTCTAATTTGAGCTCAACTTTCATTGTATTGTAGATCTCCTTCTCTGTAAAAAATTCTCTGTCATTTCGATTTTATGGTTTCGTGCAGTTTTATGAGTGAGGTGGTTAGAATGTGACCCACCATTATTGTTTCTTTAAGCTCGGATATATCCTTTTATCATCTATACCATTCATGCCTTTGTATATTTATGAAATCGAGGTTTTGTTTCTTGGCTGCCATAGTCATTTATAGGTAATCTTTCTTGCATGCGTAAACTTTTATTTTCTTTTCTTCTTTAAATGTATCACTGAAATTTTGGAAATATTTGTGGGTTCTGTGATTTGTTTCTCTTGATTGAATTATGAGTTTGAAACCTCACGTGGGCCTATGGACCTCTCGCTTCATCATCTAGTTGCTTAAAAGTTCTGACCATTTGATTATCTATGGTGAGTTTGTTCTTCGGCCCAATCTACATCATGAATTATAGATTTGTATTTCCGAGTTATCAAGTATCTGTCATTCTCATCCATTTTCTAAAATGAACTTGAAACAACTCTATGATCATGTGTTTTTCTGTTATGAAACACTAATTAAATTTTTACCTTACTTTTGTTTTATTGTGGTGAACATAGAGTATTTTCTTCTTTCTGGATATGCGTACTTCAGCCTCTTCTCTGTATGAGTTCTTTTGTGCTAGGACAACTATTATATCACCATTTGTTGAGAATATTGTAGAAGATGGTTATGACATTATGCAAATATAGGTTCTATACATTACTTCAGGTCCATTCTAAAATCTTAGGCTTAATCTTGTATTATGGAGAATCCATTTATTTACAATTCATTGTCTCGGGATAAAAATGATTTTTCTAAAATTCCAAGCACCTTTTGAGAATACTTTCTTCAAAATTTAAACATTTTCATCACTTGAACATTGAAATTCTCCATGAGATGAGTGTTTGAAATTTCATTGTTTTTTGAAAAATCATCGTATTAAATGCTTGATCAGTAACAATATTCTGATTTTCAAAAATAATGTTTACTATTTTTGAACCTATGCATAACATATTATTTCTAGAACTCTATTTACAACTCCTGCATGTTGGACAATTCAAGTTTTGTCAAAAATGTAGTTCCATCTTCTTTTGTGCTTCAATATTGTACTTGAGCTTCACCTATTGCTATATGCATCGTATTTGATCAATCCCTTGCATAAGATAGTTGTACTTTTTTGATCTAGCAGCATCTCTGTATTCATTCTAAACGACTTCTATTTTCGTAATCGCAAATCATGCATTCAATTTTATCTCTAGAATATTGTCATATTTTGCAGTCTTATTTGTATCTTGTCATTTTATAATAATCTAAATGAGAGCTTATTTCTTCTAAATTTGAAAATTTATCCTTTCTGTAGAAAATAGCTTTGAGTTTATTCTTTCCCCATAGGAAATAACTTTACCAGTAGTAACTAGCTCTACTTGTAGAAACTAATTTTTCCTATGCAACTAGTTTTTCCTATGAAACTAACTTTGAATTTATTCTTTGCATGTACTAAACATGTTTTCCCTGTAGTAACTAAAAATTTAAAGTCTTGATTTTACATGGTGGAGCTCTGTCAAAATTTTCCAGAATATTTTCTTTATTTCTTTTAAGCGTGGCCTCCTCTTTTAGATAAATATCAGCTTTCAAATTCTTCTTTTTCATCTATTGCAAACTAAAATATGTGTTTCTATTGCTAGTCTTTCTTCTATACTGTAACTTCTTCAATTTCAAAACAATTATTGAATCTTGAGCTACATTCTTCCTTTTATTGCATGCACTTATCACTTGTCTATTTTTCTCTCTATTTTGTAACTTATACCTGCACACTTAAGAAAACAGTTAGAAAATATTTAGGCTTTTGGCCTCTCTTATGTCCATGTTTTCTTTTCTTTTCTCTTTCTTCTTTCTGAGTGAATAAAGCATGCATGCAGTTTGTTCTTCAAGTAGAATACATCTCTGTTAGGAGAAGATTCATATGCATGAAGTAGGATAGTGTAGGAATATGAATTGATCCTTGAGCTCGTAGCTGAAAATTAACTTTTCTTCTTTTTAGGTACAATGGCTTCTACAATGAAGATGAAGGAGAAACAAAAGATGAAGATACCTCAATCGAAAAACAGAAACCCCAAGGAAATGATGGGTTCACTCATACTCCTTTTCTTTCTCTTTCATGCATGTGTACCTTTCTTTTCAGTAGAGTTGTACTTTAGTTTTTAGTTACATCCCATGGCTTGTGTGGGAAACATTTGACTCTCCTTGTGAATAAAACATTGGATTTTGTAAATGAGTTGTATATTTCCTTGTGCATTCTATATTTTTTTGTATGGATTGTATAATGAAATAAAGAACTTAGTAACATAATTGAATGTATTAATCATGAAGGAAAGAACATTTATGAGAACTTATAACATTCAAGTAATGAACTCGATTTTTGTAATCTACATTTATATTTGCTACTTCAAAACTCAAAGCACTTCACATAATTTGTTGTTATGTCATATTTATCAAGAAAACGGAGTTATCCTTTTGGGCTTTGTGTCCTTTTGTTGAAGATGGTGTGAAATTGTAGACTATGTGATTTGTTCTATTTTGAGACACCACACATAACTATAGATTTCATTTAATATTGTAACTAATTCAGTAGTAAAAAATAACATCGAAACTTCCTTTAGCTTAGGTATACTTCACCCAAAACTTTTAAACATATCAACAAAGTTTCGAGTTTCCCATTTTTGCACAAGTGCAAAAATTGTCAACATTTCTGGAAATCCTCGTGGGGAAAGTTACAAGCTAGCTTAAAGACTAGTTCCTTTCTCTTGTCCATTGGGCATGGAGTCTAAGCATGTGATAAAAATTTGCCTTTTCCGAAAGTTCAACCCTTACAAAACAACTAAAGCTAGGAAAGGATCTAGTAAATAGACCACGTGCATGAATGCACTTATTGAATAGAAAACATTGCAATGTGTAGAAACTACACTTATTGAAGGGAAATCCTACTCTAACAATCATTATAAGATTTTCAATAACCATGTTTGAGAAACATACCATTCATAGGAATGGGAAGTTCCTCTCCATTTAGCTTCAAAAGCTAAAAAGCATTGTGTTCTTTGCAAGTTGAAATCATGTAAGGACCACTCCAGAGTGTATCAAACTTTGAGTGTCTTCCTGGCTTTACACAATCAACATCCCATTTTAACATGATATCTCCTTCATTGAAGACTTTCAATTTGGATTTATTGTCAAAAGTATTCTTTATTTGTTTCTGATTCTTCTCCATATTCAAATGGGCTTTATCTCTTACCTCTTGTAATTCCATTAACTCAACATAATGAACCTGTAATGGTACATTTTCAAGAATTTATATTTGATGCAGCAAATCTAATGCAGGTAACTCAACTGAAATAGGCATTCTTTCTTCTTTTCCATACACAAGTTTGTATGGTGAATTTCCAATTGATCTTTTTCGAGTCACTCTATCAGCCCAAAGTGATGAATTCAACATCGGATTCCAAGCTCTTTAATTATCCTTGAGTGTTATTTTGATGATCCTTAACAAAAAAAATTTAGTACACTCAGCTAATCCATTACCTTATGGGTAATAATTAGATGAAGAACTTAAATATAATCCATGCTTGATATCCCAATATGTTATCTTTTCACCAAGGAAAACTAAAGCATTATCGATATGATAGTTCTTTGGAACACCAGATCTATAAAGTAATCCTTCATAAAAGGATAGTAGCTTCGAAGCTTCATTCCATCATGTGAAATAATATATAGCAGTTAAGATCCACTTGTGTCCTTATGATGATGGTGGATTTATCATGCCAATAAAATCAAGACCCCACTACATAAAAGGTTGATCAGCTGAAATGGGACTGCAAGGGAAGTGAAGCTAAACATTCCTTTCCGACAAAGAAAGCACATTTTTTACATTTTCTAATCCATTCAAAATAGTCTTTGAATATGCTAGGCCAATATTAACCAGCTTTCATAATTTTTAAGGTTGTAGTACATACATCTTTGAGAAGTGACCTCCACCAAGTCCTTAATGGAACTCTAACAAGTATTTTCTAACATTTATCATAATCAACACATCACAGCAAGATTCCATTTATATCCCTTTTGAATAACACATTATCAATGAAGATATAGGGTACAACTTGTAATCTGAAATACCTTCATTTATTTTTGTCCATACCCTCCAGATAGGTGCCTTGTTATAGATAATTAACCAAATCAGTCATCCATCTTGACTCCCGAATCTCATGAGTGAGCTTAGGTTGATGATTTCATGGCTAAATATAATTTATGATTGTTGATACACAATTTCAGAATGTTGTTTTGAATCATTGGTTCTCGCATCTTGTTTTCCATATCAGCAATTAGATGCTCACATAAACCTTTCCCTCGAATCATATTAGAAACCCAAATATCAACATCATACTCCATGACCTATGTTATCTAATTTTCTCTTTTCTCATTTAATTTTTGATTTAGTAAGAATGTTTTTCACACTTGGATGGGAAACAAGAACATGGATTTTATTGTTCAAAAGCATATACTTGAAATTAATTAGTCCTCTGATCAATGAAAGTACTTTATTTTCAAGAAATGTGTACCTTGTTTCATAAACATGCAAGCTCTATCCAAAGAAAGCAATAGGCTGCTCAATATTTTGTCATTGACTTGAGTTAATATGGTCGAGATTATTTCAGCTCTTATAAGTGCATACATTGTAAAATCTTTATCAAAATTTGGATTTGAAAGAGTAGGAGCCTCAGAAATAGCTTCTTTGATTTCTTCAAATCCTCCTCTTGCTTCGCTGGTCCAAGAGAATTTTTTCTCTTTCTTCAGCATAGCTACATGAGTGGTTAAACCAATGTCGTAAAATCTAGAACAAATCTCCTAACAAAGTTGAGTTTTCCAAGAAAACTTTGTGATGCCTTCTTATGATGAGGAAATGATAGCTGTTGTGATATGACTTTGATCTTGAAAGGATTGATTGTTAAACCCTTCTTAGAAGAAATATGACAAAGTAGATTGCGTTGATGTATTGAAAAGATAGAATTCAAGTGGATTAAAAGATATTCCAAATTTCCGCACAACTTGAAAAGTCTTCCTTAAGTGCATTAGATGTTCTTCAAAATATTTTTAAAATAAGTAACATCATCTAAAAAAAAAGGATGCATTTATTAATAAACTGTGAAAATCCATGTCCATTGCACATTAAAACGTTGCACCGATATTTGAAAGATGAAAAGACATCATTTTATAAGCATAAGTACCCCACTTGGTGGTAAAAGTTGTTTTGTATATATCTTCTTCTTGAACTAAAATCTGATTATATCCACTGTAACTATCTAGAAGAGATAATCTATCTCGAACCTCAGACTTTTCTTAGAATCTGATCCATATTCGGAAGTGGGTAATGATCTTTTATGAAGCCTTATTAAGATCTCGAAATCTACACATAGTCTGATTTCACCGTTCTTCTTCCTAACAGGAACAAGATTGGATACCAAACTTGAATGCTTAACTGGAAAGATAATACCTTATTCAATCAACTTGGATAATTCTTTCCTCATTAGAGGCTCTATTTTGGGATTCACAGGCCTCAGTTTCAGCCTAATTGGTTTATAATTTGGCTACAAATCAATTGTATGTTTTGCTATACTGTGATCAAATCCTTTGATATCTTGGTATTTCCAAGCAAAAACATTTTTTAAACTCTTTGCAAAGATTATTAAATGACTGCTTTTCAGTTAAGGAAAATACCTTCCCAAGAAATAGATTTTTCCCTTCATCAACCAAGACCTCTTCGTAATTGTCAACATGAGTTGACATTTTAGTCTTGACCTTTCTTAACTCATCATCAGTGTTGAATATGTCTTCTAATGTGACTAGACCACGAGGAATTTTATTTTTCTTTAACTGAAAAATATGGTCACCATATAAGTGTTGTAATTTATCTTGATTAAATGTAGAAAATTTAGATTCTTGTTGCAAAAACCTGTATATTTTATCATCACTTTCGAAAACTTGCCAATTTGAATCATTATTAGGTATTGAGGGCCTGAAAATTAAATTTATATGAGGTTGGATTTTCATATTTTCAATTTGTTCTAGCACTTCAAAACTAGCCTCAACTGTTGCAATTCTATCTGCATGCTTATTTTCAGTTCTAGGAATAGATTGAATGTTAATAGCATCAAAGTATTCCATTAAGTCTTAAACTCTGTGTCTGTAAGACTTCATTAATGGATTCTTACAAACATTGAAATTTTTTACTTGATTAATAACCAAGTCAAAGTCACCAAAAATCTGTATAATGTTGATACCCCTCTTTCTGCCCAAAGTAAGCCATGAATTAAAGCTCTGTATTCAGCTACATTGTAAGTACAGGAAAATTGGAGACTTAAAGCTGAGAAATACCTCTCGTTCATTGGGGAAGTTAGCATCAAACATGCTCCCTATCCCTTTTTGTTCTTAGCTCCATCAAAATTAAGCTTCCAAATCCATTTTGTTGATTCTTCTATTTTGGACAACAAGGGAAGTTGTATATCTTCTTCATGCATACAATACACACCAAATAGGTGTTCTTCAACTTCCTTAAAAGGATCAAGAGCATGTTCTTCCACAATATTTTCATCCATAAACATATTAGAAACACCATCCAATGCTGAAACATGAGCTACCTCATCAAAATCGATTGATCTAAGGATGAATAATTAGCCACTGCATTTGAAGAGTGAGGCTCAATGTGAAATCTAGCCAATGGATCTGAATTGATAGTAACTTTAGTACCATAATGAGTAGTGAAAAATAAGAAGGACCAATTTGAAGAGATATAACCTCCTATTTTTTCCGTGAAATCTCTAGATAAGAATAAAGCAAAATATGGGGGTAAGTTTACAAAAGTAACATCTTCTTGAGAATAGAAACATTTGGGCAAGCATGTAACGTCATTTCTAAATTTTTTATTATACCAATCGTATTAGTTGCAATTCCATCAAGTGTAAGACACTCCTTTCTGTAGGCTCATACTGCAAACCCAATTTTTGTGCTATTGCTTTTGGCATAACTGTGCTACTTGCACCACTATCCACCATGTAATTATGAACTAGATTTTCACCAATAATCAATGATAAATAAAATGGTGGTGGTTTCTTGATGTCATGAGTATTCAGAAGTTTCTGAACCATCCACTTAACTTATTTAATGTGGTCTTGCTCAAATGTTCCAAGGACCATGTCTATCTTCTGAACTTCCTTTTTTGCTATATTTGAAGAAATTCTACAACTTAGCTAGTTCATGAGAAAGTAAATCTTGTTGTCCAAGAATACTTAGAGCGTCCCACATTGAGATGTTAACATTATGCTTTTTCATTACATCAACAATGTTAAAAGAAACAAATGTTTTAGAGACAATCAACTGTCTTAGAGTAGGCCTTAGCAAAAACTGATTCTGCTTCAACTGCCTTGGATATCTGAGGTATAAACAGTCTTCTTGGATCAGGATATAGTTGTCTTTGATGACCTTTATCAACTAGGAAACTTGCTGATTTTTCAGGAACAACATGGTTGTTAGTTGACTTCAAAGTTGTAGATGTTGTCTTATCAGTGACAATAGGCAGGATAGGCCTATTTTGCTACTTTTGATTTTCAGCAGCCTTCCTTGAGCCCTAGTAGTGACTGTAATGAAATCCTCCTCATTAAAACTGACTAAATTTTGTTCAGGTGCTTTCTGAACATGAGTTTCTTGCTGCCCACCCTCCATTTGAGGCATGAACAATGTTTCAGATTGAGGTTATGCAACAAGATTCAGATTAGAAAAAAATTGGTAAGTTTTTTAGCTAAATGAGGTTGATTGTAAGGTTGACACCACTCTTCTATAGTCATATTAACTAGGACTAAAGCGTTAGATGAACTAGGACCCTTTGTGTCAAACTTCCTTTGTTGTTAAGGCTGCCTATAATTTTGATTCTATTGATAGGGCTACCTATTTTGTTGATTCTATTGGTAGGGTTGATAAGGAGCCTGATAGGGTCTACTAGGTAATGCAATTTTATTCTCAATCAAAGTCAATTTATTTCCCATAGTCTGCAAATATTTGAATACATCATCTAATGGAGCTGCAACAGTAGGATCTATGATTGTAATAGGTTGAGGGATAGGTGTTAAATCTAACAAAAATGACATTGATGGCCTTGGTGCTAATTTTATAGCTTGAATAAGACTATTTTTAGCTTAGATATCAATATCATAAGCATCTAGAAATGTCTCTCCACCCATTGAATGAATCATAGTTGAGATATCACTGTTTAATGCTCTAAGATAATAAAGGAAAGCATGATCAAATTAAGGCTTGGCACTTGCTAGAATTCTATCCCAAGTTTTGGAAAAATGGATATTGAAGCTAGACATAAATTGGTTGGGAGCTCTTTAAATAGTGGAAAATTTTCAATGAGAGATAAATGATCTAAATTATCCTGAACTGTTTCAGCAATTTTTCACCTAAGTTATCCCAAGTTCTTATGCTTCCAATTTCTAGGTTTCTATACTCATGTAAGGCCCTCCTTTAAAGATGCATCTAAAATTATTAAAGCTACATATTCATGAGTGATATTATGGACTGCACATAGGGCTGCAACATCTTTTATATGTTCAACTGGTGTAACTTGATTTTCACCCGTGAATGATGGCAAACTTTTCATGGCAGCATTAGGAATGTCATGATAAACTGGGATTACTAATGGACTAACATTAGTAAAGGTCACAAAATTCCTTGGTGTTTGGATAGCCATTTGAAAAACTGGGATATTAATTGAGAAATTGATACATGGTGAAGGAATATTAGGAGGAGGGTTATCAAAACCAGGTCTATTATAAAGTAAAGTATTACCAACTCTTCTCATTCTAGCAGAATTAAAAGGTAATGAAACAAACTCGAAGGAATTCCTCGTCTTGATGATCTTGTAGTCATTATAAGCATGGAACATGCTGCAATACTGGTCTGAAATCAGCTTTGCATAGTCACCAAAAAATCCTAGAATCTTTAGAATAAATTGCTGCAACTTGATCCCGAAAGTAACTTTTAATTTTTGTAATCTATTGTAGATCTCCTATAGAAATTGTAATTCACATGCAGATATAATTCGTTATCCCACCGAGTGTGCCAAAAACTCTTATCTTGTAGTGAAGTTCAGATGGTGGCTAATAATTTGTTTCTTGAAGTGGAACACCTTTAGAAAATGAAACTCTAACTATCATGCTCCCACTAGGTGTGCCAAAAACTATTATCTCGTGAAAGTGCACCCTGTAGAGAGATGGATGCAGATTTTCTAAGCTTGCAAAATGATCTCTCTCTTTCGTAGATACAATGGAAACACCTCAGGTCTGTGGGTATACCTATTTTGAGGTGAGTCTTAGTATCAAGGCCGGTTCCTTATTGGTGTATCCTAAAACTGATTTCTAGGAGTTTGAGAGTAAAAGATGACTATAAAAATGATTAAAACTAAGGTGATACATCAAATTTGTATAATGGATTTGACCGAGTATATGTAAAACTGACTTGGGAAGTATTCTTAATACACAAACCAATAGTTTTCTGCAAAATATATAATGGTAAAACACTTGATTATACTGAGGGAGAATCACAACAGTACTAATAAGTTAACATGCACATTAAAATTAAGTAGAAAAGATTGAATTTGCAGCAGGGTAAGGTGGTTGATCAGGAAATTTCCATTCACAAGATTAATATAAACATACACAAGAATGAAAATTAACTTGGAAAGGAAATAAATACTTAGCACTCATAGGGAAAAACTCAGAAACTTTTCTTCAATACTCATATATCCAAAAAGTCCTCCAGTCCTCTCTTGTGCCTTACAAAGGCACACAATATATAGCAAAAATAAAATTCACCTTCTCCCTAAAAATAGCCTAAGGCTTGTACTCACCCATACATCTTATTTTTATCCTTTATTTAATAATAGATAAAGGGAAAAATAGAGCATGTAATTACAAATAGGCATTATTAGCCTTAATTACATTATAGTCAAAATGAAGTTGACTTTTCTATTTTTAAGAAAAGAAGGGTGAATAATTTTCTAAAAATAAGATTGCTTGCTAAGCAAGTGTCTTTCCATGTAACTCTGTCCTCTTCTCTATTATGTCCTGTTGTGATGGCATGCAAAAATACAACTCCCTTTATGTGAGAAAAATAACTACAACACTAAGAAATATTTACAAAAATAATCCCTCCTGTGGGGACCACCTGCTATGTGCACATGTTCTGATATTGACATCTCTTTTGGCTAGGGCATAGGCATCATAATACATTCAACCACCTCTTTGATTTATTTGGGCATAAACTAAGAAATAATCATAGTTTAAATAATTAAGCTCCTTTGCATAACACATGGCGTATTATATAGTCTGCCACCCTTGGTTATGTTGGCCTTGGCATATTATAATATTCACCTTTTCGGTGATCATGATATACTATTTGGTTGCCCCTTTATTTGAAACATGCACTTGGGTTAGACTTGGAAGTCATTTGCAATGATTAATTCAGTGGACACGTAGGTTGTCCCCTTCCACGGTGACTCACCCCTTGGTGGCTTGGGTGATAGAATCAAGTTAATTATAACTCTGGTGGTTTATTTGAAATTTTGTGCCTTGTTCTCTATCATTGATCTTTGTACCCTGTCTGATTACAGACCGTCAATTTTTCATACTGTGATTAGGGCTTTGGCTGGAATTTATTATGGGTGGTGGCATCTTGAATGTGGTTAGCATTGATTTCTGCAATGATCCGCAGACGTTGATCTTGCATCCTTGATGTTTGATGATCATTGATCTTGATTGTGGTTGAGTTCGAGTTAACCCGCTTCTTGGGTTCAGGAAGTAAAGGGAACTTGACCCTAAAGCACATTCATTTGGATTTTTGGCTGTATGGGTGAAGCCCTGGAAAATTTTCCTCCCAACACCATTACTCTGTTCTAGTTTGAGCTCGGCTTTCACTGTATTTTAGAGCTCCTTCTCTGCAAAAGATTCTCTATCATTTCGGTTTCATGGTTTCTGCACAATTTTCTGAGTGAGGTGGTTGAAGTGTGAGCCGCCATTATTGTTTCTTTAAGCTTGGCTCTGTCCTTTTATCATCTATACCATTCATGCCTCTATATATTTTTGAAAGATGAGGTTTCATTTCTTGGCTGCCATAGTCGTTTATAGGTAATATTTCTTGCATGCGTAAACTTATATTTTCTTTTCTTCTTTAAATGTATCACTAAACTATTTGGAAATATTTTTGGGTTCTATGATTTGTTTCTCTTAATTGACTTATGAGTTTGAAACCTCTCGCTTCATCATCTGGTTGCTCGAAATTTCTGACCATTTGATTATCTATGGTGAGTTTGTTCTTTGGCCAATCTGCATCATGAATTATAGATCTATATTTTCTAAGTTCTGGGTATCTGTCATTCTCGGCCATTGCTGAAATGAACTTTGAAAAGACTCTATGATCATGTGTTTGTTGTTATGAAACTTTGATTTACTTTGTACCTTCCTTTGTTTTACTATGGTGAACATAGAGTATTTTCTTCTTTCTGGATATTTGTACTTCAACCTCTTCTCTATATGAGTTCTTTGTGCTAGGACAACTGTTATCTCACCATTTGTTGAGAATATTGTAGAAGATGGTTATGACATTCTGCAAATACAGGTTTTGTACATTACTTCAGGTCCATTCTAAAATCTTTGGCTCAATTTTGTATTCGGAGAATCCATTTGTTACAATTCATTGTCTCAGGATCAACTTGATTTTTCTGAAATTCTAAAGCACCTTTTGAGAATACTTGCTTTAAAATTTCAACATTGTGATCACTTGAACATTGAAATTCTCCATGAGATGAGTGTTTGAAATGTCATTGTTTTCTAAAAATCACATCTATTAAATGCTTGACTGTAACAATATTCTTAACTTTCTGAAAATAATGTGTACTATTTTCTAAACCTACACATAACATATTATTTCGGAACTTGGTTTACAACTCCTGCATGTTGGACAATTCAAGTCTTGTCAAAAATGTAGTTCCATCTTCTTTTGTGCTTCAATGTTGTACTTGAGCTTCACCTGTAGCTGCATCTATATTTGATCAATCCCTTTCATAGATAGTTATACTTCTTTGATATGGTAGCATCTTTGTATTCATTCTGAATTACTTCTACTTCTGTAACTGAAAATCATGCATTCAATTTGATCTCTGAGACTATTGTCATATTTCGTAGTCTTATTTGTATCTCAGAATTATATAATAATCTTATGGACAACTTATTTCTTCTAAATTTGAAATATTATCAATGTCTCGTAGCAAAATAGCTTTGATTTTAGTCTTTTCCCTAGAGAAAATAACTTCACCGGGTACCAACTGGCTCTACCGTAGTAACTAGGTTTTGCTTGTACCAACTAATTTTGAATTTATTCTTTTCCCGTAGCAACTAGTTTTTACTTGTAGCAACTAAAAATTTAAGTGTTGATTTTACATGGCAAAGCTCACAAAATTTTCCAGAATCTTGTCTTTATTCCTTTATTTGTGGCCTCCTCTTTTAGACAAACGTCGACTTTTCAAACTCTACTTTTTCATCATTGTTGCAAACTGAAATATGTGCTTCTATTGCTAGTCGTCTTCTATATCGTAACTTCTTCAATTTCAAAATAGTTATTGGATCTTGAGTTACATTCTTCCTTTTATTGCATGCACTTATCACTTGTCTATTTTTCTCTTTGGCTGCAACTTATACCTACACACTTAAGAAAACAGTTAGAAAATAATTAGGACTTTTGGCCTCTCTTATGTCCATGTTTTATTCTTTCTTTTCTCTTTCTTCTTTCCGAATGAATGAAGCATGCATGCATTTTTCTCTTCAAGTAGAATACATCTCCTGTTAGGAGAAGATTCATATGCACGAAGTAGGATAGTATAGGAATATGAATTGATCCCTGAGCTCATAGTCGATCAAGTTAACTTTTCTTCTTTTCACATACAATAGCTTCTATAATGAAAATGAGGAAGAACCAAAAGATGAAGATGAAAATACCTCAATCAAGGAATAAAAACCCCAAGGAAATGATGGGTTTACTTATACTCCTTTGCTTTCTCTTTCATGCATGTGCACCTTTCTTTTTAGTAGTTATAGTTTACTTTTAGTTACATCACATGGCTTTTTTGGGAAACATTTGACTCTCCTTGTGAATAAAACATTGAATTTCGTAAATGAGTTGTATATTTCCTTTTGCATTCTAGATTTTTGTATAGATTGTATAATGAACTAAACTACTCAAGAACATAATTGAATATCTTAATCATGAAGGAAAGAACATTGATGAGGAATTGTAACATTTAAGTAATGAACTTTGACTTTCTGTAATCTGCATAATTCTATTTGGTACTTCAAAACTCAGCACTTCACCTAATTTGTAGTTATGTCATCTTTATCAAGACAACACAGTTGTCCTTCGGGGCTTTGTGTTCTTTTCTTTGAAGATGGCGTGAAATTGTACACTATGTGATCTATTCTGTTTTGAGACAGCACACATAACTATAGATTTCATTTAATCTTGTAATTGATTCAATAGTAAGAAAAAACATCCAAACTTCCTTTATCTTAGGTATACTTCTCCCAAAAATTTAAACATATCGACAAAGTTTCGAGTTGCCCATTTTTACACAAGTGCAAAATTGTCAACAGTACAAATATGAATAGCCAAAAATGGTTAGGTACGCAGATCAACAGGCCAAATAGGCTTGTAATACAAAATTCCCAACTACCCAATCCAAATAGAGCTCGAGAGATGAACGGGAAGATCAAAGCATGGAGATCAAAAGGAATACATTACAAACCTGTAACTAGACTATGGGATGAAAATTTAATCAAAGTTAAAGCAAATGACAAAAGAAATGGGTTAGTAAGCGTGGGAAGGGGGCCAACCCATGTCACTTAAATGATCATTAAATTTACCTTGGTTAAGTTCTTATAACATGTGTCAAAATAATCAAATACCACCGAAAAATCACATTGCAATGATAATAAAAAAGGTGATCGAATATAGTATGCAATGATATTCAAGAAGTGGTGAGTGTAATATGGCAATATTTCAAAAGAAGACCCCATGTATATTCTAAATCATTGTATTATGCTAAGTCAAAGCAAAGGAGTAAGATAAGTTTTGACATCACAGGTGGTCCCCACAAAGTGGGAGATTTGAGAAGGTAAACAATATCATGATGTGCACAAGTTCATTGTTCATGTGACCACTAGAAGGCAAACAGGAGGTTGACATCGAGTACAAACAACCTTTTTAAAAGGCACGTTACCTTATTTTCACAAAATAAGAGTAGAATATTATTGCACCGTGCTCACAAAGTGGTTCTCACAATGGGTGATGTGGAATTGATCAACTTTTGCTAAGTATAAGAGACAAAGAATTGTTTTTATTTACAGGGAGATTAATTTTTGCATGTGTATCCAAGGCGGTTAAAATTCTATTTTTACAATTGCAATTGGATCAAGTTGTAGATTTCACATCAAGTGCTAGAAGACATAGATCGCATGCATTGAAGAAGAATTTTATAGAAAGAAAGTTTTAGTATAAGCCAATTATTCACCCAAATTTATTAAAAATAGAACAATCAGATAAAGTTTGACTAAGTTGTATTTTGTAAACAAGGCTATTAATGCCTCATTGTATTAGCATGCTTATTTTTATTCCTTTATTTATTTATAATAAAGGATAAAAATAGGATGCATGGGTGAATACAATTTTTATTCTATTTTTAGGAAGGGTGGGATGTATAATTTGGCTATATATTATGTGCATTGACAAAGTACAAAGGAATTTTTTTGGATATATGAGTGTTGAAGCAGTTGTGCAGTTTTCTTTTCCTTTGAATGAGAATTATTCTACCTTTCCAATAACTTCTAGTCTTATGTAGCTCTTATTAATCCTTATGAATGTCAAATTCCCGATTAATCATTCAACCCTGTTGCAAATTTAATATTTTTGCATGGTATTAGTGTGCATGCGTATCTTAAAAATATTTTTGTGAATTTTCCCTAAATACATCAAGTGTTTTCCTTAATATTCTGTTGGAAAGTATTGGTTTGTGCATCCAAAATCAACTCTTAGATATTTTTGCATGTACTCAATCAAAGCTCTCAACAATTTTGGTGTATCACCCCAATTTTATATTCATTTATAGTCATCTTTTACCTTTAAACCCTAGAAAATTAGTTTATTATACATAAAAAGTAACTGAACTTGATACCGAGACTCACGTCAAAATAGGTATACCCACAAACCCGAGGTGTTTCCATTGTATCTACGAAAGAGAGATATCTAGAGTAAGCTTAGAAAAACTACACTCATCTCTCTAAAGGGTGCGAGCTTTTCAATGTTAACTATTTTAAAGCACGCTTGGTGGGATAACAAATCAGATCTATGAGTATATTATAGCTATTTAAAGCATATTCATAAAGAACAAATATTACTTTCAAGGAAACAAGCTGCAAAAATTTATTCTATATATTAAAATATTTATTCGGTGACTCTATAACGCCGATTTCGAGACAAGTTTTGCAACATGTTCCATGCTTAAAGTGACTACAAGATCATCGGTAAGAGGAATTCCTTTTGGGTTTATTTCTTTACCTTTGGATTCTCGTAAGAAGAAGAATAATTCATAACAGCCTACCTTATAATAGGCCTGGTTTTAAAACCCTCCTCCTCATAATTCTCTTTCACTACATATCAATTTCATTTTTCGATCCCATTTTCCAATGGCTATTCAAAAACCTAGTATTTTGGTGACCTTTACTAATGGCTTCCCATTAGTAATTTAAGTCTATCATGATATCCATAATTCTACCATGAGCAGTTTACCTACCTTCACTAGTGAAAATCGGGTTACACCTACGAACATATGAAAGATGTTACATCCCTATGTGCAATCCATAATATAACACATGAAGATGTAGCCTTGATACTTCTATCTCGCATCCTTGAAAGGGAAATCCTTGTAATGGTACAAAAATTTAGAGATTGGAAGTATAAAAACTTGGGATGAATTAGGTCTGAATTGCTGAAAAATTTCAAGATAACTCAGATCATTTCTCTCATAGAACAAATGTCTACAATTAAAATATCACCTCATGAATTTATGTCCAGTTTTAATATCCATTTTTCTAGAACTTGGGAAATAAATCCAGCAATTGTCAAGCCTCAATCTGACCATTATTTTCTATACTACCTTAGAGCTGCAAACAATGATATTTCATTTGTGATTCAAGTATATGGAAGGTGACACTCTCCCGAGATGCTTTTGATATTACTATAAAATATGAAAATATACTTATTCAAGCCATAAAGTTAGCACCAAGTCCTTCATTTCCTTTTAGCAGACTTGGCACCTATCCCATAGCCTATCCCCACTATAGAACTTAGTATTTCTACCCCATCGGATGATGTGTTTAAAGATTTCTGGACTATGGGAAATAAGCGAACTTTGATTGAAGATGGAATTGCATTACCGAGTAGTCCTTATCAAAGCAAAACCAACAAAATAGGAAGCCTTATCAATAGAATCATAATTATAGACTACCATATCATCAAAGGTAATTTAAACCAAAGGCTCATAGTTCATCCAACAATTTATTCCTAGTTAATATGGCTACAGAAGAATGGTTTTAGCCTTGTAACCAACCTCATTCAATTATAAGCTTCAAAAAAATTTCTTGAATATAAGCTTGTTGCACAAACTCAACCTAAGACATTATTTATGCCTCAAATAGAGGGTGGGAGGCAAGAAATTCATGTTGAGAAAGAACCTGAACAAAACTTGGTTAGTTTTAGTGAAGTGACTTTATTACGGTGATGACTAGAGCTCAAGAAAAGGTGCAGGAGAGAGGATATCATCAAAGTAGGCCTTATTTTCCCATAGTCATAGATAACACAACAACTTCATGTCAAATATAGCTATTAGTCCTTTTGTGCCTCAGAAAATAACAAATGTTCCAATCCAAAAGAACCAAATAAAGTCATTACAACCTGATCCAAGGAGGCTTTTCATACCTCGGATATTGAAAGCTACAAAAGTAGAGTTAGTATTTGTTAAAGCCTATGCTAAAACAGTAGAATCTGTTTCCAAAACAGTTGCTTCTTTTAACATTATTGATGTCATGAAAAAGTATAATGTTAATATCTCAATGTGGGATGTCCTAGGTATTCTATGACAGTAGGAGTTGTTTCCTCATGAACTTACTAATTTGTAGATTTCTTCAAAAATAGTAGAAAAGTAAGTTCAAAAAATAGACATGGTCTTTGGAACAATGGAACAAAATCACATTAAATAAGTTAAATGGAAAGTTCAAAAGTTCTTAAACGATCATGATATCAAGAAACCACCACCATTTTATTTTTCTCTAATTATTGGAGAGCATCTTGTTCATAATTACATGGTTGACAATGGTACAAGTACACTGACTATGCCAAAAGCAATTGCTCAAAAGTTTGGCTGCAAAAGATGAGCCTAAAGAGAAGAGTGTGCTAGAGCTTGATTGGACCTGACTAATATAGTTGGTGCCATAAAAATCTAGAGGTAACATAACATTCTTTTCCAAATGTTTCTATTTTGTAATATTTTAATGTTGTAGATTTACCTCCTTACTTTTCTTTATGCTTATTGAGAGATTTCACAACAAAAATAGGAGGTTATCTCTCTTCATATTGGTCCTTTTTTTTCTTCACTACACGTTATGGGACCAAAGTTACTATCAATTTAGAACTATTGACCTTATTTTATATCAATCCTCATGCTTCTAATGCATTATCTAATTATGCAACCATAGACCATTCTGATTTCGATAATACAACTCATGTTTCAGCACTAGATGGTGTTTCTAATCTGTTCATGGATGAAAAGACACATGAAGAACATGCTCATGATCCTTTCAAATAAGTTGAAGAACATATCCTTGGTGTGTATTTCCTATATGAGGAAAACACACCAACTCCCTTACTGTCCAAAATAGAAAATGCAGTAGAAGGGATTTGGAAGCTTCATTTTGATGGAGCTAAGAATAAGAAAGGAAAAGGAGCAGGTTTGATGCTCACTTCCCCCACAAATAAAAGGTATTTCTTAGCTTTGAGTCTCCAATTTTCATGTACTTGTAATGTATTTGAATACGAAGCGTTAATTCATGGCTTACTTTGGGCCAAAAAGAGAGGTATTAGCATGTTACATATTTTCGGTGATTCTGAGTTGGTTATCAATCAAGTAGAAAAATTAAATGTTTGTAAGAATCCATTAATGAAGTCTTATAGACATAGAATTTCAAAATTAATAGAATATTTTGATGTTATTAATATCCATTACATTCCAAGAACATAAAACAAGCATGCAGATAGACTTGTAGCAATTGGTGCTATTTTTGAGGTGCTAGAAAAATTAAAAACAATGGGATTCAGCCTCACATCAAGCTGATTGTTAGGCCTTCTATACCTAATAATGATTTGAATTGGAAGGTTTTTAAAATGACGAATAGATTTGTAGATTTTTTCACCAAGAAGCTAAATTTTCATGTAAATAAAGAGAAATTGCAGCACTTATATGGTGACCAGATTGTTCAATTGAAGACGATAAAATACCTCAAGGTTTGGTCACATTAGAATATATCTTCAACACTGATGATCAGTTAAGGAAAGACAAAACAAATATGTCAACACATGCAGACAATTATGAAGAGATCTCAGTTGATGATGGGAAAAATTTATTTCTCGGAAAGGTATGTTCCTTAGCTGAAAAACATTCCTTTATTAATCTTTGTAAAGAATTCAAGGATGTTTTCACTTGGAAATACCAAGATCTGAAAGGGTTTGATCCAATTTTGGCATAGCATACCATTGAATTACAGCCAAATTCCAAGCCGATTACGTAAAAATAGAGGCTGTAAGTACCAAGATAGAACCTTTAATGAGAAAAGAGTTATCTAAGTTGATCAAATCAGGTATTATCTTTCCAGTTAAGCATTCAAGTTGGGTAGCCAATCTTGTTCTTGTTCGGAAAAATAATAGAGAAATAATATTATCTGTGGATTTTAGAGATCTTAATAAAGCTTCACTAAAAGATCATTACCCACTGCAAAATATGGATAAGATTTTGAGAACATTTTCTAGTTACGATAGACTATATCTATTAGACAGTTATAGTGGATACAATCAGATTCTAGTACAAGAAGAAGATAGGTACAAAACAACTTTTACCACCAAGTGGGGTACTTATGCTTACAAAATAATGTATTTTGGCCTTTCAAATGCTAGTGCAACTTTTTAATGTGCAATGGACATGTATTTGTATAACTTATTAAATAGATGCATACTAGTTTATTTGGATGATGCTACCATATTTTCACAAAAATATTGATGAATATCTAATACATTTAAGGCAGACTTTTCAGTTATGCAGACAGTTTGGAATATCTTTGAATCCCAAAAATTCTATATTTTTGTACATAAAGGTAAATGACTTTGTCATATTATTTCTAAACAAGGCTTAATAATTAACCCTTTCAAGATTGAGGCCATATCACAACTATCCTTACCTCATCACAAGAAGGAATTATAGAGCTTTCTTGGAAAAATCAACTTTGTTAGAAGATTTGTTCTAGATTTTGCAACATTGGTTAAACCATTGATAGCTATGTTAAAGAAAGAGAAGACTTTATCTTGGACCAGCGAAGGGAGAGAAGGGTTTGAAGCAATTAAAATAGACATTTCTCAAGCTCCTACTCTTGTAAATCTAAATTTTGATAAAGATTTTACAATGTATGCACTTGTAGGAGCTGAAACAATCTCAGCCATATTAACTTAGGTTAATGATGAAAATATTGAGCAGCAAATTGCTTTCTTTGGACAAATTTTTCATGACTATGAAATAAGGTACTCATTTCTTTAAAAAAGTACTTTCAGTAGTCAAATGACTAAATAATTTTAGGCACATGGTTTCAAACAACAAGATACATGTTTTGGTTTCTCATCCAAGTGTGAAAGCTTTCTTGTTAAATAAAGAATTGAATGAGAAGAGAGTAGGATGGATAAAAATGTTATGGAATATGATGTTGACATTCACATTGAAAAAATAGTAGGAAGAAAAGGTTTATGGTAAAACTTGATGTTGTAGAATCAAAAGATACGTAACAACATGCTGAAGTTATGCATTAGCAATCGATAGCATGGTACAAACAAAAAATCAACAACTTTGAGCTTATTTACGAGGTTAAGAAATCAAGATGGATGATTGATTTCGTTAACTATCTTCAAACATGGAACTTATCTCGAAAGGTATGGACAAGAAAAAAGAGAGGTATTTAAAGTTACAAGTTGTACCTTATGTTTTCATTAATGGTGTGTTATTCAAAAGAGATATAAACAAAATCTTGTTGTGATGTGTTGATTATGATAGAATTAAGTAATTATTATCCAAATTCCATGACAAACCTATAGGAGGTTACTTTTCAAAGCACATACTATAGCCTTAAAAATTATGAAAGGTGGTTACTATTGGCCTAAGTATATTCAAATATTGCATTGAATGGATCGGAAGATGTAATACATGTGCTTTCTTTGTTGGAAAATAATGTTTAGCTTCACTTCCCATATAACCTATTTTAGTGGCTCAACCTTTCATGTAGTGGGGTCTTGATTTTATTGGCATGATAAATCCACCTTCATGACAAGGACATAGGTGGATTTTGACAACCACAGATTACTTTACACGTTGGACTAAAACAATAACTTTGAAATAAAATAACGAAACTTTGATAATATTCTTTTGTGAAGGTATAGTTTACATATTTGGTGTTTAAGAAACTATCATTTTAGATAATGCCTTGGCATTTCATGGTGCAAAGGTAAAAATTGGGCTATCAAACATGGAATTTATTTAAGTACATCTAATTATTACCTACAAGGTAATGGGTTAGATAAAAGCACTAACAAGAATCTTATAAGGATCATTAAAAGAACACCTAAGATAACCAGAGAGCTTGGCATCGTTAACTATTCATAGTAAAAGCTTGTTTATAGAAGAGAATCAAGAATCCCTATTTTAATTGAGTTACTGCATTAGACTTGCTACATCAGATAGAGCTAATTTAGAATGAACCATTACAGAGTTCGTTATGTAGAATTGATGGAATTACAAGAGCTAAGAGATCTAGCTCATCCAAACATCGAAAAGAATCAAAACTCGATAACGAAAACATTTTATAAGAAGGATAAGTTCAAAATCTTCAATGAAAGGGACATTGTGATAAAATGGGATCCAAATCATGTGAATCTAGGAAATCACATGAAGTTTGATATAATTTGAAGTGGTCCTTACATGATTTTAGCTTGCAAAGAACACAATGCTTTTCAGATTTCAAGGCTGAATGGAGAGGAACTTCCCATTCCTATGAATGGTATGTTTCTCAAACACTATTATTGAAAATCCTATAGTGTTTGGTTAGAGTAGGATTTCCATTTCAATAAGTGCTTCATGCACATTGCAATGTTTTTCAATTCAATAAAGTGCATTCGTGCACATGATCTAGTTTACTAGATCCTTCCTAGTTTTAGTTCATTTTGGAAGGGTTGGACCTTCAGGAAGGTAGATTTTGATTACATATTTTGACTCCATGCCTAATGGACAAGAGCATGAAACAAGTCTACAGCTAAAGCGGTGCAACTTTCCCCACAGGATTGCTAGAAATGTTGACAATTTTTGCACTTGTGTAAAATGGGAAACTTGAAACTTCATTACGATGGATGGAATTGGTGAAGTGACCCTAAGCTAGGGGAGATTATTTTAGTTCAATATTTTTCTGTTGGATTAATTAAGGAATACATGTAATTTGTAGCTATGTGTGTTGTTACAAAACATAACAGATCACATAGTCTGTAATTTCATGATTGTCTTCAACAAAAGAACACAAAGCCCCGAAGGACAGATGTGTAATCTTGATGAATACTAAAAATACAAAATAGATGAAGTGTTAAGTTTTATAACAACAATCATAGTTGCATATTGCAGCAATCAAAGTTCATTACTGAAGTTACAGGTATTTTAAAGTTATTTCCTTCATGATTAAATACATTCAATTATGTTATTGAGTTGTTAATTAATTATACATTCCATATACAAAGCTAAAATTCAGAAAGAAATACATAACTCAGTTTCATAATTTAATTTTTTATTCATAAGGAATTTCAAATGTTTTGACATAAGCCATGGGATGTAATTAAAAAGTAAATTACAACTACTCAAGTAAGAGGTACATATGCATGAGAAAGAAATTTAAAAGTATGAAAGAACCCATCATTTCCTTGGATTTCTTTTAATTTTGTTGATGCATTTCCAGCCCGCATTTGCTCCATATTCATCCTCGCTTCTTAGCAATGGCACTGTACTCGAGAATAAGAAAAGGAAAGATTGTCAATCACAAGATTAGGGTTGATCAATATTACTATACTATCTAATTTCGTGCAAGTGGATCTCCTAGCATCATGAAGTATAAGTTATAGGAGGATTAAAGGCATTACTAATAAAATTACTATTCTCAGTAGCAACATGCATGACTCATTCACTTAGAATGAAGGAGAGAGAAAAAATATGGAATAGAAGCAAAGGCTAAAATGCCTAATGTTTTCTAGCTAGTTTATCTAAATGTGCAGTGTACAAGTAAGAATAAATAAATGTTGCATTCTATAACTTGAATAAAAAAGTACATTTGTTTCAGTTCAAACTAAAGGCTGAACTATTCAAAGATATCCTTGTACTAATTCATAAAAGAAATGCAAGTTTAGTGCTGCAATTTCTAACAACTAGAATAAGAGAAATTGTAGTTGAAAAAGATTGGAAAAGGGAATATGAGAAAATTTTGATAGGGCTTCGCCATGTAAAATGGACATTTAACATCTTTTCGTCATTTTATTTCATAACTAATACATGCTTGAAAGCTATAGATAAATCAAATAGTATACAAAAAGGAGATAATACATTGTATAGTCAAAACTATAGATTCAGATAAATACAAGTTACTTCATGATAAAAATAATTTCAATTGCAGTACAACTAAGGATGCAAAGGGTGATTCATAATTAAGATATACAATATACAATGCAACCATCTTAGTATACGATTCTGATTCAACTTCAGAGTTAAAGAGTATAAATGTAACTACAAGTTAAAAAGGATCAATCCAAAAAGTGAACTAAAGAGAGAGCTATATAAGAGGTGCTAGATACCATATTTTAGAAAGGTACCAATATTCAATAAAAATAATCCTCGGTTTCTCATTCCAGAGGTTAGGAAAAGAATGCAGAGTTCCAGGCAAGCCATTTTTAGTTACAGATTTTATCAAAATCAAGCTAACTATTTCCAAAGAACATAATTTCTTTTAGAAAGCATGACAAATGAAACAGCTGATCAATTACATTGGAATCAAGAAGGGTTGTAGAAGGTTCTGAAAGTACAAATCCTTTGTAATATAAATGGGGTGAAAATATTCATGTTTCAGAACAAATCAAGTGAGAACCACCAATGACATAAATATGGAGAAAATAAAATACCTATTATAGTTCAACTAACTGGATTCCAAAATGAAACAATTATCAATTTGAAATATTCATTAGACCATCCAAAGAAATACAACCTAATTTAGGATAGAAGGATTGATCATGAAACCCACATAGTTAGTCATCAATCAAGAAGAGTCCTCACTACATATTTTTCTTAGAAAACTACAGGTTACAGAAGTCCTTATCCATCAAAGGGTGGACAAGATGCAAGTTTCAGATCATCAAGTCCTATGTTATTAATGCATCAAATTCTCAATACCAATATAAAAGGATCATCAATCAATCTTGAAGATGAAAATGTAACATTATATTTTTCAAAGAATGCAAGTTTCATAATTATAGTTTTGAAAGAAGAAAGTAGATCATTGATTACAAACAAAGTACAAATTGTTTTTAGTATTATTTGAGTCCTAAACCTTGCAAATCTCTATTACTGACAGATTATAGATGCATCTAGAAGAAAATAAAATTTACTTCATAGATTTCAAAAATTGAAAGAAAGTGATACAAAATCCTAACTTGAGAAGTTTTCAATAAATTTCAAGATTCACTTCTAAAGTAAACCACAATGTCCCGAACTTAAAGTCCTTGTATTGTTCTTACAAGAATAGAAAATTCATTTTTTCCTTTCTCATCACAATCAAGGAATTGATTTGAAGCATGAAAGAACAAGAACAACAAAGGTAAGACAATTTCATCTCTAAATGGAAATAAATATTGTGAACAAAAATTATAACCATTTATTTTATAGGGAAGATTCAAAATAGTAAGTGAAGGGAAAGCCACCGTACGTACCCAAAATTGTAGGGTACTTCACCGTTGGAACAATGTTACACATGCCCCAATGATGATATAGGTCTCCTCACAAGGTGTTCGGGATCCAGAAAATCTCTCCAAGTATGCGTTAACATCCCGCATGTCCCGCTTAGCCTCCGTGTGCTTTGTTTTTCTCTTTTCCCCTCTTTTCCTTTATGTTTTGATCTTTAGTGATGAAATCGCCGCCCTGGGTGGTGGTCTCGAGACCACCGCCTGTGCAGATAATGATCCTTCACGCATTTTCAGAACATTCCTTTTATCACAACTCGTGTAAATTTCAATGTTTACCATCTTTTTTCACTACTTTTGCTCGTATTTATGATTTTGGTTCCCTGGGATAGTGTTTTTCCATTGTTTATTGTAAAGGATTTCAATTTGGATCTCACCTTTGGGTAAATGGGAATTCTATAAATAGCTAGTTTGTGCTAAAGAAAATGACCCCTCAAAAATTGCCTCTCATCTTTTCATTCCAAAATTTTAGTCTTTCAGTTCTTGCTTATGAATTGTATTAGTTTTATTCATTGCATGCATAGTTAGTGTTGTTTTGTTGTTTAGAAGCCACATGATCTTCTTGTGCTAGTGTTGGTACTATTTCATACAATCAATTGAGATCGGACAGTTTCATTTTTAGTATGAATCCATTAGAGTTACAGGTTTTGTTCGTCAAGGAGGATAGTTTCAGTGTTCTAAATGTTTTGCATTGCATGACTCATAATAAATCCCACTAGGAATTGCATAAGACAAACTCCATTCTCTTGTGCTATCCCTCTCCTACTCGCATTGTATTCAGCCCGCACCCAAATCTGTCATTATTCTAATACCTACTTGCTGATACTAGCATTACATGCTTTTCTAGATTCACGTGAGCACGAAGGAACGAGGAGATCACACTCTGGGGACAAAGCCACACACAATTGGATTTTCCACTTTTCTGTGAAATCCAGGTTCAAGATATCAAAGTTCTGGTTAAAACATATCAAATAGAGTAGTGAATCATTTCATTTCAGTTAATCTCACTTTCAATATTGCTAGGGAAGTTGTGGGGATTGATAGTTTCTAAGAAATTATGATTCCTTCCTCACTCCTGAGGTAAGATCAGTGTTTTTCAAATATATTAGATCAGTTATCGGGTTATTTAGAATAGATTTACAACTACACAGGTAGGTAGCTATACTCAGCTACTTTGTTTGTTTTGAATTCTATCATTAGATTAGTTTTCACTTTCTAGATATATTATATAATTTCTCTTTCAATTTTGTTTAATAGTTCATCAAAAATATAAAAATAGAGAATTTAGATATATGTTGTAGATATAATTTCCATAATTAGTTTACTTTTCTTTAGTTAAATCTATATTATTTCTTTTGTATGACAATCACGGGACCTAGGGAGCCCAGAGAATATGTATTTGAACCAATCGTGCCTCAACCCAATCTTGTTGCAGCAATAACTGACATAGACCAAAATCTCAAAATTCAAGTCTTCCAAGCAACAACAGACCTACAAGAAATCAATACACAGCTAAGAGGATTAAACATAGAAGACGAAAAAGCGCATACATTTTGGTCAAACCAGCCAAACTACACATTAGCCTAGATAAATATCCACATGACTGTAGAAGGCCTTGACAGAGAGTAAACATTTGGTTGTGATCCATTAGTACAACAGCCAGTTGCAGGATACATTCTCACTGACATAGACACTAGCTTAAGAATTCAAGTTACCAAAATTCCTTTAAGGTACTCTAAGAAAATCTCACAACTTTTAGTTTTGAATATAGAGGCTGAAAAGGCATACGACTACTAGATATTAGGGATTAGGGATTCATTCTATGCATGACCATAAGATGTCCACAATGACCTTGAACTTACTGTTGTGATACACAGGTCCCGTAATCCAACGAGCCCACAGGACAATTAGACGTTCATACCGGTTTACACACATTAGTATTTAGATCATCTCCACTTCCGCCAACTATTATCACATAGTTATCCTTGTTAGATATAGCAGCTAATGAAGCTAAAGATTTATAGACTAGACCAGAGAATTGCCCATATAATCCACTATATATCCATCATCCATCTTATGACCCTATCTGGAGACATACACAAAACAATCCCAGGTCATTTTCCATGTATCCCACAACCCATATATCGAATCACGCTAGAGATCGATATTGATTGGAGCCTTCGAGTAGTCATCCACGCTAATTCAGTTAGGAGGGCCTTCTTTTCTTTAGATTTGCAGTTCCATTAGTGCACATTGAAGATACAACATTACCTAACTAGTTTTTCGTACCCCATGTGTATTCCATCCCCATCGGATGTCTCAAAGATGACCTCGAGAGGTTGGGTGTGAGGAAGAGTTACTTGCAAATTCCCACGCTTTTTGTCACTTTTACATCGTACAAAATTTTTGAACCCGACGTGAATGAACCAATTCTTCCTCTTTTAGTTTTCATTTCTTTTATCCACCTTCGCTCTTTTCCATTATTCTGTGGGTATTCATATACCCCCAAATATGTTGGGATTTGTTGCATATGGCAGACCTCTCCTAAGTCTTGAGGCATACTATGATCAATGAATAGACACCATCACCCTTACATGTCAAGCATGGGGTGACAACTATTCAACTAACCAATTGTCAACATAAACTCCTCCTCAAAGGACTAGATATAGTTCTTCTTTCCAAATAAAGGATTTGAATCAACTCACTCAAATGCAATAACTAGAGCCTTCAGGATCGAACAACATGACGCTCACCGGATAATATTGTTCATCTTCGTAGGTGTTTCTTAGACGCAAATCAGTAGACAATTAGATCCATATCTGTTTTTAGATGATGAACATTTAGCATTTTATGCTAGGAGTGAACAATGCTCTCAGAGTATGTACCCACCTATAGGAAGTTTACCAACACAACCTCAAGTCTCTTTTCAAGAAAGCACCTCCATGCCATTTGTTATCACCAAATCACAGCACCCTTCTATGGTTTATACAAGCGCATATATTTGAACTCACGGTGTGATTGGATAACATGGGTACTATCTCCAAGTTGTGGGACTTGCTACTTGAGATAGACCTCCAGAGAAAGCTGGTTCTTGCTCCTAAACTACCTGCCACAATCTACTCTAATGCAGGGGAAACTAACTATTCTAATCTAAATTTCCAAGAGACCAGGGAGAGAGAATGCATGAAATGAAAGCCTACACTAAAGCGGTGATACACCAGAAAAGGAGGGTGTGAGAGTAGTCTTCAAATGCGTGAAATACAGAAGCAAAGTGCACACTAGAAGAGGTGATGACAGTTCTCCATAATCTAGCAAAACGCATTCACAACAATATTTCAAACATACACAATGATAATGGATCCCTACATGAACATAATAATAGACACAATATTCTTGTAATCAAGGTTGAAGGGGTAAGAAGAATGCAAGAAAACACAGCAGGGGAAGATATATCCACAAACTTATATTTTATTGCTTCATGATATGCACAGTTCAATCTATTACAAGATAAGGGCCTGGATCACCATGCAAGGAGTCCACAACAAGGGCCTGTAACACATCAGCTTCACAAAGCAATTTTGGTAGAGCTCTGCTACAAAAAACTACCTCCTTTACAATGAGCCCAACACTCCAATTTATAGAAAAAATGAGAAGAGAAAGAGAAGGGAAAATGGAAATCCTGAAATCTATCCTTCAACCACTTGTAAGAGGAATTAAATGGAGTAAAATGATTATATATTACTTGCAAAAGGATCCCCATATTGTCCCAGGTGCTGCAATGAGAGAAAGAATGATGACCATGCCTCTTAATTGCACTCCCAACCACCAAATAAAACATTGTTATGAACCCAGCCACGTTTTCTTAAAAATATCGATCAATCTCTCATCAAATATGGAATTTCTTGATTTCTATGCGTCAGGATCAGAGCCACGATTCCAACGGTACCAATTTTGTGTGATTTCATTAAGAAATGCAAGAGTTATGGCCTTCTGCGTACGGGCAGCTATTTTGGGTCTGGCAGGCGTTTTCTGTCATTTGACAGGAATGAGCATTAACTGACTGGAGCCGAATATGTTTATTTTATTAAATATATCTACCCTCATTAAAAATAAGAAATCCAATTTTGTGAAAATCGGAGCTTGGAGTCAAAAGTTATGGCCGTTTGAAGTTTCACGGGTCAAACGTTGACTTTTCTTCTTTGCCTTCGGTCGTTTCGGCTTTTCACGTCCCTCGCATCCTACACGTACCTTTGTCCCAGCTGTCCTGGACAAATTCTCCCGCATCGGCCGATTCAGCTTCCTTGTCTCTCTTTTGCGGCCTTTTCACCTTTTCGCGTCCCTCACGTCCCACGCGTACCTTTGTCCCGGCTGTCCCGGACAAAAATCCTGAACTGCCCAAAATGGACCATCTTTCAGAAAATCAGCCAATTCACATCCTCGCATACTTTTGTCCCGGCTGTCCCAAACCACGTGAAACAAAAACTTGATGATTTTCCCTGCTTTCGGCGTTTCAGCTTTTTGCGTCCTTGCGTCCCTCGCGTCCCAACTGTCCCGCGGACCGCCTGGGACAAAAATGTCTGACTTAGCTGATTTTCTTTGTATTTTGGCCCCAAACTTGGTACGACGAACCTCAGTACGACCCGCACTGGTACGACCCGAACCCTTCAGACCCGAAATGCTTTAAAACAGCCCTGCAACCTTATTTTTGCATTTTTCATTTTTTCTAACTCGTTGGGATTTCTTCTTGGATGGGAGAGTTAGAGAGAAGCCGAGGGGGTCCAAAAAACATGATTTTGGGCCTTGAATCAATCTACTTGCTCGGGACTGAATAATTTGATGCATGTTATCAAAATTACCTTGAGGGGTGAATTTTGGATAACACCACTACCTATAGGAAATTCCCTCGGTGAAACTTGGTAGGGAAACGATTAGTTCATAGCAGGTACCATATGCCCATACAACCTTAGGATATACAGCAAATTCCACTAAGGCTAAATACCGTGACTTCACCAAATGAAGTCATCTAAACTTTAGTAGAAAAATTTAGAGGGTTTGAACTTACTCAAGCAAGTCAAAATTATCAATTCATGCAGGTAGGAAATTCCAATCCTCCACATCATCCTAGCCAAGTAGACCTCTTCACAGGAATAGGCATGTAGGGCATGCCTCCTCAATATTCACAACAAGCTCCAACTAGAACCACATTCTCAAACACCGCTCCAGTGGAGAATATGATACCTCCCGCTTTAGTACAAAATAATCCATTTCTAGGCAATACTCCTCCATACTTAAACATGTATTCCAAGTCACCGTAGGGAGATATGTTCTCTTCTTCTGGCATATTCACTCAACCACAGGGATTTCCTTATGTCCCTACAAATGTATACACTACACCATATCAACAACCCATTCCACCTCCACCCCCTCAGCAGACGTCACCGATGTTCGAAACCTATGTGATAGGAACTTATTTAGAATATTTGAAAGAGTCCTTAGAGTTCACTATATGAAGCATCATGCTTCCAATACCTCTTCCCGATTTTCCCAAATACAAAGGGCAGCGAGACCGAATACACATATCAAGGCTTACGCCACAGCCCATTCAATAATTGCTCCTTGGGATGGAGTTGTTGCTTAAGTATTTCCCAAAACCTTAGAGGGTATCACCCTCGATTGGTATTACAGAATACCTGAAGCCTCAATACATTCATTTAAACAACTCGTTTCAGAGTTCATCAAGGCATTCGATATGAATAAATTGTTGAGAACAGGAATCAAGGAATTCTTGCATATTAAACAAGAACACAATGAATATGTTGCTCATTTTATCCAAAGATGGCATAAAGTCCTCTATTCTTCAACAAGCGCTCCAAACATGGACCAGATGGAACTATGCGATTTATTCCTTCATTCTCTTAGTAGAGAGGTAAAGGAAGAAGTCCAGAAGTTCCCACTAAGAACTTATGATGAGGTGCTCTAGAGCACCCTCCGAATAGATCACGCTGTAATAGATAGTGGTCGCAAGATATATGGAACAAATGGGAGGTTAATCATCCCCAACCAAAATACTACGACTTATCCTACTACCACAAACGTCAATCAAGGACCTAAAATCCTTAACAAAAATTGCAGTAACAAATGATGGAGTAATCGACCAAGAAAAAAAAGGTGAATGTTGTAAATGCTTCACTTTGTCGGGATTAACAATCAACGAAACAACAATTTTACCCCGAAAATCAACTCGGTGGATTTTAATCATCCACAACAACAACAACAAAGGCAGATCCAAACATAGGGTCCAAGTCAAAATTCAACTGGATATCAAAACCAAAACCAAAACCAAAGACAACAGATGCAAAGTATAAATCCTAATAGTCAATGGTTTAATTAGAGTTTTGGACCATAACACATGTTAAACCAACAACCTAGGAATTACAATCCCAACTCGTATTGTGGTTTCCACAAAATTTGAGGCCATGACACTAGGACTTTCCGTGATTATAATAAATTCATGCAACATCTACCAAAAGAACAAAGACAACCTTTCATAGATATGTTCTTAGTATATCCTACATCACTTGCGCCAAATAATTTCACAGGAGTAGTCTCCCATAAATATTCTCCCCTCAAGATCTTCAATGATCCGCTCCCAAATCATGATAAATTAAATCCAAAAGGGACGAACAAGGGTGCAATTATAAGAAAGAATGATCATGAGGCCTTGACTTCACTAAATCCACTTGTCACACTGCAATTAGGAAATCAGCTACGACCCAAGATAATTAGTTTACTAGAGTTAGACACTCGAACTACACATGGAAGTCGTAACAAGGACATGATAGTATTCTTCTCAGCCAAATCCAAGTTACCCGCTAGAGATAGATAACGTTCAATAACCATTAGTAAAACCCGTAGGTGCCTATGATTTAATTAATGACCTAACAAAGACCTTCTCCCACATCTCCTTTTTGGACTTATTTAAGAATTCTCCTGCCCATAGGGCTGATATTTTAGAAGCATTAGGTTTAGGTCATTTAATTAACATCACTCCACCTCCCGAGACATAGGTAAACCATATAAACTTTGATATTCACTCCTCCGGGGCAGCCGAGATAGGGATACCGAGTTTATATTCGACATAAGGAAAATGCCAAAAGACGCCGAGATGGCATGTAGAGGCAATCCATCCTTACATTTACAAATGTGGGTTTATAACAATTACGTTAAACGTGCAATGGTTGACGATGGGGCAGCGATTAACATAGTCCCCTCTGTTTCCTTCAAAAGCTAGGGTATGGAGAAATAAATTCTTCCACGACTGGAATACGCTAAGAGGCTATGATAGCCTTAAAGCCACTTCGATTGGAACTACAATACTACCAATCACCTTAGAACCCAAAACAATCCTCACTGAGTTTTATATTATAGATCAGGAAAGCAACTATAATATGATCCTCGGCCTACCATGGATACACCGTATGAAGGCAATCCCTTCTACGTTATTTCAAGAAATAAGATTCTTACACTTAGGAAAGATATTCATGACAAAAGGTGATCCAAAACCATTCGATATACATCTAGCAGACCTAAAGAAAAGGCCAGGCGTTCACTCTGAGTTTAAACTCCCAACAAACCAACTTAACAAGCCAACCGACTCAAAACTAGAAGAAAAGTTGGTACCTACAATGGAGTTAGAAGTTATGAACCTAATCAAGAATATCCCAGCCCTCAAGGATGAGGCTAACATTGTAGAAATGGTATCATTAGGAACCATTGCAAAAATTGTAAAATTGCTAGAACAAGATCTACCAATGTTCCTACCATTTGATTCGTATATATGGGATGTACCTAGAGTTGGTTCTCTTCCAAAGAGAGGAACTCTACATGGTAGAAGTAATCGAAGCATAAGAATTGGACGTAGCAAATGTCCCAACATCCATCTTCCCAAGTAAATATTGGACTCTCCATTTCAATGGAGCTAGATTTCGTTATGGGGCTAGGGCAGGTGTGATCTTTACTTCTCCCGAGGGAAAGATCTTACCATTCACCTTTAAACTAAATTTCGAATGTACAAACAACGACACTGAATACGAATCCCTCCTCCTTGGCCTCATCATAGCTAAGAGGCTCAGTGTTAATAACATCAGGGTGTTAGGAGACTCTCAATTAGTAGCAAACCAAGTCTTTGAGGTGTATAAGACTAGAGCTAAACATTTACAGCTCTACAAAACAACAGTATTAGATTTGAGCAAAGGATTTAGCTTCATATCAATTGAAGCAATCCCGCAAGAACAAAACCTTCTCACATATTCAATAGCAACCTTAGCTTCACGCTTCATTCCAAACAGTGAGTTAGAGGACACCCGTTTCATGGTATCCCTTCGTACTGAACCATTAGTAAAGAAAATGTCAAATCCTATTTTAACAAACATCACCGAGAATACATATACTATCTTAAATCACGTTGACAAAGTGATAAAGCCACTCTTCATTAATTAAATGCCTATGTAGAGTTACATCTCACCCATCACGTGGTTGATTTGTCCTTAATCCCACATTTGTCTTCTTACTTTGGAAATCCCATGATAGAGCTTCCCCACAAAAGGAGCTCGACATATACGCTGTGTAGAGAATGGAGAAGATCAGAATTACCTCCAGCCCCGCACCTGATTTTGAAGAAGGTAACTCTTCTTTAATCGAAGAAAAATTAATGTTAACATTGGAATGGAGGAAGAAACAAAGATCTTAAAACTAGGATCTTCACTAACTCCCGAAGAGATAGAAATACACACTTGAATCCTCGAGAGAACATCAAAAGTATTTTTCATTTAATTATAAAGAAATGATGGGAATTGAACCAGACATCGTGGTACATAACCTTTTCACCAAACCAAATGCAAAGCCAATTAAAAAAATCAAGACCAATGAAACCCAGAGTAGCTCTCATGGTGAAGGAAGAAGTAATAAAACTCCTCTAGGTAGGGTTTATCAAACCAGTCAATTACTCTCAATGGGTATCTAATAGCGTTCCCGTTCTCAAAAGGAATGGGAAGATATGCATCTGCATAGACTTCGAGACATTAACAAAGCATGCCCCAAGGATGACTTCATGTTACCATCCATTGACGTCATTGTTGATGCAATAACTGGATTTGAGATTTTGTCTCTCATGGATGGGTTCTTGAGATGCAATCAAATCAGAATATTTGAACAAGACCAAGCCAAAACCACATTTATAACTCCTGGGGAACTTATTTCTACATTTTTATGCCATTCGGCCTCAAGAATGCTGGTGCTACATACCGTTGGGCAACAAAATACATATTTCATGATCTTATTCATAAAATGAATGGAATCCTATCTATATGACTTGTTGGCCAAGGCCAGAAGCACTTGTGATCACTGGAAGTGCTCGCATCATTCTTTCACGTTTGATCAAATACAGAGTGACACTAAATCCAAAAAATGTGTATTTGGTGTGACAGGAGGGAAAATCCTAGGTTACATTATATCATCATGAGGGATCAATGTAGATCCAGCCAAAATCCGGGCTGTTCTTGAAATGATCCCACCATCAAACGACTCTAGCATTAGATCGTTTCTTGGAAAGCTCGGTGCAATCCGAGATTCATTCCGGACTTAAGTTTTGCTATACATCCAATCAATAATTTGTTGAAAAAGGATTGCTGCATTATTTGGACAAAGGAATACCATGAGGCCTTTGAAGCAATTAAATTCTTCTTGTTGTCTCCTTCCATGTTAATGCTACCTAGACCAGACCATCCTTTGATCTTATATTCACGAGCTACGGGTGTCTCGCTAGCCTGCATGTTGGCTCAAGAAGACAATGATAAGTGAGAACATGTGATCTATTTTATCAGCTAAATGTTGCTTGACTATGAAACATGTTATATGTAAGTAGTATGAGAATGCCTTGCCATACTCTTTGCAACCAAACACTTAAGACATTACATGCTAAACCAAGAAACAAGGGTCATTGTAAAAATAGACCATTTACGAACTTTCCTCATGCAAGGGTCCTTGTCTAAAAAGGTCTGGACACTTTATAACCTTAATGGGTGAATTCAAATTAACTTTTGTAAACCAGAAGTCCGTTAAGGGACAAATCATTATAGATTGGTTAGCCGACAACCCATTAGATGGAGGTGATCTAGTAGATCTAGATTTTCCCGATGAATGCATATACTACATTGAAACCAGACCTCCTATCTCTGAATGTCCTTAGTATACTGATATTGTTAATTATATCATGGACCATGCATATCGAGAAGGTGCCACAATGCAAAAATAAGGTGGTTACACATTATCGTAGCTAAATACGTTATTATAGAACAAGTGCTCTATCGTAAGGCTTTCGATGGAATGCTCCTAAGGTGTGTTGACATAGAAGAATCCAAGAAGATTCTCTATGAATCTCATAGTGGAATATGTGGCGGCCATTTTGGAGGTCATGCCATTGCCCACAAAATACATCAGATGGGCTATTTCTGGCCCACTCTAGAACACGACGCAGTAGAGTTTGTACACAAGTGTCATAAATGCTAAGAATTTTCCCACAAGATTCACATGTCGGCACAAGCTCTACAACCAATCACAACTCCATGGCCCTTTTCTACATGGGTCCTAGATTTGATAGGGAAATTCTCTCTCTCATCTACAGATGGCCATAACTTCATAATCACAACCACCGAGTATTTTACCAAATGGGTAGAGGCTATGCCTCTTACCACTGTACTGTGCTAGGATCGCCAAGTTCATTTTGAACCAGATCATTTACAGGTACGGTGTCAAAAAATCATTATCTCGATAATGGTATGTCCTTTAAAAATGACAAGGTCTATGAGCTATGTAGTAAATTTAAAATAAACCATCATACAACCTCCCTTGTATTACCCTCAAGCTAATGGGTAGGCTGAAGCAACAAACAAGACATTGAAAGCTATTCTCCTCAAAATGGTAAAAGAAAACAAACAAGATTGGAATTTAAAGTTATATCCAGCCTTGTGGGCCCACCGAACCTCAATAAGAACACCAATAGGAGTAACTCCTTTCTCATTGGTATTCGGAGCAGAAGTAGTTCTCCCACTTGAGGTTGAAATACCCAGTCTCCGCATCTCACTACAAGGGATTTTGGATGAAGAAGCTTATAGAGAAGCACATCTCTCCCAACTAGAAAGCCTAGATGAGGCCAGATTAGATGTTGAACAATGGCATAGAGTTTATGCTGACCGGATGTGCCGGCAGTATAACAAAAAGGTCTATGAATGAGAAATATATGAAGGAGATCTAGTTCTAAGACTAGATAGCCAGATCGATAAGAAGACCGGTGAAGGAAGGAAATTCCGCCCAAATGGTTGGGCCCATACCGAGTCATGAAATATTATGGAAATGGTGCGTATCTCTTTTGCATGCTAGAAGGTGAGGAATTTGGTGAAATTGTCAATTCCTTACACCTTAAACGGTTTTACACATGAAGCATCAACACTATTTATATAAATATATCTACATTACATATTCATTTAGATAGGTTCATTTTGTTCACTCATTTCATAAAATTTCGTGATCAAGGGACTTATTTTAAGCAATTCATTACAAACTTCTTATGATATTAGTAGAAGCATTCAAATCATACTTCTTCATTTTCATAACATCATCAACTGTTTCAAAATCATGTCATCAATTAAAGCTAGTTATGAGAAAGTCTTAATGGTAGCCATGCCAAGGCCTGCATGCTTGTTCTCACTTTTGGTTTCTTCCTAGGGTAGGTGTCTTGCCTATGGTTTGTTCTAGAAGCTTCATAGTGTCACATCTATCCCGTATATAGATCTCTTTGGAAATAAGAACATACTGACATTTTGCTCAAATAAATAAGTCAAATGTAGATCAAACAAAAAAATTTATTTTTACACATTTCTTTGCCCTACCAACCTTCGGTGATGAGCTTCCATCTCTTACTAGTCACATAGGGTTGGGAAAGGATGGGAATGCCCTTACTCACCCGTGCCTTGTCCATGGTGATAAGCCCATGCTTCTTACCTGTAACATGGGGCAAGGTGTGGGGGTCCTCTTTACAAGAACTTTAAAGGTCATAAGCTAATAGTTCAAATAAAACTTGAAATCTTGAGTCAAAAACAAGTGAATTAGATGCCCAAAATTCCAAGAGAGTCCAAAACTATGAAAACTAGATTTTGTCAACCATGTGGCCATCTACGGATCTAAGTCTAGATAAACCGAAAATCAAGTGACATTCTAAACTATGAAGTCACTTGAGTAGAAAAGGTTTCTAGCATCCTAATTTGGTTCCATCAAATCTTTGTCTATCTCTCATCACTACCATTCAACAAATTTCATAACTTGTGCCCTTTCTATCTCTCGGTGGTGAGCCCTCGCATCTTACTAGTTGAGTGGAGTTAGAAGTGGGGCAAGTGCATCCGCTCATCGCACGATTCGTCATCACATTCTTGTCAAAACAATATGAAGTACCGGAAAATTTCTTATAGAAACTAAAAGTTCAAGATCACATTATATCATATATCAAAGCATCACGAAATACAAAAGGAAGAAAGCATTTGTGTCATTTGTTCTCCATTGCATACATTCTAAAAGGAATATAAAAACAACATTATAATTTACATGTTGAAACAAATCACAAAATCCTAGGCACCAAGAGTCGATCCAAGGAGAAGTGTGTGTGTATATATATATATATATATAATATCAAGTTTTATGTACAATTCCATCATGCGCTAGGCATGGTCAAAACACTCAATGAGCCCGGGAAATACAAAATAAATCATATAAACAATCTAAGAGTCACTACAAAAAGAGCCAAGTGGCCTCTCAACCCCTATGAGATCCCTCTGAAGGTGCATGACCACATCTAGGACTCCGGCTACGCCAGCGCTCTGAATGCACTGAGGGCTCATGATCCCAAGGAGCAGTTATAGCCTCACTATGAGAGCGACTCCTCATCAGGTGCTCCGCTGTCCTATACCCGGCCAACTCGGTACGGAGGGTAGTCACCATCTTGGCCACATGAAAATAGAGGTAAAAATGTCGGTATGATGCGACTGGTCATTTGAAGGCCCCCGCATCCATGGATAGCTCGGTTCGAGTCCTCTCCATGGGGATCATCAGGGTATCAGTACATACCTAGCGAATCAGGTCTCGCCACTCATCAGTCTCTGTAAGAAAAGAAGAAAACAAATTAGAGATAATCAAAAGATAAAAAATAAAATGAACAAGAGGAGAGATAACAACTAAGGCAATCCTAACTAGAAACAAACATTAAAAGAAGAGTAATAACTCACTCGGATCTCCGGCCTCCAAGAGGGATCCCTAGGATCAGCGCCTGCCACAGATGCCACCACCGATTGATGTGCTCCTCCCATGTCTAGAGCAACATAGCATCCTGCTACAGACTCATCCTCCTTGCCTAGGTCCTGAGAGGGTGGCTCCTCTGAGACTAGAGTCACCCTCTCCACACTTTGCTCTACCCTCTCGGCCTATATGATCTCCTGAGTGTCATGCCACTCGGGATTTTTGTCCTCCTCTCCACCGACTCACCGACCTCCATATCCTCGGTATTCTCCTGTCTCTCCCCCTGTGAACTCCTTAGACTCGTAGTCTATATCAATGGGGTCGTCACTGCTGTGGGAAGGACCGGCGGTAATCTGAAGTAATGGTGCCTAAGGAGCACCGGATCTCCCTTAAGCACATACCACCCACCTAGCTGCAATAGGGACACCAAGAGTAACAATAGTCCAACCCCAGCCTCTAGAGCCTCCCCTAGCCTCTCGAACTGATCTCGAATACTAGTACTACTTGGGGAAGCATAATAGCATAAGCAAGGCCAAACTTCTAAGGCACTCGGTCAAAGGGGTGTGTCTCCACCTTCCCCGTCCTATCCACAAGCTGCCCTGTAGTAGAGAAGGAAATCAAAGTGAGGGTATCCTCGCCCCACAACCCTATCATGGCCTGATAAGGTGTGGCCTCCATATCATCAATAGTCAGGGAAGCAACTGGCTGGTGGGGTGCTCTAAGCACCAACATATTTGTCCATCTAGTTGCCCTCACATCTCCAAGATCCACCACCTCTACACCTCTCCCATAAGGGATGATATGCTCATAGACCCAACTCATAACTAGGGTCAGATGGCTTAAGGACTATCCCTATAGGTGGACCACCCTATATAGGTCATGATAGGTGGTCCCAAGTATATCAGCTCCCCAGGCATAAATCCGGCCATGTACCTCAATCTATGTGATAATAGGGGACCAACAATAAAGTAAAGTGTCTCGTCCCTTTTCCCCGATCAATCTCGAGGAAAGGATCCCCATAATGGCTCGATGAATCAAAGGGATACGCAATCTAGGAATGGAACGGAACCTCGCCCCTTCTTCGAACTAGTGGAGACAACTGCGTCTCCCATGTATGTAGCCTCATCAAGTATTTGAGCCTGTGCTCCTCTTTGTCTCAAGTGTAAGTTGTATCCCGATGATCGGGACTCCGAAGATGTGGTAGACATCCTCCCGGGTGATATTTAACTCACCTGACTCTGGAAATCGAAAGTGTTCGATTAGCATCCCAATACGAAAACAGTCACAAAGTATGTGACTAGAAGGTGAAACATGTGGGACCCGTGATATAATCAATATTCTAGCCCTCTCGAAGAGTATCCCGCTCATCCTAAGAAAGTGCATAAAACAACTGCTGGAAGCTGGGCCACACACTCTCTCTCGGCTCCATCTCGATATATTCCACCTTCTACATACACCCGAAAAACATGCAAAATGGAGTAAGTTAGTATTCAAATTACATTGGAAAAATCATTAAAATAGGTAAGAACACTAGAAATATAAAAAAAAATTCAAACAAGTGTTATTATGGCATTCTATAAAGGACCGCCACCATGAACAGGGTGGCGGTTTTGTAACGACCACCCTGATCAGGGCGGCGGTCATGTAACTGCCGCCCTGCTCAGGGCGGCGGTCGTGTCCCAAATTTCCAAACGGGTCATGTGCCCTAAAAATGCCTAAAAACAAAAAAACAAGATTATTTTGACTAAAACAAAGCCTACCCATTAGGCACCCCCCCTAAGTGACCCTATTAACACTGAAATTTTCAAAAATAATCCCCCCATGACAAAGATTTCATCATTTTAACATTTTAGGGGTAAAAACGTTAAATCAAGAAGAACTAACCTATGATCTTGTGGGTCGATGTTCTACTCATGGAGGCATGATCACTATCTCATCATGAACATTTTGACTATACTCTCATCAAAAACTGTCACCATGGGTCCCATAGCTCAAAATCAATCAAATCAACACATGCAAATGAATAGGAAAATGGGCCCATTTTTACATATATAGCATCTTGACTCGTTTTGAATGCCCTTTTCGCAAGTTTGGAGCACCGACGGAGGTAAGTACTTATCCCCGCGTAGATGGTAAGTCCTCATTTCATATTATTTTAGTGTTTATTTTTTGATTTATTTTATCTATCTGCACTTGAGTCCTCTTTTCATTTTGCAAGCAAGTAGCGGGAATTTTAAAGGGTGTCATTTCAACATGCGGACGTGTCGGTATAATTTCTAACTTCCCTTTTCAGACCACCATACTTGAAACCACCGTTTTACTCCTCTTCATGGCTAAAATGTTTCTTTGAGGGGGAAATTTGTACATACCCAAAATTATAGGGTATTGCTCCATCATAACAACATTACACATGCCCCAATGATGACACAGTCTCCTCGCAAGGTGTTTGGGATCCGAAAAGCTCTCCAAGTATGTGTTAATATCCCGAATGTCCCGCTTAGCCTCCGCATGCTTTGTTTTTCTCTTTTCACCTCTTTTCCCGTATGCTTTGGTCTTTAGTGATGAAACCTCCACCCTACCTAGCGGCGTCTCTCGTGACCGCCACCCGTGCAGCGAGGTAGCGGTTCTATAACTTCGCCCTACTCGGGCGGTGGTCTTTCACGTGCTTTTCTAGAATGTTCCTTTTATCGTGATTTGTGTTAATATCAAAGTTTACCAGCTTTTTTCACCGCCTTTGCTCATATTTATGATTTTGGATCCTTGGAATAGTGTTTTTCCATTGTTTACTGTAAAGGAGTTCAATTTGGATTTCACCTTTGGGTAAATGGGAATTCTATAAATAGCTAGTTTGTGCTCAAGAAAATGGCCCCTAAAAAATTACCTCTCATCTTCTCATTTCAGAATTTTAGTATTTCAGTTCTTGCTTAGGAATTGTATTGGTTTTATTCATTGCATGCATAGTTAGTGTTGTTTTACTTTTTAGAAGCCACATGATCTTATTTTTCTAGTGTTGGTATTGTTTCATACAATCAATTGAGATAGGACAGTTTCATTTTTAGTTTGAAGCCATTAGAGTTGCAATTTTTGTTTCGTTAAGGAGGATAGTTTTAGGTTTTGAATGTTTTGTGTTGTATGACTCGCAATAAATCCCACTAGGAATTTCATAAGCCAAGCTTTGTTCTCTTGTGCTATCCCTCTCCTACTCAGATTATATTCAATGCACTCCAAAGCTACCATTGTTCCAATACCTACTTGTTGATGCTAGAATTACATGCTTTCTCGGATTCACGTGAGCACAAAGGAATGAGGATATCACACTGAGGGGACAAAGCCACACACAATCGGATTCACCACTGTTCTGCAAAATCCAAGTTCAAGCTATCAAAGTTCAAGTTAAAACATATCAAATAGAGTAGTGAATCATTTCATTTCAGTTAATCTCGCTTTCGATATTCTTGAGAAAGTTTTGGGATTGATAGCATCTAAAAACTATGATTCATTCCTCACTCCCGAGCTAAGATCGGGGTCTTTCAAATAGATAAGATCGGTTATCTCGGTTATTTAGAATAGATTTACAATCGCATGTGCAAGTAGCTATACTCTGGCTACTTTGTTTGTTTTGAATTATGTCATTAGATTAGTTGTCACTTTCTAGATATATTATATAATTGCTCTTTCAATTTTGTTTAATAGTTCATCAAAAATACAAAAATAGAGAATTTAGATATATGTTGTAGATATACTTTACATAATTAGTTTACTTTTCTTTAGTTAGATCTATATTATTTCTTTTATATGACAATCACAGGACCTAGGGAGCCCAGAGAATACGTATTCGAACCAATCATGCCTCAACCCAATCTTGTTGCAGCAATAACTAACATAGACCAAAATCTCAGAATTCAGGTCTTCCAAGCAACAACGGACCTACAAGAAATCAGCGCATAGCTAAGAGGACTAAACATAGAAGACGACAAAGCACATACGTTTTGGTCAAACCAGCCAAACTACAGATTACCCTAGATAAATATCCACATGACTATAGAAGGCCTTGAAAGAGAGAAAACATTTGTTTGTGATCCTTTGGTCCCACAACCAAACGCAAGAGACATTCTCATTGACATAGACACTAGCTTAAGAATTCAAGTTGCCAGAACTCCTGTAAGGTACTCTGACAAGATCTCACAACTTTTAGTTTTGAATATAGTGGCCGTAAAGGCATACGACTACTGGATATTAGGGATTAGGGATTCGTTTTTGCATGACCATAGGAGGTCCACAATGACCATGAACTTATGGTTGTGATGCACAGGTCCTGCAATCCAACGAGCCCACAAGACAATCAAACATTGATACCAGTTTACGCACATTAGTATTTAGATCGTCTCCACTTCTGCCAACTATTAGCACACATTTATTCTTGTTAGATATAGAACTAATGAAGCTAAATATTTCTAGATTAGACTAGAGAACCGCCCATAGAATCCACTATATATCCATCATCAATATTATGACCCTATCCGGAGACATACACGAAACAATCCTAGGTCATTTTCCACATATCCCACAACCCATAGATCGAATCACGCCAGAGCTCAATATTGATTGGAGCCTTTGAGCGATCATCCTTGCCAACTGATCTATCATGCCAGTTTAGGTTATGAGGGCCTTCTTTTCTTTAGATTCACAGGTTCCATTAGTGCGCGTTGAAGATATAAGATTTCCTAACTAGTTATTCTATACCCCATGTGTATTCCATCCCCCCATTTGTCTCAAAGACGACCTCGGAGGTCGGGTGTGAGGAAGAGTTACTTACTGATTCCCATGCTCGCTTGTCACTTTTCCATCGTATAGCCACATCTTGTCCATAAGTGACCATGCAGATCACCATAAGTGCTTCAAACTAAAAATGGGGCTGGGTTTTCATGATGCAACACGGTATGATGTAAAATGGTGAAAATCAAAGGTCAAGTCCAGATGTATATAGAAAAATGTGACTCTAGTGATTCCATATGAATTAAACCCTCAAACGGATAATTTTTAGAAAGAACCCGAGGGAGCTCAAAATGAGAAAAGTGAGTGGGCAAAGATAAAATTAAGAGGGCTTGAGAACCCACCAAAATAGCTGAGAAAAGTTGTAATGGAATGAGCTTCATGGGATAAAAATAGTAAACCCAAATATGTCTTCGAGTAAAAAATATAGATTAGAACTTTGAGTTCAGCAAAAAATGATGAGATACACAAGAACAATACTACCAAAACATCAAAAACTTACCATTTTTGCAAAGGATTTGAATCACTATTTACAAGAAATACAATCAAACCTAGAATTGTGCAGCTTCTCCTCGATTGAGGTAGATTAAAGTGGAAATAACAATGAAATAGACAAATTTGAACGAAAAATCTTTATGAGAACAAACCAAGTATAAATTATTTAGTATTGAGAGGGTTTTTAGTCATAATATTTACAAAGAAGAGTTAAATAAACACACAAAATATCAAACAAGTAAGATATCTCAAAACCTCACAAAATGGTTCACGAATCATGCTAATCTGAAAACCAAATTTAACTAGCAATGTACACACATTTTCTTGCTTTGTATTGATTTTCAATGTAAAAATTTTCCATTATTTCTTTTTGTATTTTTAATAAAAGAATAAAAACTGCAAGTCTTGTGCAAATACTGAAAGAAATGAAGATGATTCACCAGTGAATGTGACGCAAGAATTGATAACGGAGTTCGGCGCTTGAGGCCTACGTCTCACGGAGTCGGTTGAATGCGACCGATCTATTAAAATATTGAAAATAATTCTTTACAATGAATTCTACAAAATTATAACCTTCTCACAGTCTTCCTCTGTCGAAAATAATAGGGGTTGCTTTTTACATCTCCTTCAAACTCCACTCCTAGCTCAAGATATGAGCATTACAATATTACTACACAGTCCCGAATGCTATACAAATAGAATATCACCCCTTTTATATTGTTTCTACACCTCCTAGCATGCCGGCTGGGTGCTTATCATTTTACTCGGCCCACCCGAGTTCCATTCTCCTCCCTTGTTTTTGTCATATCCTTTTGGGATCATTATCCCACATTAGGCGCATGAAAACTAGGTCAACACTTTATATGGTAGGTGGGCGCGGTTGTTGAGTGGCTTAAAAGCCGCCTAAGCCTATGTGGAGGGTGCTTTAGATGGGGCGCATTGCATTGGGGTTGGCACATGGTTTAATTTTAGGCGCCAACAATCCCATCATATGCGCATGGTACAGTGGACAGTTTACAATATGCGTGGAACATGGAATATAGGTAATGCGTTGAATAGTTTGAGAAATATGCGTGGAAAATTGCAAAGTGGGTAATTTAAATAATACAAGCCCAATGTCCCACATGCATGGCACAAAAGGAAATATAGAGGTTTATATACACAAGTTGGTTTAGTGATTAAATGAGAAGGAGGCCAAGGCACCCCTCCATAATCAAGTGTGTCGAACCTGGCTGAGGGCCCCCAGCTAGTAAATAGTGGGGTCCATTTGTCTGAGAACGAGTGTCTAAGACCAGCATTCCAAAACCCTTTTTTTTAGTACATCACACAATTCATCCACGTGTCGCAATATGATCAAAACACTTGGCGAGCATGCACACGTCCAACCTGCACAAAATTCCAAATTACGCCAGTTGTCCAAAAATTTCAGCGGGCTATAACTTTTGCTAATGAGCTCCGTTTCCTGCAAACAAGATGTCGTCGGAGTCGTATAATTTTTCCCCACGCTTTAAAAATGATTACAACAATTTCTGAGAAGATCTTAGATCATTGTTTCTCTGTGAGGATCCTCTGGATCATTCCTCCCCACTGAGAAACTTTTGGACCCAAAAAGTCAACCTATTTGGTGAATAGGTGAGGGTAATTCTCCCTCACCTTTCCGGTTTCCATCCATTTTACCTTGTTCGGATGCATGCCTTTGAACCCAACATGAAGATACTCAATATCACCCCTTCGCGAAGTTCTTACTTTCCTGCCCAAAATGATGTCTTCCTGCAACTCATCAAGATACTCAGGAGCAAAATCATCAATGGAAGGCATAATGTTAGAATCATCATGATCAATAATCATAGGCGGTTCATACAATCTTAAATTCTCAACATTTACAACTGAGTAGATTTGCATATATGGAGGTAAATCTAACCGGAAAGCGTTGTTATCAATTTTTTCCAATATTTGGAACGGACCATACCGTATAGGTTTCAATTTTTTACCTTCACCTGTTAGTCTTTCCTTGCTGATGTGAAGCCAAACTGAATCACCAAATTTGAACTTGTGATCAGTTCTATGTTTATCATGCCTAGCTTTGTACTTAGCCTGGATTTTCTCCAATTGTTCATGGACATACTGATGAACCTGTTGTATTCTCTGCACAAATCTTTTAGCCTTGTCAGAATCACTTGCACCATTAACAATAGTTTCATGTCCATAATATATATCTAATGGAGAATTAGGCAGATATCCATAACAAGTCTCAAATGGAGACTTTAAAGTAGAAGAATGTAAGGCACGATTATAAGCATGTTGCACATAATAAAGATGTTCATCCCACAATTTAGGATGTTTGTTACTATAGCCCCTAAGTAATTGTACCACTGTGCGGTTTACAACCTCTGTTTGACCATCAGTCTGTGGATGAAAAGCAATGCTCTTTTTCAGTTTTGTGTCCATTAACCCCCACAATGTTGACCAAAATTCCCCAAGAAATCTAGAATCCCGATCAGATATGATTGAAGTAGGTAAACCAAAATAAACCCAAACAAACTAAAAGAATAAATGTGCAGTTCCCTCACCAGTTATTTATTTAGTACATGGAACCAACACACACATTTTACTAAATCATCACTACCACATATAAGTAATCATGTTTCTCCGTGTCATGGGAAATCCTCCTACAAAGTCCATGGAAACACTTTCCCAAGGCCGTGTTGGAACAGGAAGAGGAGTGTAAAGTCCTAATTTCCTGTTACTTGGCTTGCTTGTGGCACAAAGAACACATCCCTTAATATATCGGTTTACATGTTCATGCATTCTAGGCCAATAGCAATATTTTTGTAAATGTGCAACTGTCTTACTTACACCAAAATGCCCTGAAATAAGAGAAGTATGTGCTTCCCTAATCATATGCACACGCTCATTTTCTGGAATACAAAGTTTTCCAGAATGATATAACAATCCTTCATGCAAATGATAATCTTTTTCTCCTACTTGTTTCCCACTTACTAAATCCTCATACACTTCTCTAAAATCAACATCATTTGCATATTGTTCCTTGTAACTAACATGAGCCAAAGAACTATGCTGTAAAAGGATAGATGCTACTACCACTGGTGGTCTGGACAACATGTCGGCAACCTTGTTTTGAATACCTTTTTTATACCTGATTACAAGATGAAATTGTTGCAAAAATCCCATCCATCCACGAAATGTCTATACTGCTGCAATTTGGTTTGTGTTTGTAAATATTGAAGCGGTTGATGGTCGGTATGGATAATTGTTTCTTTTCCCATTAAATAATGCTTCCATTTTTAACACTTTGAGCCAAAGCATACAACTCTTTATCATAAGTTGGATAGTTTCTTACCGCACTTGTAAAGGTTTCGAATGGTAACACCTTTGGTCGTTTGTTACGCATCAAAAGCTGCCCCCATTGCATAGTCACTAGCATTTGTCTCAATCTCAAATGAATGTTGTAAATCGGAAGTGCCAAGATCGGAGAGCGGTACTTATCTTCTCTTTCGAAGTGTATCAAATTCTTTTTGTTGTTTTCCTCCCCTTTGACCGAAAGACCTGTTTAATACTTGTCAAAGCATGCAAAGGAGATCTGATATATGAGAAGTTAGCAATAAATTTCCTCCGATCTTGAAGCGCACCTATAAAACTTCTAACTTCCGTCACATTTGTGGGTCTAGGCCATTTCACAATAACCTCTATTTTTGCGGGATCAATTTTCAATTCTCCATTTCCTCTGATATACCCCAAGTAAATTAAAGATGTTTTTCCAAATTCACATTTTGACATCTTCAAATACAATTTCTCTTTCCTTAGTGCATCTAAGACTTTACGGATGTGTTTAATATGTTCATCCCATGATTTCTGAAAATAAGAATATCATCTAAGTAGACAATAACGAAATTATCAATGAATGGTCTAAAAATTTCATTCATAACTCTCATGAATGTTGCCGATGCATTGCACAAACCAAAAGGCATCACTAACCATTCAAACAATCCCTGTTTTGTTTTAAAAGTAGTTTTCCAAACATCACCTTCTGCAATTCTTACTTGGTGATAACCACTTCTTAAGTCTAACTTAGTGAAATAAATTGCATTCCTTAATTGATCTAGTAAATCATCTATTCTAGGAAGAGGGTAACGATTCTTTATAGTAATCTTTTTTAAAACACGGAAATCAACACACATTCACCAAGTGCCATCCTTCTTAGGAACCAATATAATTGGTGAACCACATGGGGATGTACTTGGATGAATTATACCTTGAGCCAAAAGTTCCATTACCTGTCTCTTGATTTCCTCGTTCTCTACTACTGACAACCTGTACATTCCGATATTGGGAAGAGGTGCATCCTGAAGCAACTGTATCTCATGTTGAACCCCTCTTTTGGGAGGTAGACCTTGTGGATCCTGAAAAACATCATCAAAATGAGAAACAATTTCTACCAATTCATCCTTATGTTTTAGATCGCAAGTCTCAAAAGCCATCTCATTTTATTTTTCCTTGGCTTTGACCACCATGAGCACAAAATTTTTCTTGAGTTTACAAGCCTTTTCATTTGACCTGTAGTTACCAAGGATAGATTATTATTTTCACGGTGAGCTCGAATAATAAACTCAATTCCATCCTTTACAAGCAAATATTTATTTTCTTCCCTATAGAAAATTGCTTTACGATCATATAAATAAGGACTTCCCAAAACCACCCCACAGATATCCAAAGGAACTACATCCAATTCAACCTCATAAATAAACTTGTCTGTAATGGCAAATCTGAAAGTACAAGTTTTAGTTACCTGTAGTTTTGCATCATCACAAACCCAGCCCAAAGGATAAGGCTTAGGATGTGGTGTAGTTTTGAGTCCTAGTTTTTTAACAACCTCCTCTGAAATCAAATTAGCTTGAGATCCACTATCAAAAAGAGTATCAATTTTCGTATGCTTTGAAATTACTCTAATGTGGAAAATCTCATTTCTTTTCTTATCGTCAGGTGTAGTTTGTTTACTAGAAGAAGATGCAACATCTGTAGTGCTATTGTTGGAAATTGAAAGAGTTGATTTACCTTGTAAACCCATAGCTGTGATTTTGGTTTCATCACCTGAATCAGAACCAAGATCATGCACTACGGTGTTTGTTTTCTTTTCTTTTCCTTTCTTAACCATCCATTTAGGCTTCTTTTTAGGATGTAATTTCCAACATTTAGAATCATCATGGTTTTTTTTACAATGATTACAAAATGGTTTTTCATCTTCCTTCTTAATGTAGAGTTTGTTTTATGCTTACCCTTTCCTTTTCCTTGTTCTTTTGAACCTTTTCCTTCAGATTGCTTGTTCTTTGATTAAAAGAAGAGAAAGAGGACTCCTTTATCATTTTCCCTCGTGCTTCCAGATGGGTTTCTTGAAACACATCTTGCATCAAGATTAGTAGGACCTAAAACAAGTATCAAATGCCTTAGATAACTATGTAATCCACCAATATATTTGAGCAGTGTTTCTTTTGTGTTTAGGGAAATTCCCAGAATTAGAGCCCTTTTCCTAAATTCTTGTGTGTATTCTTGAACACTTTGTCCCTTAGTTTGTCTTAATGTTTTCCAATCCATCATAGCTTGTTGCTTATAACCAAGAGGATAAAATTGTTGCCTAAGATTTGAAACAAATTCGGACAGAAGTGATTTCTATACCTTTGTTTTCTTCCACTTCAAGCTTACTCTCCCACCAAATGAGTGTTGTTCCACCCATCCAGAAGATTTTCCGGATGAATCTTTGCTTCATCATGAACAATTCTCACGAACCTGCAATATACTTCTATTTGCTTGACCCAGTTATCCAATTTCTCTGCATTTAGCTCTCCAGTATACATAGGCAATTCAAACTTGATATCTAACTTTAATGAAAGAAAATCAGATTTTAAAGAGTCTCTTTTTGGAATGTCAGAACTAGAGCTTTCTTCTTTCTTACCTTCTCTAGTCCCCTTTTCCCTTTTCCTTTCTTGGTACATTTCTTCCACCATTTCCTTCATCTGTTGGAAGGATTGACGAAAATTTTGTTCCACTTCCTCTCGATCCTCCATTGTAGGACTTCGAGATCGTCTAGTACCAATTTTGGGATCTCCTTCAACTAATTCTCCTTCACCCTTCTTAGATCGAGACCTTTTCAACATCCAACACACAACTTGCAATCCAAAACATGTTAAACTAAACCAAAAATCAGTCAAAACCATCTCTGATACCAATGATCTGAAAACCAAATTTAACTAGCAATTGTGTACACACATTTTCTTGCTTTGTATTGATTTTCGATGTAAAAATTGTGCATTATTTCTTTTTGTATTTTTAATAAAAGAATAAAAACTGCAAGTACTGTGCAAATATTGAAAGAAATGAAGAGGATTCACCAGCAATGTGACACAAGAATTGATAACGGAGTTCGGCGCTTGAGGCCTACGTCTCCGGGTCCGGTTGAATGGGACCGATCTATTAAAATCTTGAAAATAATTCTTTACAAATAATTCTACAAAATTCTGACCTTCTCACAATCTTCCTCTGTCGAAAATAACAGGGGTTGCTTTTTACATCTCCTTCAAACTCCACTCCTAGCTCAAGATATGAGCATTACAATATTACTACACAGTCCCAAATGCAATACAAATAGAATATCACCCCTTTTATATTGTTTCTACACCTCCTAGCATGCCGGCTGGGTGCTTATTTTTTGGCCCACCCGAGTTCCATCCTCCTCCCTTGCTTTTGGTCATATCCTTTGGGATCATTATCCCACATTTAGGCGCATGAAAACTAGGTCAACACTTTATATGGTAGGTGGGGCACAATTTTCAAGTGGCTTAAAAGCCGCCTAAGCCTATGTGGAGGATGCTTTAGATGGGGTGCATTGCATTGGGGTTGGCACATGGTTTAATTTTAGGTGCTAACAATCCCATCATATATGTGCATGGTACGGTGGGAGGTTTACAATATGCGTGGAACATGGAATATAGGTAATGCGTTGAATAGTTTGAGAAATATGCGTGGAAAATTGCAAAGTGGGTAATTTTAATAATACAAGCCCAATGTCCCACATGCATGGCGCAAAAGGAAATATATAGGTTTATATACACAAGTTGGTTTAGTGATTAAATGAGAAGGAGGCCAAGGAACCCCTCCATAATCGAGTGTGTCGAACCTGGTGAGGGCCCCTGACCCCGAGTAAATAGCGGGGTCCATTTGTCCAAGAACGAGTGTCCAAGACCGGCGTTCCAAAACCCATTTTTTAGTACGTCACACAATTCATCCATGTGTCGCAATATGATCAAAACACTTGGCGAGCGTGCACACGTCCAACTTGCACAAAACTCCAAATTTTCCCGAGTTGCCCAAAAATTTCAATGGCTATAAATTTTGCAAACAAGCTCCATTTTTCAAACAAGATGTCGCTTGAGTCGTATAATTTTTCCCCACGCTTTTCCTGCAACAATTTTTGAGAAGATCTTAGATCGGTGTTTCTCTGTGAGGATCCTCTGCGGATCACATGCTTAACAACTTCAACACAAATATCAAATTATTTTTTCTGAAGCCCTATAAAAATATACAAGCCAAGTTGTAAAGAATGAGTAAAAGTATGCACGATATAGATACATGTCGAAATAAGCTCATGTCAATATGGATGCCACCATAGAATATTGAGAAATAAAGAATACACATGCAACTCATCTCAGGTATTAATGGAAGTATCATTGCATATAGAGGAAAACAAGAAAAACGAAACATTACAGTGCTCAAACATTAAGAACTCACCATCTTCTCATTTAGGGCAATATAAATCTTCATAGAATGAAAAGATGCATGTGTGGTGTCTTATAATAGCAAGTTATCATGGTCGAAAGATGAAGTAGATATCTTGAAAGAAGTTCAATGGTGTCTGCTTCAGAATGATCATAGATAACTCAAACATAGACAATGGCCGAATCCAAGAACATAACTCATAAGACTTATTTTCAGAGTTCTTTGTAAATAATCGAGCTCAAGAAAGAAAAATAGTGGCTTCCTAGAACAATTTTGACAGGGCTTTGCCATTCGAGAATGAGCAAATGACAATGACAAGTGATAAGCTTGATAAGATTATAATCGACATAACTTATCGGAGTTATCATCGGTGGAGAGATCAAATCAAGTAAAATTCAACCATCCACACTATTAACTCCACACATCAACATTGATGGTGGACATACGAATGTATAGGATCAAACAACAATCATTCACTCATCAATCTCCATACAAACTTCAGGCTTGAAATGCAAGTAAAACCTAACTCCACAAAGGGTACAAAGATCAACATCGATAAATGATTGGGGTACATAGATAAACAGGCCAAATTGGCTTATCATTAAAAATTCCCAACTACCTAATCCAGCTAGAGCTCAGAGATCACTGGGGAAGATCAAAGCATGGAGATTGAAAGGAATACATTCTGAAATCGTAACCGCATTGTGGGTTGAAAAGTTAATTGCAGTTAAAGTCATTGATAAAAGGGGTGACTCACCATGGGAAGGGGGAAATCCTTGTCACTTAAATTATAACTGCATTGACCTTTGTTAAGGTCTTATAACATATGCCAAAATAATCAAATACCACAAAAATCACAAAGCAATGATAATAAAAAGGTGGTGAAGAAACAATGCAATGATAATACAAAATGTGATAGAATATAATATGCAATGATATCCAAGAAGTGGCCAAGTGTAATATGACAATATTTTAAAATAATAACCCATTTTTATTGTAAATCATGGTATTATGCAATGTCAATAAATAAGGAATACTAGTTTTCACATCACAAGTTGTCCCCATAGTGGGATATTTTAGAAGGTAAACAATAGCATGGTGTGCACAAGTGCATTCTTCATGTGACCACTAGAAGACAAACATGATGTTGAGATCAGTACAAGGAGCCTTTTTGAAATGCCTATTACCTTATTTTCCACAAAATAAGAGTAGAATATTATTGCACATGTGCTCACAGTGGTCCCCATAATGGGTGATGTGGAATTGATCAACTTTTTCTAAGTATAAGAGACAAGGAATTATTTTTATTTACGGGAGATTATTTTTGCATGTGTATCCAAGGGGTAGTTAAAGTGTTATTTTGCAATTGCAATTGGATCAAGTTGTAGATGTCACATCAAGCACTAGAAGATAGACATTGCATGCATTGGAGAAGACTTTCACAACAATCAAGGTTTATTATTAGCCAATTATTTACCCATCATTATTAAAAATAGAATAGTCAATCTGCAGTTTTAAGCTGAGTTGTATTTTATAAACAAGGCTATTAATCCCTCATTGTAATAGCATGATTATTTGTATTCCTTTATTTATTTATAATAAAGGATAAAAATAGGATGCATGGTCAAATATTAGTTTTTGTCTATTTTTAGGAAGTGTGGGATGCACAATTTCTCTATATATTGTGTGCATTGGCAAAGCACAAAGGAGGACTTTTGGATATATGAGTGTTGAAGTAGATTTTCCCAGTTTTCCCTTTGAATGAGAATTATTTTTCCTTTCCAATAATTTTTAGTCTTTTGTATGTCAAATTAATCATTTTGAATGTCAAATTCTCTTATTAATCATCCTACCCTATTGTAAATTTAATACTTTTTGCATGATATTGGTGTGTATGTGTATCTTAATAGTATTGTTGTGAATTTTCCCTCAATACATCAAGTGTTTTCCTTAATATTCTATTGGAAACTATTGTTTTGTGCATCTAGAATGCATTCTCTAGATATTTTTGCATGTACTCAGTCAAAAATCTCAACAATTTTGGTGTATCACCCCAGTTTTCAATTCATTTATAGTCATTTTTTACCTTCAAACCCCTTAAAATTAGTTTATGATACATCAAAAAGGAACTGGCCTTGATATCGAAGACTCATCTCAAAATACGTATACCCATAGACTTGAGGTTTTTCCATTGTATCTATGAAAGAGAAAGATCCATAGTAAGCTTAGAACAACTACAATCATCTCTCTATAGGGTGCACTTTCAAGAGATAACAATGATGATGAGGTAGCTCCATGAAGGATGCCAATTCATCATCCCTCCATTCCAACACATAAATCAAACACCATGCCCAAGATAATTAATGAGCATGTAAGACTTCTAACAAGCCCACATGACACTCAAACTTGCACACCAAGTCTACCAAGGACAAATTAATTGTGGTAAGTAGGAAGTGAAACTATTTTCACTCTTTTACACTCCAAAATGCATAAATAAGTATAAAATTATCTCCTCATATAATAGGTATGGTTGTTGTGTGAATTTAAGAGGCATGGGACAATGTTATCTTGTCCCAGAAGCCTCCAAAAAGGCCTCCCAATTCAAAATCCGAATTTTAAAGTTAGGGAAGAGTACATAACACAAAAACCAACACAAATATAACCTACATCCACAAGATTTCAAGGACCATCTACCCTCATAACTATCCAATTGTCACATCCTTATTTTAGTTAAAAAAATTAAGTTGGATTAGCTTAATTAAGACACATTAATAATTACTAATAAAGTTACTACAATTTCCAATAGTTAAAAACATAACACAAAATATTAAAAGAATAGAACATTACCCCCATGGCCACACATGTGAGGTCACCTCCCATGGGAGACCTCATAACTAGGCATGAAAAAAAAACACCATAACATTACACGAGTTGCCAATGTGATATGTTGTCAATACCCCACATTCCTTCATCATTGGTCTCCTATCCCCCGTAGTTTGTTGTCCTATAATTTCCTGTAAAATCAAACAATACCTTTTTGGCCTCATGGCCACATTAACAACATCGAGATAATAAAACACATACATATTTGCATAACAATTCACATCATCAAAAATAATAATTAAACCAATGTTAGAATCAAGTAATTCACCAATTGTTCAAATTTATAACATTTCGATTCTACCAATCCATCAATTTGTACTAAGATCATAACATCAAAAATCATCTAGAAATATCCATAAATGAATTTGAATGTGTCAATACAATAGTAGCACTTGGAACATCAATATTGATATGTAAATAAGGTATATAAAATCCATTGCATAAGTCACATCACATCAAGAGTATAACACATCCATACTATCTATCAAGTAGGTTAATCAAATCATATACCGTAATGTTAATCAAAGTCCATGCTAGAACAATACAGTCAATAACAATAAGAACAAAAAAAAAATCATGATGTCATGTGCATCTTATAAGTACACTAACTAGAATACAGTAACTAGGTTCAAGATTATAAGCAATTCAAAATAGAAAACATATTTCAATCATTGTTGAAGAGGAGTTGACATTACACCCCCCTACCCGTAGATTTTACTTCCTCCTAGAAGTCATGGAAAAGAGGTAGCCAAAAATGCATATGAATAGAAATCACACCCTCTATGGTATTTCTTTATTTTAAAAAAGTGGGTCCTTTGAACCCAAGTTTGGTCCAATGCTATTTAATAAGGAGAAGGGAGATTGTTAGGAATGAATGCTAAAATTTATTGAAGCAAGGTTGCAAGCATTTAATTATATAGAGTAACTCTACTTGATCAACCAAACTAAAAGATAGAGCATCTAAATAGGAAATTGCCAATGGAATCCCAAGAACTACCACTAGAGTACAAAAATAATAGGGATAAGTTCATGAACTCGGGATGAACACATAGCCCCATAAGTATACAACACACTACAATATGAAAATTTAAGGTTTCCACTCAGGTTGGGTTACACCTCAATGTTTGTTACTTTAGATAATGATAAAAAATACCAATAATGATCATAAATTTTGTAGGGGGAAACATATCTACTCAAAGGTATCACAAATTTAAGATCACACAAGATGAGCTTCAACAAGGAAAAACACCTAAATTAGAAAAATTATTTACAATCCTGCAAACTATTTATTGAAAGCACTTTTATAACTCGAAAGGATTCAATTAAATTCTCATGGTAATACTAAGCAAAATTCATGACCACAAGGTTTTATATAACTTGTATTTGCACTCAAAATCAAACACACAACACTAACCTGATTTAGAAACTTCAAACACTTAGATAATATTTCCACTTTGAAAGATAAGCAATCCTTTCCCAAAATAGAATATCAATACAAGACACACCAATCACTCTATATAAAACAACAAAATTTATTTATCTGAAATCATTCCCAAACTCAAAATAATCATACGCAGAGAAACTTATTAATTTTTGACACAAAAGCTCGCTCAAAGGAGCTAGAGAGAAGAATAGGAAACAAGATGGGATGTAACTACAATCCACAAGTGCATCGTACCAACACTCAAGTGAAAAACTTTGAAAATAACATGCACTTTCCTTTCTTGAGGATGAAAGAGGGACAAACAACATCAGAGTTTCTCAAGAAAATAAAAAGAGATCTTCAAAAAATTCTTTCATATCCTTAACAGATGTTGCCTAGATTTACCAATAATCTTAGCTCACCAAAGAAATTAATCAGCACACAAGGAGGGTTCCTTTCTTTAAGAAAGATATAAATGCCCACTCCTAAAAGGACAAAAAGCACACTCATCAAGCTACGAGGCAACAAGGTATGATGACCCAAAAAATCTCCTATAAGGGGAAAAACACACACTCCTATGACCAAGGTATTCCAACGCAACTAGAACACATCACTACAATCAAGGTGTTTCATTAATATGGGTTCCCAGACATACTTAAAGGTTCAATTATTTGACACCCTTGGCATGGTAGGATGTAGGGTGAAATAACACAATAAATCAATTAATTCACACCAATCAGAGGGATAAAATTTTTTTAATGTATTTTCAAAACTTTCCCTACACAAAAAGAGGTCCCAAATGACTGGTCATATACTTGTGTCATAATCATTTTACATATGTTTATTATTTTCTATAACAAGGGGTATGTGAAATAATTAAACAATCCCCAAAACCTTAGGCCACAAAAAGGGTTTAGATGAACCTATAGTAGTTCAAGGAAACCTTTCAATTAGCTCAAACTTTTCAAATTATGTATTTTATAAATTTAGGGCGTGCAATAGCCATTTATACAATTAGGGTTGTTTAATTATACATTTTCACTCAATCTCAACAACTTAATCATTCCATAATGCAAACAATAAGTCACAAGTCATGGTTACACTCAATAAGCACATTTATTAATTAATGCATTCCTTTCGATTATGATATCACACATTCTTTGTCACTAAGGAACACCACCAATGTTGGCATGGTATCTAACCATTCTATATAGGTGGTGTTGGTGGTCAATTTTATATCTCCCCCTTTGTCCTTGAGATTATTCAATTTGTGGGCTCTGTCATCTTTTTTATCTCCCCGTATTGATGCATGAAAAGTATGTCCTCCATTTGGTTGCCATGATCAGTCCCTTCCTTTGGTTGAGGAACACTTTAAATTCAGATTTTGTTTTGCATTCCTCTTTCCTTGTGAAAGAATTTGTAACTTGGGAAAAAACTCTGGTTTTTTCCCTTCCATACATTTTCCACAGTCACGTTTTGTTTTTCCTGTCAATTTTTATCCAAAATATCTATGGAAATATGGTCTTCTCTGATTGGATGTGGCTCGTTGGATAACATTTGGGCATTATATCATTTCCAAAATATCAATCCTTAAAGAAAGATTCATTTCCAGGTGAAAATGGTTATTTTCCGCATTTTACTGATTTGACACGTGTGTTTTTCCCTCTCAAATTTACATCTCAGAATCTATGGAAACATGGACCTTTCGTGTTGGATGCAGCTCGGTGGGGAACTTTGAAAACTCTAAGGCCCACTTCAACTCAAAACATACCAATGTGGAGGGTCAATGCTCATCCGAAAATTCACCTTTTGGTTTGACCTTGGAGCTGCACCGAGGAGTCACGTGGAGGTTTTCATTGCCATTTCCTAGACTTAGACATGTTTTTCATGCATCTAGTGTAGCTTTGGTTGACCATGGAAATGTGGAGGGCCGGAACTCATTTGAGGATCCGCCTTAGGTTTCCACCTTAACGGTTGCCTTTGGGAAGACACGTGGAGGCTTTTGTCGGCTCTACTCTATACTTAAAATTTTCAAAGAAATTTTATAAGGTCTGGAACACGTAGAGGGACTACGGCTATTTCGAGACCAGCCCATAAATTTTATTTTGAAGAAGCACCAGGAGGACACTTAGAGGCTTCCACTCACTCTTCCCTTGTGTTGACTTTTAAACAGCGAAGGAAAACTATCTCGGACCCTAGACACATGGCACCTTCCACTGGTCCTTCAAATTTTTCAGAAATCTTTGCCAGACTAAAACATGTGGTGAGGCCATGATTGTTTGGGGTCTCCACTTTTGAGGACCATCTCAAAGTGCACCATTGAGACACGTGGAGGCTTGTGCTAACTCCTTTTTATACCGATACTTTTCAAAGAACACAAGAAGATTTTCTTTGGCCCAGGGCACTTGGAAGGCCGACGCTTGTTTGGAAGCTTGCCTCTATACCTCACCTTTGCTATTGTGCCAAGGAAATACATGGACGGCTCTAATCTAAAGTTGAGAAGAGGCGTAATCAACGGTTGCTATGCATTTCACTGTTTTTCCACCATTTTCTCTAAGACTCTGGATATGTGAATACGCATTGTTTTTCATCATTTTTGATGAAATTCCTTTTCATTTTTGTCTACAAAGTGCCATTTAATGGATTTAGAACTTAAATTTTGAGTCCAAGAATTGTTAAGGTTGATATTTTGAAATTGCAATTTCTTGGGCATTTGCAAAAATGTGAATTACTAGAGAATATGGATGCGAGGCGGAGTTGTAGAGGAAAGAGAGGGAAAATGATGAAATGATGGAGGTTGTAGGAACAAAGGATGAAATAGGTGTTGCCTCGAGATTGAAAAGGATTACCTGTCATATCCAGCTGTACAGAGCCTCTGAAAAATGATTAAAACAGGATTTCTCACATGACAAAATAATAATGATTAGAAGGACTACCGAAACATTATGGCATGGCATCCTAGTCATTAGTCGAGGGTTTGAGAAACATTATCAGTTGATAATTGGTCCACCTGGAAGATTTTAGATGTGAATTTGTTAAACATCACTTTCTAAGGAAAATTAGTGACAAGAAAATATCCCTTGAATATTATTCTTTTGGGTGGAAAATCATGGATGAGTGAGCTAGTGAAATGTATAAATGTAATGAGAATACTCTTACAAAGGATCATGGGTTGAATTCTTAATAGAAAATTTGAGAGAGCCCGTCTTCCTGAGAGACCAATCGAGAAACCTATTAATTTCCGAGATTTAGATTTCAAATATTTTATGTTGGTTGCGAGTGTACAACCATTGAAAAGCTATGAGACAATTTAATGAAACTTTCCTTTCTTTGATGAATGTAATCAATTTCAAGTTAATTTGTATCAATCTTGGAGAAATTTGTGTCTGCTTTGTTTCAGAATGTCTGCAAGTAGTTTTTCTTATTCCTATTGCAATCTTGTGTTAAAGTCCCTCCGAATCACATAGGATCTCATCCCTGTGACAGTTTAGTGGCATTTACAATTTCATTTCAAGAAGAGTTTTCATCCTTTGATGAGATAAACAATTTCAAATCACTTCACTATCATTTGTTGTTAAATATTGTCTATAGGCCTTTGAGTGTCTCTTAGGCGTGATGAACCAGGGGTCTTTGATGTTTTATTGAGTCTTTAGCTCGATCTTTCATGTTAAATTCTTGGAGATTGTGTGAAACCGTGCAAATCGGGTCTCCATTAATGCACACCTTCGGTTGAAGGATTATCTTAGCTATTCTCAACCTTTCTATTATTTATCTTTCCAATTGTTGTGAATTCTCTCAAAGATCTAGTATAATCAATTTTATCTTGCTTAATCTCCTACCAAATATGTTCAAAAGTAATGAATCCATCCTAAACTACCACTAGTTTCCCTGTGTGTCCATAAACGTATAAATTCTACTACCAACATATGTAGAAGCAATCGGGATTCCATAATTTCTTTAGTAACCTTATCCTTGTCTAGGAAATATCACCATTCTTTAGAGGTGACAACTCATGAGAGTTAAATTGTGGTGCATTGATCATATTTTCTCAAGGTCCCTTTCTAAATTTGTCTAAAGAAGGATATCTTCATTCTCCTTCACTGAAAGAGGTTAGAAAATGGGTCCTCTCACCATGGTCGAAAGGTATAGCCTAAAGTAATGAGGATAAATCAAATCCTCAATAAAGGTGCTATCCAATCTCTCGATTCCCGAGTGAAAAAGAGTTAGACTAATCCCATCCCCGGCTACAAAATGACTCATAATAAGATTTGTTTTTCTCTCGGTTTCTGTTAATTCTTTGATGTTACTTAGTTTCAAGGGAGAATCATTTGGATACCAACACCGTAGAATGAAATTATTTTCGGGGGATGAGTTTTTTATTTGTTTCAAGTTCATACCCATTTCTTTCGTCAACGACATAGAATGGCATCATTTTTGGGGATGATTTGTTGATTTTTGCTAGTTCATATCCGTTTGACCCGTCAAAAACACCGAGAATGGCGTTGTTTCCAGTGACTATTTTAACATAAGTGTACACATACGACCTTGGTAATGTTTCTTACATGATTAAAGTGTAAATACATTGTTGAAACATCATTATCTATTTAGATCTAGAACAATTGTTCAAAGTTGTAAGTTCCGAGTGCAATATATCTAGCTTATATAGTTATTGCACTAAATTTTATATCATCATTGAAAAATTCCTTTACCTTGGATTATTTTAGCAACACGGATGTCAATATCTTACTCCATAACCTTGGTAATCCAACTAGCGCTTTTCTCATCTAGTTGTTTGTTCAACAGAATGCTTTAACATTTGGATGAGAAACTAAAAATTGAATCTTATTATTTGAAAGCATGTACTTGAAGTTCTTCAAACCTCTAACTACTACAAGTACTTATTTTTGAAGAAAAGTGTACCTTTTTCATAGTCATGAAGGCTCTTTCAAAAAAGTAATGGGTCATTTCATGTTCTTATAACTCGACTCCGAGTTACAATGGATGAAATGGTTTCAACTCCTGTAAGTGCATATTTTATTAAATCCTTATAAAAATTTGGTTTTGTTAAACTATGATCTTGTGAAATAGCCAACTTAATGGCTTCAAGTGCATTTTTCCTTCACCAGTCTAAGGTAATGTTTTTCCGTTCTTGATCTTGAAGTCAACGGTTTAACTAAGGCTACAAAATCTGGTACAAATCTCCTCACAAAGTTGATTTTTACTAAAAACTATGTAATGCCTTCTTATGATGTGGTAAGGACAGCTTCATAATAGAATCAACTCTTAAAGGATCAATAGCTAAACCTTTCTTAGAAATAATGTGACAAGGTAACTTGCCTTCATGCATGAAAAAATCAAATTGTTTGGATTCAAAGAGATTCTAAACTATCGCAAATCTTTAAGGTATTCCCTAAATACATATGATGATCATGACATCATCTAAATAAACAAGTATGAATTTATTAAAATAATTATGAAAATCCATATCCATTACATGTTGAAATGTTGCGCAGTAGCATTTGAAAGACCAAAAGGCATTGTCTTTTATGCATAAGTGCCCCACTTTGTGGTGAAGGTTGTGTTGGTGCTCAAATTAATCTTGCCTGTTTTTCATTAAAATCCCTCGGCCTGCAACCTCTATCACGTTTTTTATCTCCGTGTTGGTGCTTGAAGATTTGGTTCTCCATTTGGTCACCATGATTAGTCCCTTCCTTAGTTGAAGACCACTTAAAAATGAAGATTTTTTTTTCGTTTCTCTATCCATCTGAAGGTGTCTGTAAATTGGGCTTAAAACTCGGGATATTCCTTTCCTTCCATTTTCCACAGTCATGTGTTGTTGTCCCTACCATTTTTGTTCCAAATACCTAAGGAAACGTGATTGAATGTAGCTCGAGAGGATCATGTGTGAACCTTACAACATTTCCAAATTATCTCGTCCTTGAAGAAAATTTCATCTATGAGCTCAAACAAAGTGGTTCCCTTGCATTTTTAAGGTTTGACGGGTGCGTTTTCCCCTCAAAATTAAATCTCTACATCAGTGGAAACGTGGCTCTTTTGGTAGGATGTGGATCGACGAGACACTCTAAAACTTTCTCGGATTGTTTCAACCCCAAACTTGTCCATGTGGAGGAACGATGCTCGTTTGAAGACCCACCTTTTCATTTCGCCATGGAGTTGTGCCAGGGGTGACACATGGAGGATTCCATTACTTTTCCTAGACATAGACAAAATTTTCGCGTAAATTTGGTATAGTTTTGATTTGGTCATGGACACATGGTGGGCTGGTGCTCATTTAAAGATCTGCCTCAGGGTCCCACCTTAACAAATGTTACAGAGGTATAGGTGGAGGCTTCCGCTAACTCCCCTTTGTACTTAAAATTTTGAAGAAATTTTCTAATTCCTAGGATACGTGGTAAGCCCATGCTCATTGATTCTTACTTCGCTCTTTGGGACCATCTTGAAGTTGTGTGATAAAGACACATGGAGATTTCCACCAGGCCTTCCTTTACTTAGACTTTTCAAGAAAATTCCTAAGAGTCTTAAGAGACGTGGAAGGACCACGCATGTTTGGGGGGACCAGCCCCTGAGTTTTATTTTGAAGAAGTGCCAAGAGGAAACTTGGAGGCTTCCACTCACTCTACCTTTTTGCTTGGACTTTTCAACAAGGCGAGGAATCTGTCTCGGACCTTGGACACATGGCACCTATTATCACCGAATCACAAAGACCCCTGTGCATGTATTTGAACTCACAAAGTGTGATTGGATAACATGGGTACTATCTCCAAGTTGTGGAACTTGCTCCTTGAGACAGCACCTCCAGAGAAAGTGGTTCTTGCTCCTAAACTACCTGCCACAATCTACTCTAATGCAAGATAAGCTAATTGTTCTAATCTAAATTTCCAAGGGACCAGGGAGAGGGAATACATAAAATGAAAGCCTACACTAAAGCGGTGATACACCAGAAAAGGAGGGTGTGAGAGTAATCTCCAAATGTGTGAAATACATAGGCAAAGTGCACACTAGAAGAGGTGATGACAGTTCACCATAATCTAGCAAAATGCATTCACAAAAATATTCCAAGCATACACAATGTTAGTGAATTCCTGCAAGAACATAATAATAGACACAATATTCTTGTAGAAAGATAAAAGGAGCAAGAAGAATGCAAGAAAACACAACAGGGGAAGATACATCCACAAACTTTGTATTTTATTCCTTCCTGGTATGCATGATTCGATCTATTACAAGATAAGGGCCTGGATCACCATGCAAGGGGTTCACTATAAGGGCCTGCACACACTGGCTTCACAAAGCAATTTTGGCAGAGCTTTGCTACCCAAAAACTCTCCCCTTTTACAATGAGCCCAACACTCCAATTTATAGAAAAAATGAGAAGGAGAAGAGAAGGGAAAATGGAAATCCTGAAATCTGTCCTTCAACCACCTGTAAGGGGCATTAAATTGAGTGAAATGGTTATAAATTACTTGCAAAAGGCTCCCCATGCTGTCCCATGTGCTGCAGCAGAGAAAGAATGATGACCATGCCTCTTAATTGCACTCCCAGCTACCAAATAAAACACTGTTCTGAACCCGGCCACGTTTTCTTAAAAAATCAATCAATTTCTGATCAAATACGGAATTTCTTGATTTTTTGCATCGGTCTCGGAACCATGATTCCAACGGTACCAATTTTGTGCAATTTCGTTGAGAAATGCAAAAGTTATGGCCTTCTGAGTGCGGGCAGCTATTTTGGGTCTAGCAGGTGTTTTCTGTCATTTGACGGGAATGAACATTAACTGACTGGAGCCGAATATGTTTCTCTTAATTAAATATGTTTCTCTATGGCATAGAGGACATCGTGCTCGTTCCGGAAAGTCCAATTTTGTGAAAATCGGAGCTCGGAGTCAAAAGTCATGGCCGTTTGAAGTTTTGCAGGTCAAACGTTGACTTTTCCTCTTCTGTCTTTGCCCATTTCGCGCTTTCGCGTCCCACGTGTCCCTCGCGTACTTTTTTCCCAGCTGTCCCGGATGAACCTTCGCCCATTTCGCGCTTTCGTGTCCCACGCGTCCCTCGCGTACTTTTGTCCCGGCTGTCCCGGACGAAAAACTCTTCCTTCGGCGATCCGCGCTTTCGCGTCCCTCGCGTACTTTTGTCCCGGCTGTCCCGGATGAAAAACTCTTCCTTCGGGTGATCCGCGCTTTCGCGTCCCACGCGTCCCTCGCGTACTTTTGTCCCGGCTGTCCTGGACGAAAAACTCTTCCTTCGGGCGATCCGCGCTTTCGCGTCCCACGCGTCCCTCGCGTACTTTTGTCCGGCTGTCCCGGACGAAAAACTCTTCCTTCGGGCGATCCGCGCAAGCGCCCCACGTATCCCTCACGTACTTTTGTCCCGGCTGTCCCAGAGACTAAGACTCAGCCATTTTTCGTGATTTTTTCGCCCGAGCCTGCCTTTCCGCAACCTTTTCATATTTTTTAGAGCTTGCTCTTTCTTTCTTGCCAGGGAGTTAGAAAAATATGAGGGGACCCCAGCAACATGATGCTTTGCCTTGAATCAATATAATTGCTTGGGACTAAAGAATTTGATGCATGTTATCAAAATTTACCTTGGGGGTGAATTTTGGATAACAAGCACCCTCCACCGAACTTTCAAATTTTTTAACAAACTCGCTAGAGTGAGACATGTGTTGAGCCCGCGCTTGTTTGGGGTCTCTACTTTTCGAGACCATCTCAAAATGCACCATTGAGATGCATGGCGGTTTGAAAAGTCAAAAGGCGGGGAGGTGGGCCATTGGAGGCAACTTGGATTTTTTTCCCCTTATTGTTTAAAAGATTAAAGTCATCAAAATGACCCACAAGCATGATAGAGAATAGTCCAATTTTTCTTCAGTCAACAATGGAGGTGCGGACTTTTGGGGAAATTTGGAAAATTTTCGTTTGTGAAAAAGGGGGTTCAAGTGTAAAAGGAAGTGCGGTTCCACTGGGACCCACATCAAAAATTAAAGGCGGAAGGGTGGAGTAGTGAGGAAAATTTGGAAAATTTCCTTTTGCAAAAAAAGAGGTAAAATAATAGAATTTAGCCGTGGTATCTTTGGGACCCACATAGGTACATGTGTCAAGCCAATTTTCCAAAGGTAGAGGGCCGAGAAAAATGAGAAATTTTGCATTTTTTCCCAAAAGTTGTAAAAGGTAAAAAGGAACCCCCAGGCCCCTTTTAACTTGGATCTCCCACGTGGACGGTCCAAATTAAAAAGGGAAATCGATGGCATCTATGTGTCTGTATCTTATTTTCCACCATCTTTGCTCCAAAGCTCTACGGGATGCAAATTTTTATGGTTTTTTATCATTTCTTGGTGTCTCCTACACATCAAATAAAGAGGAAAATTAATTTGATATCCTGATTTGGTGGGGAAGATCTGAAAACATCTTTTACCATTAAGATGTAATTTGACTATCGGATTCGATCTGATTTTCTAATCTTTCTTTCCTTGGCACACAAGAAACTAGTTGATATCTTGATTTGGTGGGGAAAATTTGAAAAATATTTTACCATTAAGATTTGATCGACTATCAAATTCGATCTCGAATAACCAATCTTTCCTTAGCATGTAAGAAACCAGATTTGACATATTAGAGGAGGAAGTAGTTGGCGGGTGAAGTGAAGTGTGACTTACTAGGTGAAGAATTGAATGCTGGAAATATTTGGAGAGATTTTCCTCTGAGCACCTGAAATTTTGTTGCAAATCTGATTCTGGGAATCACGATAAGGATCTTAACAAGCAATGGTGCTTTGAATGTTTTTGTTTTTGGGGAAAAAATCTATCATAGATTAAATGTTATAAATTACATAAATTTGTCATGCAAATGGTTGGAGTGTTAGAGGTCAGGAGCTAATTCCTAAGAGAAAAGTTTGACATAACCCATTTTTCTGAGAAATCATCTAAGGAACTTGTTTATTTCTTGTGTTAAATTTGATCATGTCAAGGTGGTTGCAAGTGTACAGTCATTGACAAGCTCTGATATTGTTCTAGAAACTTTCCCCACTGATGCATTTAATCAAATTTGAGTAAATTTGTGTTTGATTTTGAGAAAAATTGTATTTTCTTCATTTTTGAACGTCTGGAAATATTTTTTCTTGCTTCCATTGAAATATCACATTGAAATCTTTGTGAATCACACAAGATCTTATCCTTGTGATAGTTTGGTGGCATTTGCAATTTTATTTATCATAAGAGCTTTCATTTGATAGTGAAATAAACAAATTTAAAATCACTTTACTCCTAGCATGATGATAAGATTCTTTTTTAGCCTTTGAGGGCATCATAAGCATGATAAAACAAAGGTTGACAATGTTCAATTAAGTTTTTCAATTTGAGCCTTCATTCTCGATTCTTAAAGTTTGTGTTAAAATGTGCTGATATGGGCCTCCACTAAAGCATACTTTCTTATTAAAGGAAAATTTTAGTTATTTTGAATAATTCCATTGATCAAACCTTCCATTTTTAAAAAAATCTTTCAAAGATATGGTGAATCAAAGTCCACTCTACCTCTTCTCCCTACCAAAATTAATTTAAAAACTATTAATCCTACCCATACTACCCCTATTTGTCCTGTGTGTGTGTACAAAATGCATAATTTTTATTATAAAAACCTGTAGAAGCAATTTGGTTTTCATTTTCTTTAGTAACTGAACCTTGATTAGAAAATACCTCCATTATCTAGGGTGACAACTCGTGAGAGTTAGATATTTGTTGTATTGATCATATTTTCCTCAAGGTCTTCTTAGTAACTTTGCAAAGAAGGACATCTCCATATCATCCACAAATAGCAACATACACAAGGGTCCTCTCACCCCTGGTTGACAGGAAAACCATAAAGTAGTGAGGATAGATCAAATCCTCTTAAGGGTGCTACCCATTTCTCCACATCTGAGTGACAAAGAGCAAGCTGCATTTTCCCTAGCTACAAAATGACACACAACATGATCTGCTTGTCTCTAATCTTCCTATAAAATCTATGATGCTTCTCGACACGAGGGAGAATCAATTTGGGTACCAACACCATTCGCACCGTTCTGCTTACGGGAATATTGTGATTGCAAAGTGCATATTTAGACCCCAGTAAACATTTATTATATGCTCTAAGTGCTAGTACATTGTTTCAACATATTCATGTGTTCAGCCTGTGAGAAGTGTTTAAAGTTACAAATTTCATGTGCAATATTCCCATTTTCTACACAGTTATTGCACTAAGTTTCATTGATAAATTTGGGTAAAGAAAGGTTAGATATTTCCATTTCCAGCTTCTAGTGTTAACAGACAACCGATGAGATCATATTTTTTAGTGCATTTACACAACTAAGGTTGAAATCCTTAGCGGCGACTCTGTGTTGATCTGATTTTTGATAAATACAAAATTATTATCCTCTGTCAAGTGATATTTGTTACTAATCTTTGCAAAGATTGAAGGAAGAAGATATTTCTTCGCTAGGGATCCTACTAGGAAATTATTTCTAGAGCTAGGAAAAACAAAGTCAGAAGGAAGAAGAGCCTGGAGAGTTGTTGGAGATCAGTAGTCAAGAAAAGAGATCTCCATTGATGAAAGTGATCAGCCTATTATTGAAGATTTCCATTCAAGTGCTTATGAATCAGGTAGTCTTTTTGTGGAATTGAATTCTCCATCTGGAGAGGGGCCTTCATTTGAATTTGAAAATTTTTCTTCTCATTTTGCCCCTGTGTTTTTCAAAGTTTATAGGGTTTTCCAAAAACAAGGCCTTTAGGGGATATCCATTTTGAAATTTATACTCTTGTGTTTCAAAGACCCCATGTCCCTTTTCATTCTCCTCTAAGGTCACCTCCTAAAAAAAATATGGCCCATCCCCCACCTGACCTCCTTTTATTGTAAATACTTTTGGTCCTGTAAATTTTAGAAGGATGGCCGGTTATCCAAATGCAGTTCCCAAGATGTAATAAATAGACTACCAAAGTTCCAAGGAAATAATGCTATAATTGGTGATCAACACTTAAAGATTTTAATCAACATGATGGAAGACTTTGAGATTAAATTTGAAGACATATATATCAACTTGTTTATCCATACTTTGGAAGAAGATGCAAGGGACCGGTATAAAGATTTGCGAGATAATTCCATTGATTCTTGGACCGAAATGAATAATGCTATTAGATTACAAGTATGGTGACAAAATGGACCCTATGTTTCTTTTGTCAGAATTTGAAAATATTAAAAAGAATCCTAATGAGTCAGTGCATGACTTCAACACTAGATTTAATAAGAAATTGAGGATATTTTCTGTGATTTTAAGTCCATGTGATGAATCTTGCCTTATGAATTATTAAGATGCATTTGATAAGAAATCCACTTACTATTTGAGGGACAAAAACCCTACCAATTTGAGGCAAGCCTTTACCATGGCTCTACAAATTTAGAATAACATTACGTAAATCGGAAAACCACCTAAGATGGAAGGTGTGAAATCGGTTAACTTGGAATAACCTCAAGCAAGTGAGGCTACTGATTTAGAGGAAGTTGTGAAAACTTTGGTAGGGGCTGCCAAAGAAATATCATACAAATTAGCCCGACCAAAGAAAGGAATTGGGTAGAGTTCACAAGGCCAAGATAAGCAACAAGGCTAAGAAATATTTTCTAATCATCCTAGGAATGAGTAGAGATCTGATGATAGAGGCAAGGGACCCATGGGATCTACAAATAGACATCCCCAAGCTAGGGAAAACCAAATGGTGCATGATCCTTTGGCTTCCAGAGTTATTGTTGCTAAAGAAACAAATGTAATTGATTGGTGTGACAGTTGTTTCATGCCCCATGCTCCATGTGAAGTAGATCAGCAAGTAGAAGAGGAATCTAATGATGATAACACTGATGATGATGCATGCATGATGGAGTTCTCTATAAGCTCACAAAGAAGGAGAAACTTCAACTAAGGTAATAAGTGCTAGAACTGCTGCTAATTTTTGGGATTGTATTCACTAGGTACCTCTTCTTCCTCTCTCTCATACTTTAGAAATAGATACTTTGTAAGAGCTTTTGAATTTCCTAGTAATGACTTTCAATATTTAAGATCTTTAATGATAATTAAGTATGATGGAGGAATCCCATCCGAGGAGGATAGGCAATTATTGATGAATGTTGTTATTTCTCAAGAAAAGGATTATAATACTAGGAGTAGAGTTGTCAAAGGAGCATGGCCTTAAGCCAAACCTAAATCTCCATTGCTTACTAGTATTCCTAAAGAGATTCCTAAGAAAGATACACCTTCCAAAGGCCTTGCTGCTGTCCCAAACAAGATTCATACTTCTCATGCCCAAAATGTCAAAAATCCCTGTGTCATCTAATGAGTTTGTCAATATCCCTTCCAATGTTGCCTTTCCAAAGTGTGTTCCACATGACATTGCCCGAGGTTTGAGTCAAATAATAGTTAGTGTTCCAATTTTTGAGATGCCTAGGATTCCGAGACAAGAAGAGGTCATTTGAGTATTTGGGATTGAAAGAAGAGACAAGTACTCCGGTAGAAATGTAAAATTTATGCAGACCCCTCCAATCATTAAAGAGATAGAAACACCACCAAGTATTGGAAGAGCTAGGTGAACCACCGAGGTTTATTCGGGAACATCCTTGGTAGAGTCTCAACTAAATGTAGATCCATTCTTCACCACTTTGATCATTAAGGACAGATTTCTACACAACTATATGTTTTATTCGGGAGCATCATACAATGTTCTACCTATAGAAGTCACGAATGAACTAGATATCAAACAACATTATATGGGAAGTGTACTACTATGGATTCTAGAGAGGTGCCAATGGTGGAATGTGTGAAAGGTTTGGTGGTACAACTTACGACTTATTGGGTAGGAACTTGAAACTTGATGTTGTTATTGTTGATTGCCCAACCAAGTGGGGTATGCTCTTGTCCATAAAATTGGTTGCAAGTGTTGGTGAGAGTGTTCAAATGGATATTTCCTATGCCACCATCCCAATTAAGGGCATCCTTGTCAAGTTGTATGGAGAAAATAAAATGTTGCACCTCATTGAAGATCCCAACAATGCATCTTATGAAGTGTTGTACACAAGTGTTGATGCCGATAACTTTATTGGATTTTCTGATGGGAAAGAGAAAAAATGGGTCAATTTAAGAGTCTTGAACAAGTAGGATCTCCATGGAATTTTTGTTTCATGGAGCTTGCTCCAAATTTGGAAATGGTACTAGTGTAGTTCTTATTTCCCCAAGCTTCAAAGATTTTTTTTTTCTTTCAAAGTTAACTTTGAGTGTACTAAATTTTTTTTTGAGTATGAAGCATTGTTGTTAGGTTTGATAATTTCTAGGAAATACTATGTTAAAGACATCATTGTTAAGGGAGATTCAAAACTAATTGTTAAAAAATCAAAAAGCGTATGCTACTAAAAATCGAGAGAATGAAATAAAGACAAGCATGTAGTCCGGGACTTGATTGAGATGTTTGATTCATTTAACATTGTGCATAATGATAGGAAGTTCAATGTTATGGAAACAAATATTCTAGTATTGGGATCTTAGTTTGATAATTGTGCAATGTCTCCATATTGTGAATATGATGTTGAAGTGTTAACAACGCCATATGTCCCCGACAACATTAAACATTGGAAAAAAATTATGATGATGCTTGGGTCAAATGATTTATGTATAACAAAGGGGAGTTTTTTTATCAATGTATTTATTGGGAGCCAATGGTGTGTGCAGTAGAAGGTAAAGAGACTTTTTTGGAAAAGACATCATCCAATAGAAAACTAATACCATTCCTAGAGGGTTGGTTGCTCTTCAATCAAACTTTGACAATGTTGATTGCATTATTAAGAGACATATAGTAGCCTCAATGGATGTTTAGGAGCATGATCTTGGTACAAAGGAGAAACCAAGGAAGATCTAGTTGGGAAGTAATCTGGAAAAGGAGGAAAAATAGTCATATGTCTAGTTATTGAAAAAATATCGAATCGCTTGGCTTGGTCTTATTCTCGAGTTGAAGGCATACAAAGAGGATCTGTTTAAGCATGAAATTCCTTTGGAAGCTAATGCAAAGTCATTCAGGAAGAAACAGAGGCCAATCAATCCACTCCTATCTCTTAAAATGTAAGAAGAACTAGAGAAAGCGAGGGATGGAGGAATCATTTAGCCAACAAGGTATTCTTCTTGGGTTGCAAACTTAGTGTCAATTAGAAAAAATAATGGTGATATCAAAGGCTATGCGTGGATATTAGAAAACTGAATAGAGAATCAATGAAGGATAATTATCCTTTACCAAACATGGATAACAAGATGCAATTAGTCATTAGTTATGAGCTAATTTCCACCTTGGATGGTTTCTCCGGCTATAATCATGTGGTTATGAAGCAATCGTAAAGAATTAAGAAAACCTTTACCACTCCTTGAGGAACTTATGTCTATGTTAGAATGACCTTTGGTTTGATGAATTTTGGAGAAACCTTTCAAAGAGCAATGGATATTCCTTTTGCTAGTTACATTAATGATTTTATTGTTGTTTACCAAGATGATGTGACTTTTTTTTCCAGAAAGATAAGTGATCACTTACAGCACTTGGAAAAAATGTTGATACAATGCAAAGAGTATGAAATTTCACCGAATCCAAAGAAGTGCCATTTCGAAGTGCGAAGGCCAAGTTTCTTGGTCACATTGTATCAAAGGATGGTGTCATGATTGTTGCTAAGAGGGTAGAGGCCATCAGCAAGGTCCTAATTCCAAGAACCAAGAAGGGAATTCAGTCCTTCTTTAGGAAAATAAACTTTATCAGAAGATTCATATCAAACTTTGTTGAGTTGACCATTCCAATTACTTGCATGCTAAAGAAGGAACAAGTTATCAAATGGGAAGAGGCTACCATTTAGGATTTCAATGGGATCAAGGAAGCATTAAAGCATGCCCCTGTTTTAGCAGCTCTAGATTATAAGAATCCTTTTCAGATGTTTTCTTTTCTTCAAAGAACACTATTGCATTTGTCTTGTTGCAGAAGGATGATGAAGGGGCTGAGAGGCCAATTGCCTTTTTCAGTAAGGCATTGCAAGGGGATGAGTTGAAGTACACCATTATGGAGAAGCAAACATTTTCCTTGGTAAAAGCAACAAAGGTTTTCAGACCTTACATTTTGAGCTCTAAAGTTGTTGCTTATGTTCCCCACACCATGGTGAAAGATGTCTTATCAGAGATGGAGGTCTCAAGAAAAAGATGCAGATGGGTGAACAAGTTACAGGAGTATGACATGGATATCCAAACCACGAAATTGGTAAGGGGTTTGGGCTTAGCTAAACTTATGGTTGAGAGAAACTTGAAAAATATTGAGGTGAATTAAGTACAAGAATGAATGGTAGATTTCATTGAAAATTTGATGAGTTTTGAATGGTACAAGATATAATTTTTATCTTAGACATCTATAATGCCACGAGTATTTGAGTAAAAAAATAGAAGAGGGCTCTTAATTTGGCTTCCTAGAAACATGTCATTACTGATTTTGTGTTACCTTGGAAGAACCCTAAGGGAGTTATCTTAAGGTGCATTACTGAGGATGAAGCCCCCAAGATAATTATTGATCTCAATGGAGGAGTTTGTGGGGGGAATTTTGCTAGAAAAGTCACAGCACACAAGATATTGAGGGCTGGTTATTGATGGCCAAACTCTTTTCAAGGATACAAATTTGTTGGTTAGAATATGTGAGAGTTACTAGCATTTTTTTGGAAGACTGAAAGCTTCAGGATCCCTTCCTTTGCAGCTTGTACCAATTAAAGCCCCATTCAAGCAATGGGGAATGGATTTCATTTCTGAGATTTCAAACTCTTAAAGTGTTTGCCATAAGTGGAATCTTTTAGCAACTGATTACTTCACTAAGTGGGTGGAGGAAATCCCACCAAGAGAGAAACACACCAAATTATTAAGGACTTCATGCTTTGCTGAATGTATCATCTGTAGGGTTTGAGTGCTAGTTAAAATTGTTGCTTACAATTCCTTGAGCTTTAGAGCTAAACCTTTAGTGGTAATGTATAAATAATATGGGATCAATTTTACATATTCCTCCAAATATAAACCCCAAGGAAATGGATAAGAAGAGTCCACCAATAAAAATTTATTAAAGATCATTAGGAGAACCTTGGAGATGAACAAAAGGAAGTGGAGTTAGCAGTTGAAGTTTGTTGTTTGGGCTGTTAGAATTATTGTTAAAAGAGCTACTGGAAAAATTCCATTTGAATTAGTGTATAAAACTCAAGCTCTACTGCCCCTACATATGCAATTGTCCTCATATAAATTCATTCAATAACTAGAAGATTAAGAATTTAGTCCATATGATGCTTGCATTAACCAGATTGTTTAATTTGAAAAAGAAAGGAGGGCATCTCACCAAAGGCATGTGAAGATCGAGAAAAAGTGAAGAAGTTATTTGACAAGAAGGTGACACCCATAGCTTTCAACATGGGAGATATTGTGTTGTTGTTAGGGGATAGCATGCATGAAGATAAGGGAAAGCATGGTAAATTTGATGCATTATGGATGGGCCCTTACTCCATTGACATTCAAATTGGTGAACATACCTTCTTCTTGAAAGACTTGGATGGGGAATTACTCGAATTACCTATTAATGGCAGGCATTTGAAACATTTCCTTGATTGATTCCCCAAAATCAAGGTGAGCATCATTTGTATAGTGTATAGTTCATTGGTTGCTTTCTGTATTTTGTGTTTTTGCTCATTCTAGTCCTTGGTGACCTGGTTTTGTTGGTTTCTTGGTTCATTTTTAGGAGATGGTTATGATTTTCAGCTTTGCAAGCTTAATGCTTTTCCCAATTGATGTTTTTTGGCACTTGGTTTTTTATTTGGTTCTTGTGTCACTCACACAGAGTTCCCATCCCTAATTCAAAGCCGATGTTTGTGCTAAAATTAGTTTCACCCTATTTGCCATTAAAATCCCTTAGTTTTTGGCCTCTGTCATGCATTTTTATCTCCCGTGTTGGTGCTTGAATACTCTATCCTCCATTTGAGTCTCGCATGATTAGACCATTCCTTGGTCGAAGATCAGCTAAAAACTAGAATTTGTTTTTTCGTTTCTCATCCATGCGAAGGTTTCGTAAATTGGGGTAAAACTTTGGTTGTTCTTTTCCTTCCATTTTCCCTTGATCGTATGTTGTTTTCCCCGCCATTTTTGTCCCAAATACCGAGGAAACATAATTGAATGTAGCTCATAGGATCATGTGTGAACCTTACAAAAATTCTAAATACTCTATCCTTTAATAAAATTTCATCTCTGGGCTCAAATGATGGTTCCCCTAAATTTTTATGGTTTGACAGGTGTGTTTTTCCCCTCAAAATTAAATCTTTGCATTAGTGGAAACATGGCCCTTTTTGGTTGGATGTAGCTCGACTAGACACTCTAAAACTTTGTGGATCATTTCAACCCAAAACCTCTCCGTGTGGAGGAATGATTCTCATTTGAAAAATCACCTTTTGGTTTGGCCTTGGAGTTGCATCGGGGGACACGTGGAGAATTCTACTACTTTTCTTGGACTTAGACAAATTTTTCATGTAGCTAGTATAATTTTTATCGGGCCGTGGACATGTGGTAGGATGGCGCTCATTTGAAGATTTACCTCAGGGTCCCACCTTAACAAATGTGATAGAGGGACAGGTGGAGGCTTCCGCCAGCTCCGCTCTGTACTTAAAATTTTAAAGAAATTTTCTAAGGCACGGGATACGTGGTCAGCCCACACTCATTAGAGTCTTCACTCTTGGGGACCATCTTAAAGTTGTGCCATAAAGACACGTGGAGGTTTCCACTGGGCCTTCCTTTACTTAGAATTTTCAAGCAACTTCCTAAAAGGCTTAAGACACGTGGAGGGACCACACATGTTTGGTTTATTTTGAAGAAGTTCCAGGAGGACACTTGGAGGCTTCTACTCACTCTACCTTTTTCTTGGACTTTTCAATGACCGAAGAAGACTGTCTCGGACCTTAGACACATGGCGCCCTCCGCTGAAATTTCAAACTTTTTAATAGAATCTACTAGACTAAGACACGTGTTGAGCCCGTGCTTGTTTGGGGTCTCTACTTTTCAGGACCATCTCAAAATGCACCATTGACACGCATGGCGGTTTGAAAAGTCAAAAGGTGGGGAGGCGGGCCATCAGAGGAAACTTGGATTTTTTTCCCCTTATTGTTAAAAAGATTAAAGTCATCAAAATGACTCATAAGCCCGACAAAGAATAGTCAAAAGTTTCTTCAGTTAACGGCGGAGGTGCAGACTTTTTAGGGAAATTTAGAAAAATTTCATTTTCTGAAAAAAGGGGGTTTAAGTGTAAAAAGAAAGTGCAGATCCACTGGAACCCACATCAAAAACTAAAGGCGGAAGGGTGGAGTAGCAGGGTAATTTGGAAAATTTTCTACTTGCCAAAAATGAGGTAAATTAGCAGAATTGAGCCACGGTTCCTCTGGGACCCACATTGGGACATGTGTCAAGTGCATTTTTCAAAGGTGGGGTGGAGAAAAATCATAAATTTTGTATTTTTCCCAAAAATTTGTAAAATCTCCCACATAGATGGTAAAAATTCAAAAGGGAAATTGATGACAACTGGGCGTCTGTATCTGATTTTCTATTTTTTTTCTCCGAAGATCTTGGGGATGTGAATTTTTATGATTTTTTATCATTTCTCAGTGTCTCCTACAAGCCAAATGAAGAGAAAATAAATTTCATATCCTTATTTGGTGGGTAAAATCTGAAAATGTCTTTTGCCATTAAGATGTAATCTGACTGTCGGATTTGATCTGATTTTCTAATATTGTTTCCTTGGAACAAAAGAAACCAGTTGATGTCTTGGTTTTGTGGGGAAGATCTGAAAATTTATTTTACAATTAATATGTGATCTCGAATATCAAATTCGATCTGATTTTCCAATATTTCCTTGGCATGCAAGAAACGAGGTTTGACAAATTAGAGGAGGAATTAATTGGCTTGTGAAGTGAAGAGTGACTTACCGGGTGAATAATTGAATGCTAGAAATATTTGAAGAGATTTTCCCTCTAAGCACCTGACAAATTTTTACAAATCTGATTCTAGGAATCACGATCAAAACTGTAACAAGCAATGGTGCTTGAATGTTTTTTGTTTTGCGGGAAATTTTTTCATAGATTAAATGTTATAAATTACATAAATTTGTCATGCAAATGGTTGGAGTGTTAGAGATCAGGAGATAATTCCTAAGAGAAAAGTTTGACATAGCCCAATTTTTTGAGAAATCATTTGAGGAACCTACTTATTTCTTTTGTGTTAAATTTGATCATGTCAAGGTTGTTGCATGTGTGGAACCATTGACAAGCTCTAAGATTTTTCTAGAAACTTTCCCATGCTGATGAATTTAATCAACTATGAGTAAACCTGTGTTTGAATTTTATGAAAAATTGTGTCTTCTTCATTTCTGAATGTCTGCAAATATTTTTTCTTGTTCCCATTGCAATCTTACATTGAAATCTTTGTGAATCACACAAGATATTATCCTTATGATAGTTTGTTGGCATTTGCAATTTCATTTATCATAAGATCTTTCATTTGATAGTGAAATAAACAAATTTAAAATCACTTTACTCCTAGCATGATGATAAGATTGTTTGTTAGCCTTTAAGGGTACTTTAGGTGTGATAAAACAAACGTTGACAATGTTCAATTAATTTTTTCAATTTGAGCCTTCATTTTGGTTTCTTAAAGTTTGTGTGAAAACGTGTTGATCTGGGCCTCCACTAAAGCACACTTTCATGTTAAAGGAACATTTAGCTATTTTGAAGCATTCTGTTGATCAAACCTTTCATTTTTTGTAAAATCTCTCAAAGATCTAGCATATCAAAGTCCACTCTACCTCACCATCCACTACAATTCATTTAAAAACAACCAATCCTACCCATACTACCCCTATTTGTCCTGTGTGTGTACAAATGCATAATTTCTATTACCAAAACATACAGAAGCAATATGTTTTCAATTATCTTTAGTATCCTAAACCTTGCTTTAAAAATACCTCAATTATCTAGGGTGACAACTCGTGAGAGTTAAATTTTCGTTGTATTGATCATATTTTCTTCAAGGTCTTCTTAATAACTTTGTAAAGAAGGACATCTCCATCCCATCCACAAATAGCGAGGCTAGAAAAGGGTCCTCTCACCTGGTTTGCTGTGCACAACCATATAGTAGTGATGATATATCAAATCCTCTTAAGGGTGTTACCCATTTCTCCACATCTAAGTGATAAAGAGCAAGCTGCATTTTTCCCTAGCTACAAAATAACACACAACATGATGTGCTTTTCTCTAAGCTTCCTATTAAATCTATGATGCTACTCAGCTTTTGAGGGAGAAGCACTTAGGGTACCAATAGGTTGTCTTGCACCTATCTTCTTCATGTATAAGAATTTTATTTTATCCGTTGTATCCATCTAATAGGGACAACTTGTCCAAACATGAAATTTTTCTTAAAATCTGATCCATATTGGGCAATATGTAATGATATTTTAATGAAGCTCTATTAAGATCCCTAAAATCCATCCATAACTCGGATTTAACCATTCTTTTTGCTAATAGACACAAGGTTGGTAACGCAACTTGAATATTTAGTGGGGAAAATATTTCTGAATGAATTAGCTTGGATGACACATTCCTCATACATGGTTTAATTTTTTGATTTATAGGCCATTTATTCTACCTTGCAGGATTTGAGTTTAATTGTAATTCAATGGTATGCTAAGCCAAAATAGGATCAAAACCTCTCGAGATCTTAGTAATTTCAAACAAATACATCAATAAATTATTTACATAAGTTAGCAAAATATTTCTTTTCTACAAAGGAATATATATTTCAAATCTTTAATGTTTCACTTTCAATAATTGAGATCTCTTCATAATTATCACGATGGGTAGAAATTTAACCTGTCTTTTTGAGCTAATCATGATAACTGAAAATTCCCTCCAAAGTGACAAGCCCTTATGGAAATTTATTTGACTTCAGGTATATAATTTGTTCTCCATATTGGTGTTCCTATTTAGCTTGCTTTGCTTTGATGAAAATTCAGCCTCTTCTTGTAGAAATCTGCATATTTGTTTGTTATCTTTGAAAACATACCAATTTTCTTCATTATTAGGAACTAAAAGTCTGATTACCAACTTTATGTGTGGGTGAATTTTGTCATTTTGCATCTTTTTAACACTTCAAAGTTGGATCCAATTGCTGAATGTTTGTCTGGATGCTTATTTTTGTCTCTTATGATAAAGTGTATGTTAAACACTCGAAAATAATAAATTAAATCAAGAAATTTGTGTTTGTAAGATTTCAGTAGTGGATTTTTGCAAAAATTGTAGTCTTTAACTTGAGTGATGAATAACTCAGAATCACTAAAAACTTGTAATGTTTTGATTGCTTTATTTGTATCCCATTAGAGGCCATATTCATTAACATTACATGTACATGACAATCGCGCAGTCTTAAAACTGAAAAAATACCTTTTTATGAAGGGGAAGTAAGAAGAAAACCTACAACTTGTCCTTTATTATTCTTTGATCTATCAAATCTAACTACCATCCGCCTTCATCTTTACTTTGCTTTCGACATCAAAGTAATAAGCATGTTTTTTTCGTGAAGACAATAAACACCAAGTAAGCCCTCTTATAATTCTTTGTAAGGATCAGAAGCATATTGTTCTTGAATTTTTTCATCTATAAAAATATAGAAACACCCTCCACACTAGAAATTTGTGCATTAGTATAAAAATCATCCTAATCTATGGCTACATAATTTGCAACAAAACTTGAAACATGAGGTTCATTGTGGAGCTTAGCTAATGGATCTGAATTCAATGTTACTTTAGTTCCATATCTTGTGGTGAAGAAAAATATAATACCAATGATAAGAGAGATAACCACCAACCTTTTTTTTAAAGTCCCTTGACAAGAGGAGAGAAAATTAGGGTGAGAAACACAATTATTATACCTTGAAGAATTGAAACATTTGGCCAAACATGCAAGTTACCTATATCTTTTTATGACACCAAATGTGTTGGATGTTGTCCCATAAAGTTGCAAAACACTCTTTTTGGTTGGTTCATACTATAACCCAAGTTTTTCTACAATATATTTGCGCATAATTGTGTTCCTTTCACCATTGTCCACCATATAGTTGTGAACTAAATGGTCCCCAATAATAAGATGTAAATAAAAGGGAGGTGGTATCCTTATGTCATGTGCATTTCACACCTTATGAACCATCCACCTAAGCTCTTTAATTTATTGTTGAACAATTATTCCAAGCCTTGAATCGACTTTATCTTGCTCTTTGTCACCTAGTTTTGAAGAAATCTATAACTTAGCAAGCTCTTTTACAAGGATATCCTACTTTCCTAGAATATTAAGAGCATCCTATAATGAATTACTTATGTTATGATTTTTCATAGTTTCAAAAATATTTAATGATGCTGCAAAAGTATTTGAATAAGTTGTAGAAAAGTAGATTTTGCTTGATGTCTTTGTAATCTACGGTATAAACAAGCTTTTAGGTCCCGGTTTTTCATTCTTTTCTGCTCTTTAGAGGTTGAAATGGGACTACTTATAGTTTTATCAGTAGCCATGGGTAAAATAAGATCTTTCTAGTTTTTTTTTCATCTTTAACTCTTTTATGAGATCTAGTCATAAGCTGTACAAAAATCATCCTCATCGAATCTAACAAGAGTTTCATCTAGATGTGTTTGAATTTGATTATCTTGTTATCCATAGACTATATAAATAATGTTTCAGATTGGGATTAGGAAACAAGATTCATATTCAAATGAGCATTTGAACAACTAGAAGGATGATGCTTTTTATTGCAAGGAGTTCACCAATCTTATTAGGCCATATTAATTGGTATAAGAGCACTAGAAGTACTAGGGGCGGCCTTATAATAATTTTGTATCTTCCGAAAAAGATGTCTTTAATTATTATTTTGTTGATATGGCTACCTATTTCCTTTAGAAGGAGCTTGGTAAGGCCTATCAAACTATGTTATTTTGTTCTCTATTGATGTTAGCTTATTTCTAAATCTTTTCAAGGTCTTATGTATCTCAAGAAGGTCATTTGATTGTGTTGTTATAGTAGTTAAAGTAGGATGTGCCCGTTGAATAGGTGGTGGAATAGGGGATAGATATGAACTAATAAGCATAGAAGGCCTTGAAGCTAATTTTCCATCTTGAATAAGGTTTTTTTTATACTTTATATAATGGCATAAGATATTGGGAGTGTAAATCCTCCCATGGACTCGTATCATGGTTGTAATATCACTATTTAAATCTCTGAGATAATAAAGAAATGCATGATCAACTTAAGGATTAACAAGTAGGAGGTATTTTTTCCCATGTCATAGAAAATATTAACTTGAAAATTTTCATAAACTCGTGCGGGAACATTTAATTGTGGAAAATTTCTTTATAACAGATATGATAAGATTTAACATCAAATTGTTTGCATAATACTTCACCAGATTGATCCCAAGTGGCTATTATACCTAGTTCAATAATTATCTACCATTGAAGGGCTTGTGCTTTGAAATAATTAACAAATAGTATTATGGCTACATCTTCATGAGTAATATCATAGACTGAACAAAGGGCTGAAATATCTCTAATATGCTTAGCAAGGGTAATCTGATTTTCCCCCATAAATGATGGAATTCCTTTTCAGGAGCGGTCAAGTATATCATTATAAACAACAATTAATAAAAGGCTACAATTTTGAAATGTAAGAAAATATCGTTGTCATTCTTTGAGCCATTGGAATAATTGGGATTCGGATTACAAGATTAAGTCCAAGGAAGGAGGGTTGTAAAATTTGATCTTGTTATAAGGTAAGGTGTTTCCAAATCTTCTTATTATAGTATAATTCAAAGGTAATGAAATATAATTAGTAGGAATTAATATTACCGATGATTTTGTAGTCACTTTAGGCTTGGAACATGATAAGATATTGGTCTCAAATTATTTACTGAGTCACCGAATGAATTATTCTTTGAATATTATATTTTTATAACTTATCAATTATTGTTCTCATCCCACCGAGCGTACTCAAAAATATTATCTCTCATAACTCGCACCATTTTTGAGGGTTGGTAGATCTTCTAACTTTACTTCTCCCTCAAATTCTGAGATAAAATTTAGACACGTCATGAGCTATGGGTATCCCTATTATGAGGTGAATCTATATGATTACAAGGCTAGTTCCTTCTTTGGATGTATCCTAAAACTAAAACTTGTGGGGTTTAAGGATAAAAGAGATGGCTAAAAGCGTAATTAAAAGGGGTGATACACCTAAAGTCTTAAGGGATTGACTAAGAAACATGCACAATATATTGAGAATAAGTTAAATAAGACATGATCTAATGGATTTTAGCTAATCTCAAGGCAAACAATTTTTGTTGAGGGACTTCTACAACAACACAACAAATAATTGAAAACTAAAATTAACAGTAAAGCTTTAATTTATAGCAAGGTAAATAGCATAAGCAAGTTTAATTAATTCAGGGAATATAATTCAAAATAATTACTATCAAAGCACACCACTACAAAAAATAGGAAACAAAATAAGCTGGTTCTCATTTAGGACCAATTCTCAAAAAAATTGTTATAGCACTCACTAAATAAAAAAATTCCTCAACGATTGCCTTTACAAGTGCACACAATAAATAGAAAAGTATTCACCAACCCCCATAAAAATATAATTAAGTCTTACTTGGTGCTTGTATGACATTAATATCCATTAACTTGATTTTAAAAAGGGCTAATAATAAGCATGCAAGAATGTTACAATGTAAAAAAACCCTTCAATTTTCCAAAAGTACCCCAAGTCAAACTGATTTAACTATTCTCTAGTTGTATGATGTGTACGGTTACTTTCAAAAGGATAAGATAATTTTTGAGTGACTATTTAACTGTTAGTTTTATCCTTTTCCTCATGTGCAAACTTCCTTTATCAAGTGCATGTCTTTTGTCTTGTACTTGACGTGACACCGTTCTGTCTCTAGTTCATGCATGGCATGATTTTTTCTTCATCTATAAGATTAAATAATAAAATTTCCTTTTCGAGTTGATATGACACTTTGTGCATGGAAAAGTGGTCATATTCTCGATAATTATTTATTTATATCTTTTTCCCAATGACAGATATGCATGAAAAGGTGATTATGTCTCTTTCCTCAATGTGAAGGGGACTTGACATGTTGGTATCCAAAAATTTTCTCCTTTTCAAGATGAGCAACATCACAGATTCGACATGGAGCTTAGAGACAGATAGATCATAATGTGTGTCATTTTGTAGCTGGGGATGAGATCTAACTGGCCCTTTGTCACTCATATTTGTGGAGAGATGGATAACACCTTCAAGAGGATTTGACATATCCTCACTACTTTACGCTATGTGTTTTGACCAGGGTTAGAGGATCCATAGTGTAACCTCTGTTTGATGAAGGAGATGGAGATATCCTTCTTTTGCACAAATTTTATGAAGAAAACCTTGGGAAAATATGGTCAATACTCCATAATTTAACTCTCAAGAGTTGTCACTTCTAAAAGATGGAGATACTTTCAAAACATGCCTAAGGTTACTAAAGAAATTATTAAATCTTGATTGTTACGCATATTTTAGTGAATATATTTTGTTCCTTTTGGATATACAAGGAAAAAAAGGGTAGTTTATGATGGATTCATGATTTTCGAATGATTTTGGTGGGAGATTAAGTAGGATAATGTTGATTATACAAAATCTTTGAGAAAATTCACAATAATGGATAACTCAACAACATAAATCTTCAGAATAGTTAAGACCTTCCTTCAACTAGAAGTTGTGCTTCAATGGAGGCCTAGATCAGCATGTTTTCATACAATATTTGAGAATCTAACATAAAGTATAAATTTAAAAGACTCAATTAAACACCAAAATCTCTTATCAATCATGCCTAAGGTACACCCAAAGACTTACAAACCATCTTTATCAAAAAATGATAGTGAAGTGATTTTTAATTTGTTTCTCTCATCACACGATGAAGGCTCTTCTGGAAATGAAGTTGCAAATGCCACTAAACTATCATAGGGATGATATCTTGTGTGATTTCACAAATATTTCAATATAATATTGCAATAGGAATAAGAAAACTACTTGCAGACATTCTAAAACAAAGAAAACACTAATTGCTCCAAGATTGACACAAATTAATTTAAAAATTTCTTAGATTCATCAGCAGGGGAAAAATTCCAAAGCAATCTCAATGCTCATTAATGGCTATACATCTACAAAAAAATTGACATGATAGAAAATCTAACACAGAAGAAATTAACAGGTTATCTCAGATTGGTCTCTAAAGAAAATGACTTTTCTCAAAATTTCTCTTAAGAATTCAACCCCAACCCTTTGCAAGAGTATTCTCATTGAATTTATACATTTCACTCACTCACTCAAAAAAAAATTTCCCCAAAAATAGAATAATATTCGAGGGACCTTTTCTTGCTACCAATTTTCCCGATAAAGGGTCATTTAACAAATTTAGATCCGAAAGCTGCTGTGTGGACCAATTATGAATTGATCACATTTCTTAGTCCTTCGACTAATGAATAAGATTCCATGCCAAAATGTTTTGGAAATCCTTCTAATCATTATGATTATTTCATGTGATAAATCCTCGTTTTAATCATTTTCGGAGGTTCGCAGTTGGATCTAACAGTAATCCTTTTCACCCTCGAGGCAATACCTTTTTCATCTTTTGCACTTGCAACCTTCATCATTTCATCCTTTTCCCTCTTTTTCCTCTGCAACTCTGTCCCGCATCCATCTTCTCTGGTAATTCACATTTTTGCAAGTTCTTGAGCAATTCCAACTTCAAAATATTGACCTTAACAATCCTTGGACTCACAAATTAAGTTCTAAATCCATTCAATGACACTTTGTAGACAAAAACGACAAGGAATTTCATCAAAAATGATGAAAAATAGTGCGTATTCACATCTCCAAGAGTCTTAGAGAAAAAATGGTAGAAAAATAGGTGAAATGCACAACAACCATTGATTATTCCCCTTCTCTACTTTATTTTATAGCCATCCACGTGTTTCCTTGGCGTAACTACAAAGGAGAAGTATAGGGCAAGTTTCAAACAATCGCGGGCATTCCACATGCCCTGGGCACAAGAAAAATTCGTTTTGGCCTTTGAAAAAGTTAAGTAAAAAAGGAGCCAGTGAAAGCCTTCATGTGTCTCAATGGAAAATTTTGAGATGGTCCCCAAAAGCAGAGACCCCAAACAAGTGTGGTCTCAGCACGTGTCTCGGTTTGACATAGTTGTTAGAAACATTCAAGGATCACTAGAAGGTGGCATGTGTCTAGGGCCTGAGACAATTTTCCTTGGCCATTAAAAAGTCCAAGCAAGGGCAGAGTGATTGGAAGCCTACAAGTGTTCTCCTGGAACTTCTTCAAAATAAAATTTAGGGGTCGGTCCCCAAACAGGCACGGTCCCTCCACGTGTCCCAGGCCTTAGAAAATTGCTTCAAAAAGTTTAAGTATAGAGCGGAGCAAATGGAAGCCTCCATATGTTTCCCTATTGTAATTGTTCGGTGGGACCCTAAGGTGGATATTTAAATGAGTGTCGAACCTCCATGTGTCCATGGTATGTAAAAAATGTACCGGTCGCATGAAAAATAGTCTATATCCGGGAAAGGTAGCAAAAACGTCCATGTGTCTCGCTATCACAATTGTTAAGGTAGGACCCTGAGGTGGATCCTCAAATGAGTGATGACCCTCCACGTGTCCATGATCTACCAAATATATATTGGATGCATGAAAAAACTAAGTCCTGGGAAAGGCAAAGCAGAAACCTCCACGTGTCTCCCCGGCGTAACTCTAAGGCCAAACCCAAAGGTGAATTTTCGGATGAACACCGGCCCTCCACGTGGACAATATTTGAGTTGAATAATGCCTTAGAGTTTAAAATTTCCCCACCAAGAGACATCCAATGAGAATGGGCCACATTTCCATAGATGTTGAGATATAAATTTGATGGGGAAAAACACACCCACAAATCAGTAAAATTCAAGAAAATCACCATTTGAGCCGAGAAATGAATCATTCTACAAGGAAAAGATTTTGGAAATGTTATAAGTCCCAAATATGATCCTTTGAGATGCATCCAATCACGTTTCCACATATATTTGGGACAAAAATGATGGGGAAAACAAAAGATGACTGTGGAAAATGGAAGGAAGGAAAAAACCCAAGTTTTCGCCCAACTTATAGATCTTTTCACATACACAGAGGAACGAAAAACAAATTCTAGACTTTAAGTGATCCTCAACCAAGGAAGGGACTGATCATGGAAACCAAATGGAGGACAAATTTTTCATGCATCAATATGGGGAGATAGAAAACACGATAGAGCCCACAAACTGAAGAATTTCAAGGACAAACAAGGTGAGATCAAATTAAGCACCAACATGACCCATGCAAATGCTTCCATTATCATGAAAATCCCCCTAGATAATTACATATTATGCACTATGGTTTTCGCTAAGGTCAAAAAATTAAATCATTGCTCATCCCTTTCAACTCTCATGATGGACTACGGTTTAAAAGCCTTAATAATTCATTTGATTCATTTGGTCCCCTTTCTATGATAAATTAAGCCATCATGGTGTTGTAGGTGGAAGCTTAACCCAGGTTACATTTAGATTTTTTCTTATGACTCCACGTGTTAAATATTTGACTCTGGTTGAGTTAATGAATTCGTTAGTCAATTTTTGATGAAAAAAAGCTTGAAAACCTAATAAATTTTTATATGAACTTATTGATCCACGTGGATAGCGAAGCCCGACAATTATTTTTTTACGAGGCCCCCATGGCTCTAGTTTTTTTACTTGAAATATCCCACTATTAGCTTGTATAATTATTGAATATTTTAATTTGAATGTCCTGGGCTATACGGTGGATTCTTAGAGTGGATTTGAGATTGTATAACTTTCCGGTATGTATTGACTTAGATCTTTTCTACTCTACCCATAAGGCAAATTGGGGTTGTTTATTTTTCCATATGATTTGGGTTTAATCGTGAAAATAATTTTATGTGTCCATAGATTGAGATTTGTTTTGAACTCCCGTGATATTATGCCATTAACCTTTACTTTTGATTACTCGAGTTGAGCTAGTTGTTTAGCCTGATTTAGCATACTATTTCTTTCATGGAAATCGATGTTTTCTTGAACTTATAGGATGATTTATGACTCTGTATTCTTTATATATGGCCATAATTTTTTCAGGGGACTAATTTTCTTCTCATTATTTTGTATAAGTTATCTTTGCATTATCCTTGACCCTCTTAAAACTCAAAATCGTCACTATAAGAGGTAAGTAGCTTTTTCTTCAAAATAAAACTAACTTTTTCTCGTTTTGGACTTGTGTTGCTATGTGGGTGCTAGAATGACTCAACCTAGATAATTGTTTTGTGTTTTACTACTAACCAGATCTAGGTCTACCGTTTAATGGGTTTTGATCCATTACTCTTGCTTATATATTAGACTTGACCCATACACTAGTATACCCCGCACGACCGTAGTGTAGTTTTTAGGTTTGTCATTCTATGTTTTACTTACACCAAGTCATGGTCATCATTTCATCTTCCTAATAAATTATATGTTTACTTCTATTTATTAGGGTTTGAGCATTTTGGGTTTGATTTGTTTCTTCGTATTTAGCACAACTAGAAAATGGATGCTCTTCTTATTTCTTGAGCTCTATTTTCTTGAGTGTTGGTTGGTTCATATACGAGTTCAAGTAACCATTATGGGTTTGGTTGTGCCTTTATTTTGAATATGTTTCGATTAATTTTCATACTCGTTGTTCATGAATTTTATCTCTATGAGATTCATTTAAAAATGTAACCAATTTTTCATATCTATTGCTTTCTAGTTTGTAGCATCATTTTGTGGAAAATCATTTCTTGTTTATTTTCCCTAATTATTGTCCAACAAGTTGGGGTTTGGTGCTTTAAATATGGGGTAGGCATATAATATGTAACTCTAATTGATATTTACTATACATTTAATTTTTTCTAATCTCCTTTTAATGACATGTTGTTTTATTGCACTTTTTTCGTGTCATATCGAGAGCTCTAAAATATTTTCTCTCAAATTATGATTTGAGGTAAATATTTGTAAAAAAATGTTTGCATCTCTTCGTTGTCTCAAAATAAGTGAAATACCAAGACCTCCACTTGTACTCTTTTCAAGTTTTAAAATCTATATGCCCTTTTAATGCAAAAGTAGTGGAAATATCTTCTATATCTCTAAGAACCTTTATTATAGTTTATTTCTAGTTCAATGCTTGAAAATTGGACTGTATTTGAAAATTTTCCTCATCTATGAAATAAATTTGTCTTCATCATAGTGATGCAATTTGTAGTTTTTTTGCACCTGAAACTAGCTCAAAATTATGGCTTTATCTATTAAGCTACTCTTGTAGATGAAAATCTTCATTTTTTCTTCAAAAGAATCTAAATCTGAATCTCTTTTTGTGTAATTGATTACAAAATGCACTTGAATATTAACATTTACATGGTTGTATTTGGTTACCTCTTAAGAATTCTAATAGACATTCCATCTTGAAAAATCCACTTTGTTGTAATTTTCATGATCTCTAAAAGAATGAGCACTTAATTTGGTAATCATAGTATGGATTTCAATGTAATTTGAGTTGTGTTGTATGTTTTGATAACTTAGAGCCTTTATGCCACTTCTCAATTGGTGCATGATTTTTTATAGTAGATATTTCAGTTTGAAAAGGTTAGAATGCAACATTGTTTTCTTTTGTTTCTAGTTATGAGGGTTGAATCCTAACATGTCGGTACGTTAGAAATACCAAATATTTCTTAATATGCTATTGTATATCATGAATTTATCCTTTGAAATTATTCCTCAATCATTTGAATACCTTTCATGATAAATGTGACTCTTATTATAAATCTCTTAGATTAGTTACTCCTTTGTATGTTTCTTTGCAATGATGATTACATGCTAAAAATTTGTTTTTGTTGATCAATGACTACAATTACTTCATCTTGGGCAGCTCCACCATTGCTTAAATGACTTGTACTTTAAGGATGGAACTTTTGTGACAAGTTTAAACTTTGTCAATAGATGGATGTGATTTTTATTATAGTATATTTTCTTCTATTCATATCCATTACTCGAAATTTAAACAAAAATTGAGGGAAACTGATTGCCAAGTTTGAGAAATGATTGTATGGCTTAAATTACACTTCCATTCATTCTTTTTATTTCCAGAATCAGAATTATTTCTTCGTGATGTTATCTTTTGTTTTGATTTATCCGAAAAATGAAAAAATATTTCTCAAAGTTCTATCATTTCACCTGTGCTTGTAATGAAGCTAAATTATCAGCTTGAGACTTGGAAAGCTCCTATCTTATATGAATGACCCCCTCATATAGTTTAAGAGAATATATAATCTCCATTTCATGTCTATGTGCATTTGACAGTTTGTGATGGGAATATATCCTTGCATTTCCCTAGGACTTCATTATCTTCCATTTCATTCATGATCTATAATAATATGATTTGTTGATTTTTATAGATATTGTTTCTCATGAAGCATATTCGTTTGACACTTCTTGATGATAAATTCTCAAAAATTGTACCATCCATAACAAATTTTTTATTCTTGTATCTTGGATTTTTGTACATTGTTTGAGATGTCTTTCTTCATGATTGTAGATTTGTAAAATTAAACTTTGAGATTTATATGGCTAAATCTTGGTGCTAATCTAATTTCTTTGATTAATGAACTCTTGTGTCATAATTATATGTATTCATGTATTTGCTTAAAATAAAACCGTTGGAAAGAATTTTTATTCCTACACTATGCTTTATAGATGCAAATAAATGTACTATTAAAATATAACACATATTTTTACATTTCTCTTTCCTTGCTCCCTGTACCTACACATCTAAAAGAAACAATAATAAAATATTAAGACTAAAATCCTCTCTTATTTCTTACTCTTTTTCTCCTTTCCATGTTTCAATTCTAAAATTCATTAAATGGATTTTGAATGCTACTTTCATCTATATTGTATCTTAGCTATAATTTCTTGAAGAGGTTAATTTTCTTGGTGAGATCTCTAACAATATTTGATGCTTAACTATAGGTGTTTAATGTTGGAAGATGGATATGAAGATGAAGTATATGAAGATGAAGATGCACGAAAGATGATGAAGATCAAAAGAACAACAACCCAATCAGGTAATGATGGATTTCTTCGTTCTTATTTTACCTATAGTTTCATGTATATGTATCTTTTATTTAAGTACATATGAGTTACATCCCACTGCTTGTGCAGTGGGAAACTACTTTTGTATATCTTTATGAATAAATGAGATTAAATTATTTAATTGAGTTGTCTATTTTCTTTTGCATTAGATTACTGTAAATGATAATTATGGAATGAACTAAATAACTCAAAATATAATTAATCTCATTCAAACATAAATAAATAACAGTAAATTAATGTACTTGTAATGTAACGCCAACTAAAAACACCCGCACGAGACTCAAGAACAACCTAGGTTTAGTTAGAAAAATTATGGAATATTTTTTTAAAATGCGTGCCCACATACAGGCTTCAAAACTACAGTTGTGACAATAATGTCTCAAATTCAATTGTATTTAATAAATAAAATTTTCCCATTATAACCAAATATTAAACCCGCATTAAAACTAATGAGTAGATTTAGTCCAAGCAAGGTTTAGTTCACTCTAAGTGTTAATTTAATAAATAATTAAATTTTGACTATAGTTAAATATTCCACAATTAAATCTAGAGGGTTAAAGGGGGCAAAATTAATTAAATACCCAAGGTATCTAATTCCACAAGGTTTAAACAATTAACAAGGTTTCCATTTTCCATGGGGTTAGAATAATAAACACTTCATTACCCCATAAAGTGACCCCTTAAAAAGTCAACCCATATTTTGAAATTAAAACATTTAAATTAAAAGGTAATTTCCCACTCACCCACTCTCCACCTAATTTTGTAGGGATTAATCTCATCCCTTGGATGGATTCAATTTGGTCCCTTGATGTGGAAAAAGGGTAGGCAACCCTAAGGAATACTTTTGAGGGCTTCGTTCTCATTTCATTTTATTCATTTTCTTTCTCTGGTTTCGAAGGTTAAAGGAGGAGGAAAGGAAGCCATTGGATTCACTCTTAATATTTTGGAAGTGGCCTACAAGATCTAATATTTTTCTTATTTGTTCATGCCCTCATTAGGGTTTACAAACGGATTTGTTTTTTTAATTAGATCATATTTCATTTCTTTTCCCAAATGGGCTTGTGGGTTTTACTCTATTTTTATTTAATAGCTATATTTGATGAGTGATTTCATCTACGTATGAGGATATATATTTAAGAGAAAAGGATAAAAAATCTGAATCACTTATTAATATAGTGATTTAAAACATTGTAAATCCAATAAAAAAATGCCTCTTGTTTTATGTGTGTGTGTGTGTGTGTGTGGCTCAGACGTGGATGGTAATAATACATAGTCCACCAAAAAAGCCATGCACAGGGTAATATACCCATAGAAAATATTCATATGGTAATTAGTGGTGTAGGGGTGTGGTTAGATTTAGGTGGGTTATAAACCCATAGTTTGGAGTTTGATAAATTAAAAAGAATGGCGGTGGGGTAGTTGACCCCACCTAGCCCACTTGAAATCATAGGCCCTAATGCATAGGCCGCGACCAACCATAACCGACCTTTTTGAATAAGTTTCAAACTTAATAAAATCTTGTTTTATTCAATATGTATAAATATATATATTTATATATATATATATATATATATCATATTCTAATATTGATATTATTTCTTTTGACTATGGCTTACAATATAGTATTTTTTTAATATTGAATATACTAATATTAATATTATATTGGTATTACTATATTATCTTATTTGGAAAACTTTCACTATTAGAAATGTTTTATTATTTATAAGGTATAGGAAATTAGCATTTCTATCAACATGAAAGTGAAATGTAGCTAGTAGTATGGGCAAGTTAAAAGCTTGCATTAATACTTTCTCTTCTAGTCCATTTAGTGAACATTATATAGGAGGAAAGGAGAATTTCATTTCATTTCCCTTAACTAATTGTAGTAGATTTACAATAAATTTTAAATGAGGATAACATACTAAAGTTAGGACTTAGATTACTTCATTGGCCTATTCCAAGACTAATTAAAACTTAAGCAATTTCCATCTATTGGAAATAAGGTTTTAAAATATATTTCCTCCACTACATGAAAATGAATCAATACAACTTACTTCACTACATGCCTTTGAGTAATATATGAACTTTAATATTTCTTCCTTCTCATCTCTAATAATACAAATACAACAATGAAGACAACTTTCCTTTCCTACAATACAACTTTCAAACAAAGGTAATGAACTTTCTTTTCCATTTCACAAAACTAACTTTACAACACAAATCTTTCTTCTTTTTTTGTTTCTTTCAACATACAATACAACTTTAATAACAATTATTTGAATGCAACTTTCCTTCACAAGATCAACACAATGTCCTCCACTTGAAGTGGAAAATTCATACAAGAATGTGAGCTAAAATGGAATGCAATATTACAAGTTCCTCCACTCTAAGTGGAAAAAAACACTAAGGAAGTTTTATTACAAGAAGGATTTTCTTAGGGACTCCACCAAAATCTCCAAGCTTCAAAATACCAACAAGAGCTCCTTCATGATTTTCTTGATAAAAAAATGGGGGGAGAGGAAACACTCTCCACCCAACCAAAATATCCAATGAGGGGGAGAAGCCATCCTCCTCATTGGCCCCCGAGCCCCAACCACATTACAATGAGAGGTGAATCCAACCAATGGCAACAACAAGCTTCCACAACACAACACCAAAAATTTCACAACCATTCCAAGAACATTCAACTCAACTACAACACAAGAAGGAAAAACAACCAAAATAAACAAGGCTTAAAAATGAAAGCCAAAGGAGAAAGAACCTATGGGGAGGCCACTTATGCCTCCCAATGGGAAATGGGTTCCCACCTTAAAATCCTCCAATACATGTCTAAAATCCCCTACATACTCTTATGCCTCCCTCAAGTACCTCTTATGCCTCCCACATACTCTTATGCCTCCCACATACTCTTATGCCTCCCACATTCTCTTATGCCTCCCTCATACAAGAATAAGTAAGAAATGCAAGCATTCCTTGTCCAAGGTGGGGCACCCAACCCAAACTCCCTCCAAACATGAAATAAATCTTATGCCTCCCTACATGAATTCTCCCCATAGTCCCCTCCTACACCACACTTAGGAAATCTACCCAAGAACCCAACAAGCATTCCAAACACTCAACAAAAACAAGCACACAACACAAAATAGAGGAATAACATAAGAAAAAGTAAAGCTCCTACCTTTCCATAGTAGAGCTTGTTCAAGAGTCAACTCAAAGCTCCTTCAATCCCAATCAATCACCAATAAGCTCCCACAAGACCACAAGCTCTCCAAAATCCTCTAACTCCAAGAAATGAAAGAGCACAAAAGAATGAAGTAACCCCCAAACAAGAAAAAGAACTTGAATAAATAGAAAAAAGAGAGAGGAGGGTGAGGTGGCTCTATGTAGGATGCCACATCACTCATCCTCAACTCCACCTCACAAGTCAAAATTCAAAATCTAAAGCAAAATTAATAAGTGGTTGAAGAAATGACATTTTACTTACACACACAATCCATGCCCACACCCCTTAAGGACCAAAAGTAATTACATGTAAGAAGGTGCAATAAAGACTTACAATTTATCTTCCCAAAACCCATAATGGGGTCTAATTTTGACCCCCCAACCCATAGGTAGGGTTGGCATAGAAATTTAAGAGGTGTGGGACAATTTTAACTTGTCCCACAAGCCTTCAAAATTGGCCCTTAAGGCCAAATTCGAATTTCCATGAAAGGGTAGAGTGTACAACACTCAAGGTCACAAGAACTCAATATTAAATCACAAAACCCAATATCCATCTAGTCGAATAAATGAAAATTTTTGGTCACATCCACAATAGTTAATAGCAAGATTAATTAACTTAAATAGGAAACTAACACCCATTAAGATAAGGAGGAAGAATACATCATTTTCTAATTAATTAAAACAAGGATATTACATCACTAAAAATCAGATACTACATTAAATAAGTAAAACTAAATAAAATAAAACACATAACCCCTTGATCACAATTTCCCCCTAATAATAATTCAAACACACACACACAAACACATGTTGCTATGGTGACCCTTGCTGAATTCATCTCGAATTCGAATGTGGCCGGTCTCCAATCCCCCCCAATGTTTGTTGTGACATGTTTACCTACAAAAACATAACACCTCCTTCAGCCTCATGGCCGCATCAAAAACATTTAGGATAAAATATACAATATAAATCCATAATCATCTATATACGAATCAAATATCATCTAGGAAAATGCAATATCATTTACAATTTCTAGTAACATTTCTATTCTACATCTCATCCATGTCAAAATGATCACAACATTAGTTCAATTATCAAAGGTCTACTCAATATGACAAAATATCACCTTTCCAGAAAAACACACACACACACACACACACACACACACACACACACACACACACACACACACACACACACACACACACACACACACCACACACACACACACACACACATATATATATATATATAAACATTAATATAAAATGTCTCTAATAATCCACATGCATCATATATGAATCGAAATCAACAACAGTCTGTGATCTCTAACATCTAACATCATGCCAAATCAAAAACTACAATAATATCCATAAGTATAGTTGACAATATCATAATCAATAACAAAAAGGTGTTGAAGGGAAGTGTGCACTACATCCCCCTCCTCTTATACTCGAATTCCTCCTGGAAGTCACTAGAACAAGTGTGGAAATTGAACTCATAGAAATGTAGCATCCTCCCATGTAGCCACAGTCTCATCATACCTATCCCACTGCACTCGAAGCTAGTCAATTTCTCTGCCTTGAAGGCCCCGAGTCTTGTGCTCTAAAATGCGAGATGGGATCCACCATCACCTACCCATGATCATGTACCTACAATGAGGTCCAATCCAGGACATGAGAAGGATTTGAAATATATATCCTAAGTACTAAAACATGAAACACATCATGGATGTGAGACAAGCTAGGTGGCAATGCTAGACGGTAGGCCAAAGGACCGATACGCTCCAAGATCTCAAAGGGACCCACAAATCTAGGAGCTAACTTAGAACCTTTTTTACCATATGAGATAGGGCTCTTATGTGACCCGACATGAAGGAACACCTTCATGCCCACATCAAAAATATGGTGCCCTATGATGATCGCATACTTCTTCTACTGTCATGTGCCTCCCTGCAGATATCTGTCGATCATAAGCATCTTCTACTCCATGTATTATAATAAAGCTATCCCAAGAGAAACTATGTCCTCTAACTTGTCCAAACTAAGAGGTGTCCTACACTATCTACCATATAATGCCACGAAAAGGAGCCATACCTATCAAGCTCACGAAAACTATTATTGTAGGAAAACTCCACCAAGTACATGAACTCCTCCCATCTCGATTGGTGATCCATGATGTACATCCTAAGAATGTCCTCAAAAATATGATTCACTCACTTAGTCTATCCATCTGTCTCAGGGTGATATTGATCTTCATCCCGAGGGCATGTTGCATTGTAGTTCGAAGTGGGAAGTGTACAAATGATCGCGGTCAAAAATGAATTTTTGTGGAATCCCGTGTAACTTAACGATCTCATCAAGATATACCCATGCCACTGTACTAGCTATGTAGGTGGTCATCAGTGGAGAAAAATGAGCCACTTTCGTCAATTTATCCACCGTGACCATAATGGCATCATGGTGGTATCTCGACGTTAGTAGCCTAACTATGAAGTCCATGGAGATGGTGTCCCACTTCCACTCACGGTATAACATGAGGAAAGATAAGTCCAATAGGATCTTTGATGCTCGTATTCACCTTTTGAAACTCTAAACAACGTGACACAAACTAAGCTACATCTCTCTGAAGTCCCCTCAATGGTATAATTGTCTCAAAGTGGTGCATCTTCTTCACCCTAGGATGGGTTGAATAGGGTGTACGATGAGCCTCTGTCAAAATGTCTTGTCTCAAGCCTCCATCTATGGGAACATAAATCTGATGTACGTGTCGAGGAGAAGTCCATTCGTCTCTATTGAGAATCCATCAAAATTCCCTCAATGGGTCTCGAGACTCAATCTTTGACTTCCGTGTAAGATAGAAGCTTTCGTGAGGAAGATTCTACAAAATCGACACCACAAATCCAGGCCCACCAAGTGGCCATAACCACATGTCTCTGTCGATTAAGGAATCTGCAACCACATTCTCCTTCCCCTTCACATGCTCTATCTCCATGTTGTACTCACAAAGAAACTCTATCCAATGCCATTGATGAGCGTTGAGATTGGGCTGCATGATGAGTTGGCAAAGTCTCAAGTGATTAATCGTGAGTGTAAATCTCCAGCCAAGAAGGAAGTTTTCCATCAAACAAAAGTGATGCAAGTGATTTAAGTAGACATCTCGAAGTTGAAGATGGTCCATTTTAATCCAACCACTCCTCTAATTCGTTTAGATTCACCATTGCATATTTTTCTCATAGAATTTGTGATTAGGCTCCCATGTTGTGGTTAAGATTCACTTGGATTTCTTCTAATGGTTTAGAGATATGGTCGACATGCAAGTGACCTCAAAAAAATAATAAATTGTATCTCTATGATAGCAAAAGATTTTGGAATAATGAGATATCTGTTTGGTGTCAACTATTGAGTAGAAATGTTAAATGCATGCAAATAGTGAGTGGGAGTGAAATTTTGACATCTTGTGAATGAGATTTGGTTACGACTTAAATCAACATTTTGCATGTGGTAGAAACAATAAACACATTACAGATGGCACAAAGTGGTAATAAATTATATTTTAGGAAGTATTAATTACATTTTCAATTTAAAATTATCTTCCCCAAACTCTAGGATTTAATTTGCAATGTGATTTGTTAAATATTGAAGTTGTTTTGAAAAAATATAACTCTATAGAAAATAATTTAAATTATTGGATTTTCATTATATGTAATTTATCTAAATAAATTTTAAAAATTCTTCTTAAAATATTATAAAAATTAAATTACGGATTATGTGCTATTTGAATGTGGAGCATCAATTATTATACCATTTAAAAAAATATTCGAGTATATGAAAATATGACGTGTGTGTAGAACATAAATTTTCAATTATAAAGGGTTGGAGATGTGAATTGTGCACAATTTTTTAACATTTATGTAAATTGTGGAACATCCACAGTAAGTAACAATGGAGAAATTCAATTATCATAGATATGCCACAAATATTCTACAATTATTTCAAATTGTAGATTTTTGTGGAATAATGTAGTTAAAAGAACTTGTTTGTTGTATACATACACACACACACACACACACACACACAAGTCTTCTTAAATATTGAAAAAAGATAAACATTTAAATGTGGCATTTCCACAATATTATAATTTAATATCAATCTTCATAAAATATGTCACAAGTATAGGTGTGGTGGGTAATATTTATAATAAATTCTAATATTATTTTGTGAAAAATGTGGAATTTCTATAATGAAGGTTTGAAGATGTGAGTTTTCTACAAATTATTAACAATATAAATATACTATAGAAAATCCACAATAATTAAAAATCAATAACTAGATTATCATAGAGATGCCACAATTATTCTACAATTATGTTAAATTGTGGAAATTTTGTAGAATAATTGTGGTAAAAAGTGCTTGTTTGTTGTAGTGCATGCATTCCCATCTCTCTCTGCACACATAGAGAGAATCTGGACCCCTATTTATAACATCCAACCATTCCCATAGAAATCTATATCGGTTATCTAAAACCAATATCGGTCATAGTTAAAACGTTGTTAGTCACACCATGATCGGTAGCAGTCTCTCGTATCTAGTAAAATTACTCATACCAAAGAACAACCCTAATCATCCAAAACTAACCCAAACCCCATTGAATCTTACCCGGACCACGCCGATGACCTCCAAACCACCTACCTAGCCTGGAAACTGACTCGGGACCTTCACTAGTCTATATATCAAAGAATTTGATTGATTTAAAATTTATAGTAATTTGAGATACCTAAATCAGAGTACTAGCATTAGATTCATTTGATTTTCATGTTCATTTATTTTATATTGAATTATATATATATATATATATATATATATATATCAATGGATTAAAAACCATCAAGGAAGTATCACACTTCCTGGATCTAGCTCACGCTAGGAAATCCACTAACCTTTTGCTATTAACTATGTTTTGTGGTCTTACTTTGCATTTTAGGTAGTTCCTCCTAGCCAAAAGGAAGCTCACACAATCAACTTGGATCAGGAAATTAGAACCAGTGCGCACCCTTCAACCAACATTACAACAGTTATTCCTCCTTGGCCTTCTACCTTTATTTGTTTAATTAATCTACTAATAATCTGGTGAAACAGGAAGAGAGGGTGAAACATGTCACACCCTCATTTTTGAGGAATTTTTCCTTTATTTTCTTCAAAAAAATTCTCGTGTTGAAGGAACAAGAGTTTTTTCTTATCTTTTTTTTGGGAGTGATTTTGGAGTTAGAGATTTGGAGTTCTTACTTGGAACTTAATTGAATATATTAGAGACTTGGAAATCTCTTTGAGGTAGTATCTTTGATCCTTCTTTGGTGTTATTGTATGTATATTTTAGATGAAATTTGTTGTGTTTGTGAAGTTTTTTTGTATGTGTTACATGGTATGATTATTTTGTTTCCTTAAATGGTTTTTCTCCATCCATCATATGGCATGATAAATTCTAGAGTTGTGTGGGGGAAGAGGGATTGAATTTCCCTCTTAAACCTATTGGATTGATGGAAAATACATGTTGGTTTCTCATTTTTTTAATCCTGATATGGTTTGAGGTGGGAAGGTGGTTCATAAGGTTTGAACCACCTTCCCGTCCTTGAAAAGCGAATGCAAGAGGTTTAAAAATCCTCCCAATGAGGAATTTTTGTGATTGGGAGGAGAAATAAAGAGGGGTGCTTGTTATGGATGAATAAGGAGGATTTTTGGAGATTTTTTGTATGTGTGTTTCTTATAGTTGGCTCACACCTTTTGGTTCATTTGGATTCCTTATCCACTCTTCCCCAGTTGGAGGTTGAACTTGGTGTTTTCTCCTCCCTTGTTTGGTTTTATTATTGTGTTTTGGGTGTCAGTAAATGGTTGAATTGTGTTGTTGTTCTTGTTTCTACCCCTTCCCCACTTATGCACATTTGAGGAATGATTTTTGTCTCTCCCATAGCCTTAGAGGGAGGTGGCTTCTCCTCCACTAGTTTTAATGCCATTTACTTATTGCAAATGCTTGGGAGGTAACCAAGTTGTCTTCTCATTTGTGCAATAATTTCAACTTTGAAGAAATTACATATGTGGGAGCCTTGATGTTTGAAGAAAAATTTAAAATTTGGCCATGTTATTTCCCCTTTTCGGGAAGGATTCTCCTCTTAAATTTTGTCGTATGTTGGTAAAAAAATGCAACCATTGTTAGTTGTTATCCTCTTAAATGTTAGTCAGTTTGGTAATTAAAATAATAACCTTTATTGAAGCCTCCCATTATGGGATGTTATTTTATATATTCCTCAAAAGTGACATCCATCTTAAAATATTCTCCTTACATGTAAAGGGAATTTTTATTTTTAATTTTGGTCATATCGTCAAGGAGGAATCTTTTTGTATTGTGAGTTGATGTATTCATTTTTTAATGAATCTTATTCTTATTAATGCACTGTTAGTGCAAAATCACAACACCCCTGAATGTATACAACTTGATGGTTTGATACTCTCTACGTGTGATTGTATAACATGGAGAATCTCTCAAAGTGTGGGACTTTGAAATCGAGAGATCTCTGTGGATGAAGGCCAATTCCTATTCCTCTATTTAGGTGCACACGTAAAATTTGCATAGGATCTACTATAAAATCTATTCTAACTTACCAATGAGATACGGTTAAGAAGATGCAAGTAATTAAAAAAAAACTAACAGAGGTGATGCACAAAATGAATGCTTAACACCGGCTTTGCTATCAAACACAGACCATTTAAATGTAATACAACTACCATGCATAGATAACCAATATTGCAATGATAGATCGCATAAAGGAAATGAACAAAAGAGAAGGTAAAAATCATCCACATACATGTATTATTGCTTCACAAATTGATACAAAGCATTACAATGGCCAAGAGGCAAAAAAATTACATTACAGTCTCAATAGAAGGTTTAAACTCCACGAACTCATCTGCAAACTAGAGGAGAAGGGAGGGCACAAAACCAAAATGTCCAACCCTTTACAATGATCCAAGCTCTTACCTTTATAGATGAAGTGAAGAGAGGAGAAGAAAAGAGGTGGGAAACCTGATTTGGAAGCTCAGCTACCAGCCATCAATGCCCCTACAAATCCACCCACAATCTGTCAAGTCCGCCTCTCTATGTCTATTTGGCATGTTGAAGAAGGAAGAACGACATATAAAATAAAATATGATCTAGTTATTGGAGAAATTAGATCGTATATTAATGGCATGAATACATTTTCTTATGTTTCACACACCTAACCTCGTTGAAATTAAAGTTTCAAGTTTCTACGGCGTAGAGGCGAGGTTGAGACATTTTCAATGGTACAAATTTTTTTCGATTTTGGGCACTAGATCATTCGAACATTTTAATCGAATCCGTGCAAAAAGGTGAATAAAAAGTTTTGCAAAATGGATACGTGGCCCCAAAATTAACTTTTTTCCTTACGCAAAACAATGGAAAAATAAAAAATCCTGTAACCCCACAAGCCTAAAATTCACTTTTGGAAAAATTTCCTTCATAGCCTTGCGAACCCACTTAGCAAAAGGAATCATCCGGGCCAACCGGCCCGCATTTTCCCCTTTGGCGAAAAGTCCTCCCGGTCTACCAGCCCACTTTGGCAAAAAATCCTTCCAAGGACCACCAGCCCTCTTTGTAAATACATTCTTCCAAAGACCGCCTCCCCACATGAAATTTAGTCCTGATTCATGGCTGCTCTAGGTGTTGGTGGTGGTACGGCTTACTTTTATAATTTATATCTTTTCAAACCAAAAGCCAAAAAAATTAAATTGCCTCCAACGACCCACCTTCCCACTTTGACTTGAAACATTGCCACATGTCCCTTTTGTTTGGCAGGGTCATATGTCTTATCCTGGACACATGGAGGCTCAACGCACATTTGGGACCTACCTCTGGTTTTACCTTTGAAGTTGTGTCAATGAGGCACATGGAGGCTTCCACTGACCCTTCTATACTTAGTCGATTTAAACGGCTGACTTTGTCCCCCTTTTGAATTTTGTACACATGGCGAGCCTACAATTATTTGGAACCGGCCTTTGGGTCTAATATTTGAAGATGCACCGATTGGACATGTGGAGGCCTCTGTTGGCCCTCTTTATACTTAGCTGATTTAGACCGATGCCTTTCTCGGATCATATAGACATGTCAAAGCCTCACGCTCATTTGGGAACCCACTTTGTATTTCAATTCTAAAATTGTTCCAATTTTACGTGTGGTTTTGTCCCGTGACCCTTTTATACTTAGTCGATTTGGGCCCGCTCTGTCCCCTTTTTGACTCTCAACACGTGGTGATCATGCACTTATTTGGGAACCACCTTTGGATTTTATCTTTGAAGTTGCGTCAGTCGACATGTGGCGGCTTCCACCGGCTCATCCCCATTGTGACTTTTCAACTATCCACTCTATCCCTTTTCGGACCTATGATGTGTGGAGGTTCCACGCTTGTTTGAGGGACCACCTGTTTCTTTACCCTTGAAGGTGTGCCATTGAGACACGTGAAGGCTTCGCGTTCTTCTATAGTTACTCGATTTGGCGGTTCAACTTTTGGTTCTATCCCCATTTTTATTCTTGTCCACGTGGCGAGCATGCACTCAATTGGGGTCTCCATTTTGGATTCTCCCCTTAGAATTGTGTCAAGCTAACACATAGCACCTCTCGTGATCCATTTATACTTGGGCGGTTCGGGCCTTGAGTTTAATTGTATGCGAATTACAAAACTTTGATTCCTTTGATTCAGTATTCTTCTATCGAGCTTTGATCTCCTTTTACATTGTTCGGCCCCATTTTATGACCTTGCTCCTTCATTGTAGAGATCTCCTATCCCTTGATTGTTGTATTTTAATGTGGGCTCACGGGACCAAGCCGACCCTTATATTTTCTTCTGTAGAATCGTGTTTGATGAATTTTGTTGGGGGAAAAATTAGGATAATAAGTACATGTTGTAAAATTATTACTTCATCTTGTTCAAGAGATATTTTATATTTGTTTCATGAAGGTTGTGTATTACCTTCCAAATGAATAGTTCATTTGTTTGTATCTTTTGAAAAGGAAGGTTTTATCCTTGATAATGAATGACTTTATGAAGTATGGATGCTTGGGATTTTAATGGAATTCATCCATTATTGATGCACTAGAATTAGCGGGAACTTGATAAGGTCATAACTTGAGCTCCGTTTTTTTAAACCACATGTTTCGATGAGAAAAACATAGTAGCAATGTTTCCTACTATTTGGGGAAAGTTTTGGCACATTTTCGGGCAGTAAATCCACCATTTGAGGCCGAAAATTAGGATTTAAGTTGTAGTTAGGTTTTTTCCTATTTTTGGGCATTAGTTAATTTTAGTCTATTAGTTGCATTATGAGTTAGAAATTTGGAAATTCCTCTAATTTAGGAATGTAGAAGATGCATGGAAATTTATGTGCCCATATGAATAAGAATGTGAACTTACTAAGAATAGTAGGTTCTCGTAATGGCCCGATAAAAATAGTAATTTCCACCACCTAGAGTAGATTTAGTCAAGTTAGTTAGAGTTTTCTTGGCAACTCAAGTTGGGAGTTGTTTTCCTATTTAGGAAACATTGTAATTCATTATTCAATAACAAAGAAGGAGATCTATTTTCTTTTGGAGTTCATATTATTTGCAGTATATCAAGTTTATTCATAATTTGGCTACATTATCTGGTATCAGAGCTGGTTCGAAGTATTTTTTAAAAAATGGCAAGAAGAGGAAGAGGAAGAGGAGGCGGTATTTCCCAGATGAATAGAAATATGCAAGATTTGCAGAGACAAGTTGTTGTGCTTGTTGCAATGATAACCCAGAGAGGAAATCAAGGTGGAGATGACACAGATGAAGAAGTTTGTGAAGAGGAGGAAACAAAAACACCACCATTAGCTTTTGAAGAAAGGATGCTTTGAGAATTAGAAGGAAAGAATGATGGAATAAGAGTTGATGTTTCATAGTATCGTGGTAGTCTAAAACTAGAGGAGTTGTTAGACGGGTTGACTAGCATCGGAATTTGTTTTGAGTGGAAGGCTATGTCGGTAGAAACGAAGGTAAAATTTGCATGCACAAAATTGAAAGGTCATGCTATGTTATAGTGGGATCACCTACAAAAAGAGAGGTCAAGAAAGGGGAAATAAATAATTAGGATGTGGAGGAAGATGGAGAAGAAGCTGAAAGATAAATTTTTCCCAGTGGATTATGCACAAACCTTTACAAGAGGTTTCAAAATCTCATACAGAACTTACAAATAGTGCAAGAATACACAGATGATTTCTACAAGTTTTCCATTCATGTAGAGCATGAAGAAACTGAGGAACAAATGGCTGCAAGGTATGTAAATGGGTTAAAATTTTCTATTCAAGATGAGATAAGTATGCATAGGATTAAAATCATGGAGGATGCCTATCAATTAGCCTTAAAGGCCGAGGAAAAACAAAATTATCAAATTTTTAGGAGATCACCTGGAATGAATAGGGGGGCCTCATATTCCTTTCGAGGACAAACTGGTTTCAGCCAAGGTAGGGGAGAATCATCTTGTGGATTGGAAAAGCAAGAGGATACAAAACAAGATTTATAGAATCAACAAAGAGGCAGAGGATTTTCTAGGGGTTGAGGATATGTGGGAAATAGAGGATTGGAGGCTCAAGGAAGACCATTTGTTTGTTACATATGTGGTGAAGAAGGGAATCAGAATTTTGAATGCACGCATACTTATGCACATCACAAAAGTCAAGGATATGCTCCAAGAGTAAATCTTGTTGAAGCTGGACAAGTAGAAGATGAACACGACTGGACATTCCACCAAATGTTGGAGAAAATTTGATGGTCAAGAGGACGATGATTATTACAAGAAAGGAGATCAATGGGGATGCATATGTGTACAAATATTTTAGAAAAAGATGCACTTCGGGAGGAAAAGTATGTAATGTTATTATTGATGATGGTAGTTGTGAGAACATGGTTTCAAATGAGATGGTCGATAAATTGGGTTTGCATTGTGAGAAGAATCCTAATCCTTACCGTATTGCATGGTTTAAGAAGAGTAATGAAGTTGTTGTTGACAAGAGATGTTTAATACATTTTTCCATTGGGAAGCAGTTATAAGGATGAGATTTGGTGTGATGTTATTCCTATGGATGCATGTCATATGCTGCTAGGAAGACCATGGCAATTTGATAGAAAATTTATTCATGACAGGGGAAATAATACTTATACTTTCTAGAAGGATGGCACAATATTAGTTTTTCTACCTCCTAAGGAAAGGGGAAGGCTTAAAATATGTTTTTTCGCAAAGGAATTTGTGAAGGAGTCAAAGAAAACTAGTTTTTTTATGCACTAGTCGCAAATAAGGATGAACCTATAAGTGCATGGATACCAATAGAAGCAAACAACATAATTAATAGAAGAATTTTCAAATGTTATCCCCGATGAGATACCAAATGGATTACCACCCAAAAGAGATATTCAACACCATATTGATTTGATTCTAGGGTCTTCACTATCAAATTAAGCGGCTGCTTATAGGATGAGTTGAATAAGCCGACATTACATGCGTAAGGAGAGTTGAATAAGCATGTGGTAAAAGCTCGTGTGAAAGGGAGTCGTAAGGGAGAGCATGAGTAAAAATGCATGTTTGGTCATTTTATATGTGTGTGCAACACTAGATTTATTAACACCAAATAAGGATGGAACATGGAGAATGTGCCTAGATAGAATAGCAATCATTAAAATTACAATCAAATATAGGTTCCCAATACCTCACCTTGATGATATGATGGATGTGCTTCTTTGGATCTAAGTATTTCACCAAGATTGATCTTCGAAGTGGTTATCATCAGATTCAGATCACATAAGGAGATGAGTGGAAAACAACATTCAAGATAGGAAATGGATTATATGAGTGGTTAGTGATGTCATTCAGGTTATCCAATGCACCTAGTACTTTTATGAGATTGATGAACACCGTGTCTTCTACGGGGTATAATGGTAAGTTTTTGTGGTTTATTTTGATGATATCTTGATTTTAGTAAAACTAAAGAAGAACATTTGAGGCATCTAAGGATGGTATTTGAAGTGTTAGGAAAGATAAAATCTATATAAATATGAAGAAGTGCACATTTATGCAAGGGAGTTTGGTATTCTTGGACTTTTTTTATTTCAGCAGATGGGGTACAAATGGACTCAAAAAGATAAAGGAAATTATTGAATGGCCTACTCCATGGAGTATAATGAGACATAAGAAGATTTCATGGTCTAGCAACATTTTATAGAAAATTTATTAAAAATTTCAGCAGTATTGTAGTGCCTATAATGATTGCACAAAACGAATGGATTTTTGTGGAGAAAGGTAGCTGAAGATAGTTTTCAGTTCTTGAAGAAGAAGGTGACAGAGGTACCCATTTTGGCACTACCAAATTTTGTTAAAGTGTTTGAGGTTGATTGTGATGCCTCACATGTGGGTGTTGGTGCTGTTCAAAGTCAAGGTGGAAAGGCAAGTAGATTTCTTTAGTGAGAAACCGAATGAGCTAAGAAAAAACTAGTCTACTTATGATGTGCAATTTTATGCAATTGTACAAGCATTAAGGCATTAGAGGCATTATTTAGTGCTTAAGGAGTTTGTGTTATTTACTGAGACCACATAGTCCTAAAGTATGTGAATACCCAAAAGAAGTGAATAGTAGGCTTACAAAGTTGGTATCATTTTTGCGGGGTTATACTTTTTCTCTAAAACATAAATCCGAGAAAATAGAATCAAGTTTCTGATGCATTGAGTAGGCATGTGACTTTTTTACCACTATGGAAAATAAGGTGGTGGGTTTTGAAGCAATAAAGGTTTTGTATTTTTCTAATTCGACTTCAAGGATATTGTTGAAAGGTTAATTTGTCCATTGTCGGACAATACAAGAGATGTCGTGGATGAGTACATTTTACGGGATGGCTACCTATTCAAGGGATGCCAACTATGCATTCCAATTCATCCTATTAGAGAGAATATAGTGAAAGAGTTGCATAGCGAGAGGATTGGTTGGGCATTTTGGTAAAGATAAGACGATATCCTTGGTAGTAGAGAAATACTATTGGCTAAAGATGAAAGGATATGTGGTAAGATATGTGGAGAGATGTTGAATTTTCCAAGTCTCGAAAGGTCATGCCTGAGAATACTGGGGTTATATATGTTGTTGCTGTTCTTAAAGGGTCGTGGACAGATCTCGAGTCGGGGTTCATTTTAAGAGACCTCTTGGAAATCAGAGGTGGAGAATACCTGGCGAATATCCCCGGAACCAGTTTCACGAGAAGGCGAATTTTTTGGGGGTTGTATGAAAAAATTTCACCTGATTGTCAAGTGGTGCGACAGAAGGCTACAGACGCGCGACAGGAGATTTTGTTGTCACGCGTCAAGAAAATGTAGTGACGCGCATCAACAGACCTTAGTGACGCGCGTCAACAACCTTGTTGACGCGTGTCACTGAGGTGACGATGATGCGCGTCACTACATTTTCTTGACGCCACGCGACGACAAAATCTCTCGCGCAGCGTCTCGCAGCCTCCGACCTCTACTTTCCCATCAAAAATCTTTGTCACGCATCAACACTACCCTTGTCACGCGTCAACACTTCCTCTGTCACGCGTCAACACCTCCTCTGTCACGCATCACCACTGCCCAAGTCGCGCGTCAACACTTCCTCTATCACGCGTCACCACTTCCTCTGTCGTGTGTCACCACTGCCCAAGTCGCACGTCAACACTTCCTCTGTCGCGCGTCACCACTTCCTCTGTCGCGCGTCACCACTGCCCAAGTCGCGCGTCAACACTTCCTCTGTCACACGTCAACACTTCCTCTGTCGCGCGTCAACACTGCCCAAGTCACGCGTCAACACTTCCTCTGTCGCACGTCAGTACAGCTGTTGTCGCGCGTCAACAATCATAGGCTAACAGTAATCTGAATCTCTGGTGCTTAAGGGTATGCGAGTTCAAATTTCACAGTATTGGTAATTTGTTAAGCTACTTGAGGTATACTACCCAGTGAATCAGCTAGGTTTTTATAGGAGATGTTTTCAAATGAAGGTGAAGCCGACCCCCCAGAAAAAATATACTATATATTTTAGGTGAACAGGACACCAACCCACTCCGAATAATTCACCTTTTCAAATTTTCATAAAATGAAATTTTCGCCATATTACGAATATTCACCGCTAAAATTATCCACGATCGAGTATGGATTTTTTTTCGGGATTACCAAAAACACAACGAGGTAATGACTCAATTTTTGTGGTTCTTATTAGGTTTTCTAAAATGGTTCATTTTATTTCTGCAAGAAAAAAATTGATGTGACAGTGTAGTAGATTTGTTTTTCAGGGAATTTGTTCATTTACATGGTGTTCCAAAACCATTACTTTAGATAGGGACATAAGGTTCTTATGTCACTTCGCGGACTTTATGAAAAAAATAAGGAACTCAACTATAGTTCAAGTAGTTCCTATCATCCTCGATTGATGGGAAAATAGAGGTGGTAAATTGGATTTTGGGAAACTGTTAAGGTACATTGTTGCAGAAAATCCAAAACAATGGGACTTAGCATTACCACACGCTGAATTTGCATACAATAGTTCCATAAATAGATCCATAGGAAAGTCTCCATTTTAAATTGTGTATGGGAGTAATCCAAATGGAGTGTTAGATTTTGTACAACTACCAGTTGATGCGAGTCAATGATGATGCATAAGCATTTTCTGAACATATACAACAATTGCAGGAAGAAGTGCGGAAGAAGTTGCAGAATAGTAATGATAAGTATAAGGAAATAACAGATGTGCACAGACGGAGAAAATTATTTACAATTGGTGAGTTGGTTATGTTTTATTTTCAGAAGGAAAGGTTTCCAAAAGGAACCTATAACAAGCTAAAGTACAAGAAGATTGGTCCATACAAAATTGTGAAAAAATAAATGATAATGCTTATGAGGTAGAATTGCCAGGGAATTTTGATATTTCTCCAGTGTTTAATGTTTCAGATTTGTATTATTTTCATGGGGATGGTGCAGAAGGGGATGTTATTGATGAAGTATTATATTGGAGGCAATAGGTTCTAGTGAAGAAGAAAGAAGAAGTGGATTAGATTCTGGATAAGAAAACAATGGACACGTGACATGGGAAATACAACAAATATTTGGTACATTGGAAAGGAATGGAACATGAGGACAATACTTGGGTCATAGAGTGGGTGATTAAGAAGTTGGATGTAGACAAATAGAATTAGTTTGAAGAAGAAAACTTCCAAGAGCTGAGATTTTTTCAAGCAAGCGAGAATGATGCACTAGAATTACAAGAACTTGACAAGGTCATAACTTGAGCTCAGTGTGTCCGTTTGAGTCATTATTATTTTGAAACCACATGTTTCAATGAGACAAACACATCGCTACCTTCCCTACAAGTTGTAGAAAGTTTTGACACATTTTCATGCCCTAAATAAGCCATCTTGAGGCCGAAAATTAGGATTTAAGTTCTAGTTCAGTTTTTTCCTATTTTTGGGCATTAGTTAATTTTAGTCTATTAGTTGCATTATGAGTTAGAAAGTTGGAAATTCCTCTAATTTAGGACTGTAGAAGATGCATGGTAATTTCTGTTCCCATACAGATAAGCATGTGAACTTACAAAGAATAGCAAGTTCTAGTAAACTTATAAAAATAGTAATTTCCACCACCTAGAGTAGATTTAGTCAAGTTAGTTAGAGTTTTCTTCACAAATCAAGTTGGGATTTATTTTCCTATTTATGAAACATTGTAATTCATTATTCAATAAAAAAGAATGAGATCTATTTTCTTTTGGAGTTCATATTATTTGCAGTATATCAAGTTTATTCATAATTTGGCCACATTAATTATAATGCATGGGATAGAGTTGATGTTAAGTGCAATGAGACTTGTTCCTTTTTTAAAGTTATACTTTAGCTTATCAAGCTTATGAAGACATAAATTATTTGTTAAATGCTTCACTTATTAACTTAAAATTATAACGGGTGAAATGCTAGAAGAGTGAGCTTTAGAGTACATCTAAAGAAACCATAGTAAAGAAATTTTTGCATTCTTTATTTTAAAAATTAGGAACTAGAAATATAATGAGTTCACTACAACTCAATAGTTGTCTATACTTCTTAGTAAAGGTTGTATACTATAACCGGGTGTTGTATGGAGTTTGGGATATATTGTCAAAAAAAAATATTTGATGAACATTAAAATAATATATTTTAGTTAAATAAGTTTATCCATAAAGAAAATAAGATAATTTTATCAATTTAGTGATTCATGTAAGTATTTAGTTTGTAGATTTTCCCTCTAGGAATTTAGTTTATAAAATGTTTCCTCTTTATGATTGTTGTATGAATTTTTAAATTTGAACACTAATCATCCTACCTTTATGGGAAGTTACACACACACACACACACACACACACACACACACACACACACACACACACACACACACACACACACACACACACACACACACACACACACACACACACACACACACACACACACAATGGTGTAGATGCTATGCATATTTAAAAAATGTTTTATGAGGACTTTGAAAATAAATTTATTTGCACTTTATTATCATCCAAAGTGTTTCTATCCCTATAGACGGATCTGAAAAAAACCGTAGGCTCATATTATGTAAAAGACACATACATATACATATACTTACATATATAAATATAGATGTGTGTGTGTGTGTGTGTGTGTGTGTGTGTGTGTGTGTGTGTGTGTGTGTGTGTGTGTTTATTTATATTATTATATTAAACACAAAAAAATGTATGATATCTGTTTGAATCATGGCAATACATCTATAGTCTTTTTAATAAAAAAACAAAAAAAATAAAAACAATATATATGGGTTGGGGGGTGGGGGAGGGGAATCTTCCCACCCCTCTACCATTGTTATGAAATGATGTGATGTGGCTACAGCCAGATCACATATCCTTCTCTTTATATTAGGTTGTGGTGCCCCATTTACTGCCTTCCTCAAGCCATCTTTGTATAACTAAAACTTATACCCTAAATTACAATATGGCCATATATATACGCGGGAATCAAATTTCCTATTTAAAATAAGAATCTTTAAAATCGGGATCTGGAAAAGCCCCATATATATATAACCATTTACATCTTTCTTAGGAAGGTCGCCATTGTTGGGTATAAAATCAAATACACACGGTATTAACATAGTTTAGATATACACACACAAATATATATTTTTCATATACATACACACACACACACACACACACACACACACACACACACACACACACACACACACACACACACACACACACACACACACACACACACACACACACACACACACACACACACACACACACACACACACACACACACACACACACACACACACAAACACACACACACTAGAATCTTTGTGTTGGAAATTGCACATGTTTATCACAAAATAAAATAGTAAATCTGAAACTAGAAATCCTAGTCATGGGAGGGCTTCTCCCTTTTCTCTATCCAAGGATTTGGACATAAAACTATAATAAAATAGAAATGATAACCTGCACACAATCAAATAAAACAAAAAATACATGGCCTCCATGGCTTTCTCCTTCTATGTGCAAAAATAAAATGAAAATATCAAAGACAAACAAGCAAAAATAAATTAAAAAAATAGTTGAGGATTAGGGCATCTCTTGATCCCTAGAATCAATAGTGTCGATTTAATTCATCCAAGGGCCAAGAATCAACCCTGCGTTTTATTTAAGCCATGGTATTTAAATGGGATGGGGAGAAATTATTAAAAAGGGAGTGTGGGTAAGTTTATTTAAATGGGGAAAATTTTTAAGGTGGGTAACTTAGGGAAGTGTTAAAATAAAGTGTATAAATTAGGTTAAGTGGAAAATAACTTAATCAGTGCCATTAATTATTTAAGGGATAATTTTAATTAAGTACCCTTTTATTTTAGTAATGGTATAAATAAAAATTAACTCTCAATAAGAGTTATTTTAGTTGTTGAGGTGTGGTAAGCTTGGGTTGAGGCCGTATAAATATATCCATTAAAATCATTACGTATTAAAGAGGGATGTTTAAATCCAGACAACATTACATGAATAGGTTTAAATAATTTAATTATGTTTAAACAAAATTTCCCGGACTTTAAACTATTTATATAAATATTTTACTAATGTAAAATGAGACGTCACAAAAATTGACAATTTTTACACTTGAAAAATACGTTCCGCATAATAAAACTACCCATCTACAAATTTTGAATTCAATACAATTATTAAAATTTCATAGTCACATTCCTTTTAATAACAAAGTTCTTCACCATATGTGAACCTAATGGTAGATGTGGGCTAGAATGTTCATGAGCATTTTGGAATTGAAACTTTTCTCTAACTTCTTCCACATTCTAAAAACTTCTTCATTCTCCTATTACCATTCATGGAAATTATTTTTAACATTTTCTTTGTATGCTAGGCATCCACAAGAACAAACACAAGTGAAGAAAATTAGTACGTTGATTTTCACATGGGCGCAATACCAAACATGAGCCCATAGAGACAAATAAATGGTCCTGGATCAATTTGATCAACCACCATGGGAATGTTTTGGGAAGTTTTGAGTGCACTTATATTGAGAAAAATCAAGTTGAATATTTTAACCCTATTAGAAATTGGTATAGTGAGAAATTACCCTCTTAACCTAATTGATTAATCTAACCCTATGTTTGGACCTTGTGATCTTTTATAATTCCCATATTAATATAAACATAAGTTATTAATAGTATATTGGCTTTGAACTTGCTTACGGACAACTATTGTCTTGTAACCTATTTGTAGACCCTTTTAAAAACAACACAAAAGGAAATTATTCCATAAGTTCTCCTAACTAATCCTCGAGTTATTCTTAGGTCTCAAGTGGCTTATTTTTAGTGGGCGTTATAGATATCACCATAGGACACTATTTGAACACCATTTTAGGACCTTGCTCCTTGATTATAGAGCCCTCCTATCCCTTGATTATTGGATTTGAATGTGAGCTCACAGGATAGAGCCGACCCTTATATTTTCTTTTGTGCAGGATCATTTTTGATCAATTTTTCAGGGGGAAAAATTGGGATAACATGTACATGTTGTAAAATTACAACTTCATATTGTTCAAGGATATTTTATATTTGTTTCATGAAGGTTGTGTATTACTTGCCAAATGAATAGATCATTGTTTATATCTTTTGAAAATGAATGCTTTAATGATGTATGAATTCTTGGGATTTTAACGGAATTGGTCCATTATAATGCATGGGATAGAGTTAATGTTAAGTTCAACAAACTTGTTCCTTTTTTCCAAGTGATAGTTTAGATGATTAAGCTTATGAAGATGGAAATTATTGGTTAAATGCTTCACTTCTTAACTTAAAATTATAACGGGTGAAATGGTAGAAGAGTGAGCTTGAGAGTACATCTAAAGAAACCATAGTAAACTAATTTTCGCATTCTTTATTTTAAACTTTTGGAACTAGAAATGTAACGAGTTCACTATGACTCAATAGTTATTTATACTTCTTAGTAAAGGTTGTATACTATAATCTGGGTGTTGTATGGAGTTTGGGATATATTGTTAAAAAAATTCTTTGATGAACATTAAAATAATATATTTTAGTTAAATCAGTTTTTTATGAAGTTTGTGATTCAAGTAAGTATTTACTTTGTACATTTTTCCCTCTAGGAATTTGATTTATAAAATGTTTCCTCTTTATCATTGTTGTATGAATTTTTAAATTTGAACACTAATTATCCTACCTTTATGGGTAGATATATATATGAATATTTAAATAAAGTTTTATGAGGACTTTGAAAATAAAGTTATTTCCACTTTATTATTTGTTAAATTGTTTCTATCCCTATAGACAGATCTCAACAAAACCATAGGCTCATATTATATACAAATAATAGAATTATGGCTACTAGTTTTCCCTAACTACATAGTTTCGGGTTTATAATAATATATTTTTATGATAAAAGACACATACATATACATATACTTACATATAAAATTATAGATGTGTGTGTGTGTGTTTATTTATATTGTTATATTAAACAAAAAAAAATGTATGATATCGGTTTGAACCATGGCAATACGGCTATAGTCTTTTTAATTAAAAAAAACAAAAAAAGAAAAACAATATATATGGGTTGGGAGCGGGAAAAATCCCCCCACCCCTCTACCACTGTTATGAAATGATGTGATGTGGCTACAACCACATCACATATACTTCTCTTTATACTAAGTCGTGGCACCCCATTTACTACCTTCCTCAAGTCGTCTTTGTATAACTAAAACTTCTACACAAATTTACAATATAACCATATATATACCCCGGAATCAAATTTCCTATTTAAAATGAGGATATGGAAAAGCCCCAAATACATACATACATACATACATACATACATACATACATACATATACATACATACATACATACATACATATATATATATATATATATATATATATATATATATATATATATATATATATATATATATATATATATAAAATAAAACGATGTACATCTTTCTTACGAAGGTGGCCACTTTGTTGGGTAGAAAATGAAATCCACCTAGTATTAACATATTTTTGATATACACACACAAATATATATTTTTGAGACACACACACACACACACACATTGTAATGTCCCTTTTCCCAATCGAAGACCTTTGGCCCATTTTTTCAACCCGATCGCCAAAGGAAAAATATAAGGGTGACTTTAGTTACAATAAGTTATTACAAAGTGCAAAAAAAAATATTTATAAAGCACTTGTATTAATTTATTTGACTTAATAATAAATTTGTAATCTCTAAATAGGTGCATTCGGTCTAATATTATGTTGTATCCTTTCTAGTGAAAGTAGAAAGAGGCCCATACTATGTTTGTCATCCCTAGACAAGAGAATGCGACTTGGACAAAGGAAGGAAAGTTAGTTTAGAAAGGATATCACTCTTCCAAAGAATAGTGTGACTAGGCATGGGAGACCAAATAGACATTAGGCAAAATAATAAAACATTATTTAATATTTATTTATTCAAGGAGGAAGTGCGCCTAGGTTTGGGTATACTTTTAGGGTATTTTGGCACTCTTTTCTCATTGGATGATGAAAAGGTCATTTTGTAATATTTTTCCTATAAAAAGGAGAGGGGCACTTGGGTAGAGACGCATTGTAATCTCTTATCATTTCTAAATTTGATCTTAAGCCAGGTGCTTTTGTATAAAATATTCTAAGGACGGAAACCCTTAGTATATTGCTTCTAGAGGACGAAAACCCTCTTGGAGATTAGGAGGAATTTCTACATAGGATTTTCCATAGAGCTTACACAGAATTTCATTATTTTCCAGCTATAGTTGAGGAGTTTTTGCAATAAATAATTGAAGGTCAGTGTTGCAGAGTGTGTATCGACTTTCTCTAATGAAGCGACTAATCCTTGGTTGTTGTGTGATGTTTTGAAGTCATTCTAAGGTTTGATCCTTACTCGCTATCTGTTATATTCATTTTTACAGCTCAGAGAAGGTATTTTCAATATTATGGATGGATTTATATTATTGTTTCACCTCTTTAAATCAGTAGATTTCTAATATAAATTTCAGATCAATATTAACTCAGAAAAGTCAGATTTTATATGTATATTAAGCTGCCAATACGCACAAGTCAGATTTTATTTGGTTTGATTGTTGTTGTGGGAATTTTATATACGAAACTAGTTGTCATTGCTAGAAATCTTTTGCAGTAGTTATATTTATTGTTGCATAGTCATAAATCAGATTGGGTATCATTTATGGGTCTGCTAATATAGAAAATCTAGCATTGAGTAGATTCTATTCAAAATCCTAGTCACATTTTACTCGAGATCTACATTAGTGTGAAGTGCCATAATAGTCATAAATAAGCCTTTGGTGTTTTAATTGATGTAATATTGTTAGAGAACAAGAGAGACCCATTTGGGGATCTTTTAGTGGTATCAGAGCAATGTTCCTCCCACTTGGAGGGTTTTTTGATTTGATGTAGCCACGAGAGGTTGGTGATAGAGCTGAATCATGGAAGTTAGACAGAAAAGCTTTCCATGGAATATGGATAGCGATCTTCTTAGGACTATGATTACTAACCATCAGATTATGCAGAGAATGGATGTGGATAGGTCAAGAGGTAGAAGAGATAGTTTGAGGGTTAGACAAGATCGGAGGCCTAGATCATCATCATTTTCTATTCACAAAGGTCCAACACCACAGGACAAAGAAGTGGAAGTGATTAGCATATTTGAGGAGTATAACATTCTTCCTCAAGATGTTAAGGAGAATTTTCCTTTCATGGACCACATGGAGATGCACTCAAAGATTGGCTACAAGAGTGAGCAGCAAAAGGAGGAATATCACACTATAGCTTCCGAATGGTTGATACGTGGAAGGAACAGAGAATCTTCACAGATGGATGATACAACTCTTCATGAGAGCGCTTTGGTGTCTTCAAATTCTAATGAGGTATGCAAAAATTTATGTGATGAATTTGATAGACATGTTGATTTAACACATGAAGATAAATTAGATCTGCAACCAAAGGAAGAAGAAGAAGCTTCAAAAGGTATGATTTCCATTGAACAAAATAATTGTGTTAGTAGAAATTTTCTTGCTAGAGAAATTATTCCATCTCAGGAGATTAAATTTGTATATGCAAGCAAGGATGATGTAATGGAAACTCTTAAGAGGTGTGAGGAATGGAATAGCAAAGCTAGAGCTGCTAGGTTGATAGCCACTCAAGCGAGACAACACCTACAAGAGTTCAAGGAAAAGATGTCTTCGATTAGTGGGCAAGGTATGAGGAATGTCATTCCTCAAGAGAGGGAAGCTAGGAGCATGGGAATACCTTTCAAAGGAGGATTGATTGCATGATTAAAGATGGTGTGGAAGAAGATATGCCATCTCATTTATCACTTTGTAGCTGAGTTATGAGGAATTTCAGCCCATAGTGGACAATAATACTCAGATTTTGAGGCAAAGAAAGTCAAGCCATTGTGAAGTCCAAGATTGACGTGGATGTTGGCGATACTCCAAGGTATGATGAACATAATAATGCATCTTATTTATTGCTGCCTAGTCCAATCTATTTTCATCATGGGATGCATGATATGGTAGAAGATGAAGTCTTCATTTTGGAGTTTGTTGAACCATTGGTCCAAATATATGAGCAACTTGTTGATGGAATATGGTGGCAAGTTATAGCTCACTTGACAGGTACAGGGGCCAGGTTGGTAGAACATTTCAGCATGTTTTGTCTCTTGTGCATGACACTTGGACAAAACAAGATCAAAATTGCTTGAGGGCAAGCAATTTTGGGAAGGGAGGACTGTAATGTCCCTTTTCCCAATCGAAGACCTTTGGCCCATTTTGTCAACCCGACGGCCAAAGGAAAAATATAAGGGTGACTTAAGTTACAATAAGTTATTACAAAGTGCAAAAAAAAATATTAATAAAGCACTTGTATCAATTTATTTGACTTAACAATAAATTTGTAATCTCTAAATAGGTGCATTGGGTCTAATATTATGTTGTATCCTTTCTAGGGAAATTAGAAAGAGACCCATGCTATGTTTGTCATCCCTAGGCAAGAGAATCCGACTTGGACAAAGGATGGAAAGTTACATTAGAAAGGATACAAGTTATCACTCTTCGCAAGAAAAGTGTGATTTGGGCATGGGAGGCAAAATAGACCTAAGGGAAAATAATAAAAATTATTTAATGTTTATTTATTCAAGGAGGAAGTGCGCCTAGGTTTGGGTATACTTTTAGGGTATTTTGGCACTCTTTTCTCATTGGATAATGAAAAGGTCATTTTGTAATATTTTTCCTATAAAAGGAGAGAGGCGGCTTGGGTAGAGACGCATTGTAATCACTTATCATTTCGAATTTTATCTTGAGCCAAGTGCTTTTGTATAAAATATTCTAAGGACGGAAACCCTTAGTATATTGCTTCTACAGAGGACAAAAATCCTCTTGGAGATTAGGAGGAATTTCTACATAGCATTTTCCATAGAGCTTACATAGAATTTCAGTATTTTCCAACTATAATTGAGGAGTTTTTGCAATAAAGAATTGAAGATCGAGTGTTGCAGCAGTGTTGTACTAACTTTCTCTAATGGAGTGACTCATCCTGGCTGTTATGTGATGTTTTGAAGTCATTCTAAGGTCCGATCCTTCATGCTATCTATTATATTCATTTTTATAGCTCAGAGAAGGTATTTTCAATATTATGGATGGATTTATATTATCATTTCACCTCTTTAAATCAGAGATTTCGATATAAATTTCAGATCAATATTAACTCAAAAGAGTTAGAGTTTATATGTATATTAAGTCGCCAATATGCACAAGTCAGATTTTATTTGGTTTGATTGTTGTTGTGAGGAATTTTATATAGCAAACTAGTCGCCATTCATTGGAAATCTTATGCAATAGTTATATTTATTTTTGCACAGTCATAAATCAGCTTGGGTATCATTTATGGGTCTCGCTAATATAGAAAACCTAGCATTGAGTAGATTCTACTCAAAATCCTAGTTGTATTTTACTCGATCTGCATTAGTGTGAAGTGCCATAATAGTCGTAAATCATCCTTTGGTGTTTTAATTGATCTAATATTGTTGGAGAACAAGAGTGACCCATTTGGGGATCTTTCACACACAATGCAGAATCTTTGTGTTGGAAATTACACATGTTTATCACAAAATGAAATAGTAAATCTAAAACTAGAAATCCTAGTCATGAAGGGTTTCTCCTTTTCCCTATCCAAGGAATTGGACATAAAAATAAAATAAAATAGAAATGATAACCGCACACAATCAAATAAAACAAAAATACATGGTCCCTATGGCTTTCTCCTTCTACGTTCACAAACAAAATTAAAATATCAAAAACAAACAAGTAAAATAAAAAAATTAGTTGATGATTAGGGCATCTATACGATCCCTAGAATCAATAGTGTCGATTTAATTCATCTAAGGGCCAAGAATCAACCCTATGTTTTATTTAAGCCATGAGATTTAAATGGGATGGGGAGAAATTATTAAAAAGGGAGTGTGGGTAAGTTTATTTAAATGGGGAAATTTTTTACGGTGGGTAACTTAGGGAAGTGTTAAAATAAAATGTATAAATTGGGTTGAATGGAAACTAACTTAATCTGTGCCCTTAATTGCTTAAGAGATCATTTTAATTAAGTACCCTTTTATTTTAGTAATGGAATAAATAAATATTAACTCTCAATAAGAATTATTTTCATTATTGAGGTGTGGTAAGCTTCATTTGAGGCCGTATAAATATATCCATTAAAATCATTACGTATTAAAGAGGGATGTTTAAATCCAGACAACATTAGGTAAATAGGTTTAAATAATTTAATTATGTTTAAAAAAAAATTGCGGGGACTTTAAACAATTTATGCAAGTATTTTACTAACGTAAAATAAGACATCACAGAAACTGACAGTTTTTACCCTTAACAAATACGTTCCGCATAATAAAACTACCCATCTACAAATTTCAAATTCAATACAATTATTAAAATTTAAGAGTAACATTCCTTTCAATAACAAAGTTCTTCACCATATGTGAACCAGAATGTGGGCCAGAATGTTCACGAGCATTTTGGAATTGAAACTTTTCTCTACCTTCTTCCACATTCTAAACACTTCTTCATTCTCCTATTACCATTCATAGCAAGTATTTTTAACATTCTCTTTGTACGCCAGGCATCCACAAAAACAAACAGCAGCGACGAAAATTATTACACCGGTTTTCCCATGGGCGCCAGACCAAACGCGAGCCCAATGAGACAAATAAACGGTCTGGATCAATTTGATTGATCGAGCCCATGTACAGTTATGTAGTGATTGAATTTGTATTGCATTAAAAATACGGCCTGATTGCGAGATTTCTGTTTATAATCTTTGGCATAATCGTTAGTGTTGAGATCCATGTGACTACAGATATTAATGCACCGAATTTTGTAGGACACTTTTTTAAATGGTTGTAGACAAATAAACGGTCTGGATCAATTTGATCAGCCACCATGTACAGTTATGTAGTGATTGATTTTGTATTGCATTAAAAATACGGCCTGATTGCGAGATTTCTGTTTATAATCTTTGGCATAACCGTTAGTGTTGAGATCCATGTGACTACAGATATTAATGCACCGAATTTTGTAGGACACTTTTTTAAATGGTTGTAAAAGTTGATAGGGATCTTTCACAAATGTTTCTAACATATGGTTCTCTTTCCGAACAAATTGAATATTAACTTACGAAAAACAAAAATAGACAAAACCAATTGAGTATTAACATATGTCTGGAATACAAAAACGACGTGGCCTAAAAATGCAATTGAACCAATGCAGTACATGTTTTGTCGATTTATGTGCAACATTTATTGTAGTAATGGTACACGTTTTGTGAGCTCGATTAGACAACTGCTTATATTTAGGAGCGTTAATTTATTTTATGAAGATTTTTATAAAAAGTTTATTTATTTATTAATCATATATTATAGTGGTCATCCTTACATACTAATTTGATTTTTTTGCTTGAAAATAAAATTAATTGAAAATATTTATATTAAAATTAGAATATTTAGTTAGCCCGGAAACCCACACAACTACCTTTGTTGTTAAATTTAATTCAGAAGTTTATATTTTTAATACTTTGTATTGTTTTGAAGTCTTGCAAATTATTTTCGAATGAAAACTTATGGATGGTGAATATGTGTGGATTTTAAGAAAAAAAGATAGGAAATATATTAGTAAAGAAAGATTATCATACAATATATAATCGATAATTATTCGAGGATTGTAGGCAAGTGGGAGCTATAACTAAATTTATTAGCAAGTTTTCCTTAGACCATAAAAGTATATAACACGTAAAGTTATCCAATATTTATTTGTATATTAATTAATTTTTTTACTATAGAATTTTTATAAATGGCGTTAACTCAATATTACCTAGGGCACTCATAATCTTTAATTCGACCCTGAATTTCAGTCTATTTATATTTTCAATTCAAACTTTGCAAAGTCTTGTTAATCTCTCATACATAATTAGGTTCACAATACCATCAATATGGTGCTTTTTAATCCTATAAATATGAGCAATACCTAACGTTTTGCATTTCTCAGAGATTCTTAGAGATTAATTAGACATGGCCACCGTTGTCCCACCCATTTTTAACAATTACACTGTGCTTATCCATAGCACAGAAGTAATAGTGCCTTCTCTTCCAATGCAGCAGCACATTCTGACCCTCACAAATTTAGATCTCACAATTCCACCAGTTTCTGTGCATGTATTTTTCTGCTATAAGAATACCTCTAATAACACTTTTGCATCTGTGCTATCTGATCTTAAGATTTCCCTCTCTAGGGCACTGGTGACTTACTATATTTTCGCAGGGAGATTAAATACAAATAGTGTTGGTCTACCAGAGGTCGTCTGCAACAATAAGGGTGCGCCATTCACTCAAGCTTATGCTGCCACTGCACTTGCTCACCTGGATCTGTACAACCCTGATGAAGCTGTCCAGGGAAGCTGGTTCCTCTACTTACAATGTCTTCCCAAGAAAATGGAAGTCCTGTATTCGCTGTTCAGGTAATAGATTGCATATAAATGTTTGCCTGTATTGTCATATCTAGACAACTATTTTGTAATGTGCAATATTTGCAGGTTACCGAATGTAGCTGTGGAAGTATGGTTGTTGGCTGCACATTCGATCACAGGGTTGCAGATGCCTTCTCTGCAAACATGTTTTTCGGATGTTGGGCAAAGCTATCTTTAAATGCCTCCAATGTATCTCCAAATTTAAGCTTTACTCGCTCCACATTACACCCTCGCTGTCCTCCTACTTACTGTGCTGAAATTGAAAATATGTACGTGAAGCAGCCTTCAAGAGAATCTAGCCATGAATCCTTTCACCCGCATCTAGCAAGTAGAATTTATTTTCTGCAAGCCAAACACATTGTAGATCTCCAGACTAGTATTAATAAGGATGGCAACAAGTACAGTAAGTTAGAGGTTTTCAGTGCATATTTATGGAAAATAATAATGCACACCCAAGAGGTGAAGGACACGAAGAATTGCAGAATAGGGATAGTTGTAGATGGTCGTTCCCGTTTAAATAAAAATGGCATGACTGCTAATTACTTCGGAAATGTTTTATCGTTGCCTTTTGCTGAGTCTAATGCCGGTGACATAAAAAACAAATCACTTAGCTGGGGTGCAGGGATAATTCATGACGTCATACATGGTGCAGCAAATGAAGAGCACTTTCAAAGCTTAATTGATTTTGTAGAGATAACAAAGCCAACGTCTGTGTTAGCCAAGATTTATTGCAAACCAGATGACATTCAATCAACCGGGCCTGCAGTGATAGTATCTTCTGGACTGCGTTTCCCTTTGTATGAGGTTGATTATGGATGGGGACTGCCTATATTTGCAAGCTATCATTTCCCTTGGCGTGGTGAAGCAGGTTATGTGATGCCATCTCATAGCCCTGTCGGAGACGGTAGCTGGGTAGTATATATGCATCTTCCACTCGAACTACTGAATGCAATAGAATCCCACCCCAATTGCATTCTTCGTCCAATTTGTCAGGATCTGATAGCTTTGTGTTAACAAGAAGATTAAAACAAGCATGAAGATGTACGGTGGATAACTGCTAGCATTTACTCTCTCTATAGTAACTTCATAATTCAGAATGCCATTTGATAAAGAACGGCTGTTGTTTAGAAGAGTTCATCGATTTGATAATCCTCTTAAGTTTATGCTCGTAATAATAAAAATGATAATGGAAATTCCCTTCCATGGTAAAATCTTTAAGTAATGAATATAACCCTCTGAGTGTAGACAAATTAAAGACTTAATAATAATGATAACATTAAATTTGCGACTTAATAATATTGATAACTATAATGTATATTTTCACCCGAGCACCCTATCTCTCACGCATGCTAGTAGACAACTGCTGACAGAAAATATCACAAAAATGAATGCGGCGCAGTGGTTAGTAGCCGAGGTCCTGGTTTTAAATATGTTTTAAAGTTGTATGTGTGCGGTACTATGTAAACAATACAAAAGATTATAAAGGTTCACTCCATGTTAGATCTTCATTCTAAATTGTTCGACTAAATTCTAATTATTTTAGATATGAGAAAATGAAAACCTCAAATTTATATCGAACATTTTATTGCTATATTTTATCAAAATGTAGATATCGATGTCAAAAAAGTTTAAGAACAAAGAGACAGGTTATCTAAATATAACCCCTATAGAGAAAAGAACCCCACCCCATATAGATTAGACTAGAATACATTGGCCATATATATAGGCATCAACTATATATAACTAGCGGTATTAAATTTACGGGGATAATCAGAAATGAGGGTTCATAATTAGCAACAGGTATAAGAATTGATATTTGGGACTCGTTTATTAAATTGAAACGAAATTCTAATTTGTATACTAAAATTATATATATGAAATAGTAAGAATAAACAATAAAAGGGACTATGCTTATTTTAATGAATAAGAAATAATGTAACCCTTAATTAATTAAAGAATTTAATAACAAATTCATTATAAATTTTATAACCACTCGAAAATGATCAAACACAATATTGTTTAAATATATTTACAAATACTAAAACAACTAATTGATACTAACTATCTATATACGATGACTGTGCCTAGCTAGGTGCTATCATAACTCGACCCTTGATGGCCAATATATAGAGTGGGTACCCAAAAATATAGGATGGACGCCAACTATATCCCTTATATTGATATTTGAATTTTTTTAAAATACATACATATATCTATATCTACCCCGTATATTTCAATTTTTCCAAACTTTAATACAAACAAGTATCTATATTTGCCCCCACATATTTCAATTTTTTCCAAACACGGTAATCATATATTGGGAGTTTTTGTCTCTCTACTTCAAAAATCACAACTACTATAAGGTCTCCATGTAATAGAATACTAGCAAATGCATGCGAGTAGTGCGGTGTGAAAGCCAAAAGGGAGGAGTTGGATGAATCAAATGTGGAGTGCTGATGTAGTGAAGGAAGGAGTTAAACGAACCAAATGTGATGGGAGGTAGCAAAGGAAGAAGTGGAGTTGTCGAATCGAAGGTAAATGAGTTGTCATTAATTTCAATTGTGTGAATAAATGCAACATTGTTAAAAACTTTGTTTAATAGGGTATATGAAATCATATTAATGTTAATTGATCAAACGATGTGGAAAAGGTAGATATTTGATGTTGAGACTAAATTGGGAATTATTAATAAAAAATCGATCATCTAGACTTACACCAATTAAAAACACAATATTCTAATTAATATAGGAGGACTACTATATGTACATGTAGGGCCATTATATCTTTTCCTTGGTAATAATGTTTTGACAACATATAGCATTCAAAGTTCAATCATGATTATTTGCAAAATAAAGTTAAGAGTATAAGTGACAAAAATGACAATGAGTAAGTGAAAGAAATTCTTGATCAAAATTTGACCTTGGAAAGGCAATAATGCTTTTGACCAAAGTCTTATGAAATAACCAATAAGTGAATTTTTTTTCGAAGATTCAATTTTTGACTTAACCAATATAAAATATTACACCCACACACACACACACACACATAAAATATAATGTTTATAAAAATGCAAAAAAAAGTATACAATGAGTGACACCATTGCCCTTACAAAGGTAACACCGTGAACTAGATGTGCCACCTCACAAGAAAGTTTGACGGGTTAATTCAATGTTTTTTGCAACACTGGGATGGGGATTACAATGGAAATGATACAACAGTTCAGTTTGTGAAATCATACATTTTTACACTCACAACAGATTCATAATCGTATTGTAGGGCATTAAAGGCCATATCTCCACATGCTTGCATGTTCATTTCATATTCTTGAGAACATCATTTGTTTTTATGTATAAAAATTTCTATCGATATATACTATATTTACATCTACCCATAAAACAAAAAATTACATGTCCACTCTTATAGTTTCTTCATATTGGATATGACAAAATTAGTGAGCTAAACTAGATAAAAGATGTAGTGCCCACATTTTCTAGCCTCGATTATCTACCGACTTCTAAACCCAATGTTATGATTTGACAAGGATTTGACATATTTAAGAGATTATATTATGTTGTTTGATCTTCATGGACATGTATGGTGATTTGGGCGCATGGCATCAATTTAGCTTGGATTTGTATGTTGGTACATTTCATTTGATGTTGTGGATATTAACATATTGTTATGTTAGTTGGGCCTAATTGATATATGATGGATACATAGTTTAGTCACATGTTTTGATGATATGAATTATTTGATTATTGATGAGAACACATGATAGCATGGATGTATGTCATTTATATTTATTTTAGTGACTAACTCAAGGTGAATTGTGTGAAATTGTGTATGTTTCTCATTTACGATTCCATGTTGATGTTGTGATGGGATAGATTTCATGTTTGGAATTCATCCTTTATTTACTATAATGAGTTACACTAGTATGGGACAAATGTGTTTAATGTTTGCATTGTGTGTGTTGGTATCCAAATTGATTCTCCCTTGAAAACTGAGTAGGATCACAAATTTAGCAAGACACTTAGAGATAAAAAAAACTTATTATCAGTCATTTTATATTGGGGAGGAGGATTCATCGACTCTTTATCACTCGGGCATTAGATAAATGGATAGAAACTTCATTAAGGATTTGATGTATCCTCACTGCTTTAGGTCATTCCTTTCGACTAGGGTGAGAGGAACGTGTACGATGGAAAGTGACAAGCGAGTGTGGGAATATACGGGTAACTTTTCCACACACCCGACCTCCGAGGTCATGCCGAGATAGTCGGTGGGGATGGAATATGCATGGGATGTAGACAAACTAGTTGGGCAATCGATATCTTCGACACGCACTAGTGGAAATTGTGAATTTAAGGCAAAGAAGGCCCTCCTAACTCGAATCGGTGTGATAGATCGATCGAGGATGATGACTCGTCAAGGCTCCAATCAATATCAAGCTCTAGCATGATTCGGTCATGGGTTGTGGAATACGTGGAAAATTACCTAGGATAGTTTCGTGTATATCTCCAGATAAGGTCATAGGGTGGATGGTAACTAAAATCGACTCTATGGGTGATTCTCTGGCCTAGTCTAGAACTCCTTAGCTTCGTTAGCTACTGTGTCTAGCAAGGATAACTATTCGATGATGATAGGTGGAAGTGGAGTAGATCTGAATACTAGTGTACGTAGGCCAGTATCTATGTCTGATTCACCTGTGGATTCGTTGGGCTGTGGGATTTGTGGGTCACAACCGTATATTCATATTTGTTGCGGACCTACTATGGTCATGTATGGAATCAGTCCCTAATCCCTAGTATCCAGTAATCGTATGCTTTCTCAGCTTCTATATTTAGAATCAATAACTGTGCGATCTTCTCAGAATATCTTACAGTTGTTCGTGCAACCTGAATTCTTAGGCTGGTATCTATATCTATGAGGGTGTCTCCTGCGTCCGGCTATGGGACCAAAGGATCACAACCAAATGTTTTCTCTCTTTCAAACCCCTCCACAGTCATGTGGGCATGTATCTAGGGTAATCTGTAGTTTGGTTGACTTGACCAAAATGTGTGTGCTTGGTCGTCTTCTATGTTTAACCCGTCTTTGTTGAAACTCGATTTGTTGCGCAGTTTACCGTTGTTCGGAAAACATGGATCTTGAGATTTTGATCTATATCAGTTATTGCTGTAATGAGATTGGGTTGGGACACGATTGGCTCGAATACGTATTCTCTGGGCTCCTAGGTCCCGTGTTTGTCATACGTGAAGCAACAATGTAAATTAAATACAAAGAAAGTGAAATTTAACTACTTTGAGTATCTATAGCATATATGAGTATCTATAGTATCTATAGCATACAAAAGCAACAATGTAAATTAAATACAACAAAGTGAAATTTAACTAATATATAGCATATATGATTTCTCTATTTTTGTATTTTCTGATGAACTATTCGAACGAATTTAAAAGAGTAATTAAGTTTAACATATCTAGAATTGATAGCTAAAATAACAATTTAAAACAAACAAAATAACCGAGTATAGCTATTTGTCTGTGCAATTTGTAGATCTATTCTAAACAATGAAATAACTGATCTAATCTATTTGTAAGACTATCGATCCTACCTCAGAGGTGAGGAATGAATCATAGTTTCTCAGAAACTATCAATCCCCACAACTTCCCCGGCAATATCGAAAGTAAAATTAACTGAAATAAAGCAATTAACTACTCTATTTGATACGATTCTAATTTAGAACTTTGAAAGCTAGAACCTGGATTCCACAGAACAGTGGCGAATCCAATGGTGTGTGTGATCTTGTCCCCTCAGTGTGATCTCCTCGTCCCTTCGTGTTCACTTGGATCTAGAAAAGCGTGTAATGCTAGCATCATCAATGTAAGTAGACATTGGGACAAAGGTAGCTTAGGATATAGATTGAATACACAGTGTGAGTAGGAGAGAGATAGTGCAAGAGTAAAGAGCTTGGCTTATGCAATTCCTAGTGGGATTTATTCGAGTCATGCAACATAAAGCATCCGTAACCCGAAACTATCCCGTCCCAGAACAAAACCTGCAACTTTAATGGCTTCCTATTGAAAACAAATTATTCTACTCCAATGGATTGGATGAAATATCAATAAGACCTACACAAGATGGATATGTGGCTTCCTAATAGCAAAATAACACTAACTAGGCATGCAATGAAAGAAACTAAGAATTCGAAAAAAGAGAGACTAATCTATCAGTAATGAGAAATTCAAAGGCAAATTTGAGAGGCCATTTGCTTTAAGCACAAGCCCACTATTTATAACATTTGCATTTACCCAAGGTAAAAACCAAATAGAACTCTTAAACTATAAACAATGCCAAAACACTATTCCAGGGAACAGAATCATTAATGCAAGCTTATGGCGGTGAAAAAAAGCTGGTGAATCATTGATTTTTACGTGAGTCATGTTAAAATAGCTTTCTGGAAAACACGTAAAGGACCGCCGCCCGAGCAGACGGCGGTTATAGGACCGCCGCCCTATTTAGGGCGGTGGTCACGAGACCGCCGCCAGGGGGTAAGCGGTTTTTCGCCACTGAAGAGAAAAAGGCCAAGAAAAGAGGGGAAAAGGGAAAACAAAGCACGTGGGGGCTAAGTGGGGGATGCGGGATGTTAACGCACACTTGGAGATATTTTCTAGACCCCGAACACCTTGTGAGGAGACCTGTATCATCATTGGGGCACGTGTTACGTTGTTTCGGTAGTGCAATACCCTACAATTTTGGGTACGTACATATTACCCCCTCGGAGAAGCGTTTTAGCCATGAAGAGGCATAAAACGGTGGGTTTGAGTATGGCAGTCCCAAAATGGGAAGTTTAAAGTTATACTTGATATGTCCATGTTTCAAATGACGCCATCCACAATTCCCATTCGTTTCGCACGCAAAATGAAAAGAGAACTCAAGTGCAAATAGACAAGATAGATCAGAAAATAAATGCTAAAATAATGGGAAATGAGGACGTACCATTTTTGCGGAGGTAGAACTTACCTCCGTCGGTGCTCCAACTCGTAAAAAAAACATTTTAAAAATAAGTCGCTCTTTATATATATGAAAGTGGGCCCATTTTCCTATTCATTTACGCGTGTTGATTTGATTGATTTTGAGATCTACAACCCACGGTGATGGTTTCTTGCGTGAGTAGAGCCAAAACGTTTGTGACTAGATTGTTATCATGCCTCCACGAGTGGAACATCGACCGCGAGATCACATGTTAGTTTTCTTCAATTTATCCTTTTCACCCCTTAATTTTAAAATGCTAAAATATTTGTCATGGGGGTAATTCTTGAAAATGTTAGTTTTAAAAGGTCCATATAGGGGCGCCTCTGGGTAGGTCTTGTTTTAGTTAAAATGGTCCTCTTTTGGCGTTTTTAGGCCTTTTTTTAGGTTAAAACCCGCATGGGTTTTTGGGCCACGACCGCCGCCCTTAAGGCGGCGGTTACAAACCGCCTCCTGCTCGGGGTGGTCTGCATGTAATGCCAAAAGAATATCTCGTTCAAGGTTGTTTTTGATTTTTAGCATTTCTATATGTGTTTTGTTTTGAATACTTGGATGCTAAATTTCTTTGTTTTGTGTGTTTTTGGGTGTATGCAAGTGAGAGAGGAGTATATCCGGTGGAGCCGAGAGAGGGAGTGTGACTGGCTCCCAGGAGTACTAGATGCCCTTTCACAGGATGAGGAGGAAACTCTTGAGAGGGCTGGGATACTACGTATCTTGCGCATTCCACATGTTGCACCATCCAGTCACATTCTTTGTGACCTATTCTCATATTGGGATGTTGATCGGAACACCTTCCAATTACCAGGGGTCTATAGTGAGTGGACCATCACTTTGGAGGATGTTTATTGCATCCTGGGGGTCCCGATCATTAGGAGATGTCTGACCCTTGAGACAAGAGGTTCACGGGCCCAGATAGCATAGTGGGCCACTTATATGGGAGATGCAGTCATCTCTACAAGTTCAAAGAAGGGGGTCAGAGTTCGATCCATTCCTAGTTTTCCCATCCCCTTGCTTCGCCAGGCTATTATGGGGATCTTTGCCTCGAGATTGATCGGGGACAAGGGAGAGAGACACATCAAGCTACTTTACTCTTGGTCCCCCATCGGCGCACGAGATAGAGGGACATGTCCAGATATATGCCTCGGGGAAAAGACATTCTTGGGACTACCTACAATGATTTATACAGGTAGTCCATTTACAGTAAGCGATCCTCGAGCCACCCGACCACGGTCATGAGTTGGGTTTATGAGCACTTTATCCCCTATGGCAGAGGTGTAGAGGTGATACATCCTGAGCCGTGAGGGTGTAGATGGGACGAGATATGTTGGTGCTCGAGCACGTCATCGCCCGATTGCTTCTCTCGACCACCGCTGACATGGAGGCCACACCATATCAGACTATGGCATGTATATGGGGTGAGGAGGCTCTTACTTTGATCTCCTACTCCACCACAGGGAAGCTTATTGATAAAGTGGGGCGAGTGGAGATACACCCCTTTGGCCGAGTTCCTCAAGTAGTTTGGCCTACCCTACATGGGCATGCTTCCCCAGTAGCACCAGTATACAGGTCAGTTCGAGAGGCCAGAGGGGGTCCTAGAGGCCGGGGTTGGATAGTGGTTACTCCTGGCATTCCTATTGCGGCCAGGAGGGTAGTACGTGCTAGAGGGAGAGCTGGTGCACCTCAGGCACCCTTGCTTCAGATTTCCGCGAGTCCTGCCCATAACAACGATGACCCCATTGACATAGACTCCAAGTCCGAGGAGTTTACAGGGGGAGAGACAGAGGAGGACAACGATCCTGAGTGGCATGACACTCAGGATATTATGCAGGCAGCGAGGGCCGAGCAGAGTGCAGAGAGAGTTACTCTGGTTTCAGAGGAGCCACTCTCCCAGGGCCATGGCAGGGAGGATGAGTCTGTTGCGGGGCGCTACGTTGCTCCAGTCATAGGAATAGCCCCTTATTCAGTGGCGGCATCCATGGCAGGTGCTGACCCTAGCGATCCATCCTGGAGGCCTGGTGATCGAGTAAGTTACCATCCTTCCTTTTAATGTTTGTTTTTAGTTAGGATTTCCTTAGTTGCTATCTCTCCTTTTGTTTTATCTTGTATTTCTAATCTCTTGTTTTGTTTCTAATTTATTTTCTCCTTTGTTTGCAGAGACCGATGAGTGGTGGGACTTGATTCGCAGGGTATGCACCGATACCCTGATGATCCCCATGGAGATGATCCACGCAGAGTTGTCTGTGGACGTTGGGGAGCTCTCGGCAGGTGGTAGACACACTGACGTCTTTGCCTCAGTTTGGAATGTGGCCAGGATGGTATCGACTCTATGCATGGAGCTAGCAGGGTATAGGACATTCGAGTGCCTAATGAGGAGTCATTCTCATGGTGAGACTTCGGCCGCCTGGGATCCCGAGCCCTCCATGCACTCGAGTGCCAAAGATAGCCGCAGTCCTAGGCATGGGCGTGCGCCTTCAGAGGGGTCTCGTAGGGATTGAGAAGCCACTTGGCTCTCCTAGATTTTGTATGATATATTATTTTGTATATCTCGGGCTCTTTTGAGCATTTTGACCATGCTTAGCGCATGATGGCATTGTCATGAAACATTGATCATTTATATATATATTCGTTTTGGATAAACCCTTGGCATTTATGGCTTTGCTTCCTTTCTCATGTGAACTGTGATATTATGTATGTATGCTCTTTAGAATGTATGCAAAGTGGAGAACAAATGATGCAATTTTTACTTTCTTTTTGTATTTCATGATGCTAATATATGGTAATGTAGAGACAATGTGATGTTGAGTCTTAGTTTCTGTAAGCAATTTTGGATACTTCATATTTGTTTTGGCAAAGTGGTGAAGAAAAGCTGATATGATGAGCAGATAAACCTACCCCTACACTTATCTCCACGCAACTAGTAAGATGTGAGGGCTTATCACCGAGATTTGGAAAGGGCACAAGTTATGAAACATGTTGAAATGATACTGATGAGAGATAGACAAAGCCTTGGCAGCCCCAAATTAGGATGCTACAAACTTACTCCACTCGAGTGACTTCATAGTTTTGGGATGCAACTTGTTTTGTGGTTTATCTAGACTTAGATCCATAGATGGCCACGTGGTAGACAAAATCTGGGTTTTTAGGCTTTTAACTCTTTTGGAATTTTGAACATCTGATTCATTTGTTTTTGACTCAAAACTTCAAGGTTTAAATTGTTTGTCTATGACCTTTTGCATTTTTTTGTCAAGAGGACCCCCTATACTTTACCCCATGCTACTAGTAAGAAGCGTGGGTTTATCACCATAGGTAAGGCATAAGTGAGTAAAGGCATTTCCATCCTTTCCCAACCCTCCTTCACTAGTAAGAGATGCAAGCTCATCACCAAAGGTTAGTGGGGCAAGGAAATGTGTAAAATTAAAATTTTATGTTTGATTCCATATTTGACTTGTTTATTTGAGCAAAATGTCAGTGTGTTCTTATTTCCAAAGAGATATATATACGGGATAGATGTGACACCATGAAGCTTCTAGAATAGACCATAGGAAAGACACCTATCCTAAGAAGAAACCAAAAGTGAGAATAAACCGCAGATCTTGGCATGGTTACCGTTAAGACTTTGTCATATCTAGCTTTATTTGATGAAATGATTCCAAGATAGTTTGATGATATCATGGAAATAGAGAAGTATGATTAGAGTGTTTATGCCAACAACATCATGAGTTTGTAATGAATTTCTTTGAGAACAAATTCCTTGATCACATTTTTTTGTATAAAACAAGCGGACAAAATGATCCTAATCTATATGAAGATGCAATGTAGATATAATTATAAATAGTGCTAGTTGCTTACGCGTAGAATCGTTTGAGGTGTAGGGAATTGACTGTTTTGCCAAATTCCTCACCTTCCAGCGTACATAAGAGGTATGCACCATTTCCATAGTCCTTCATGACTCGGTATGGGCCCAACCATTTGGGCCGGAACTTCCTTCCTTCGCCGGTATTTTTGTCAATATGGCTGTCAAGCCTTAGAACTAGATCACCTTCATATATGTCACGTTCATAGACTTTCTTATTATACTGCCGGCACATTTAGGCTTCATCTAGGCTTTCTAGTTGGGAAAGATGTGCTTCTCTAAAAGTGTCTTCGCCCAAGATCCTTGTAACGAAATGCGGAGACTGGGTATTTCAACCTCAAGCGGGAGAACTGCTTCTGCCCCAAATACTAGCGAGAAAGGAGTCACTCTTGTTGGTGTTCTTATTGAGGTTCGGTGGGCCCATAAGGCCGGATATAACTTCAAGTGCCAATCTCATTTGTTTTCTTTCACTGTTTTAAGGAGAATGGCTTTTAATGTTTTGTTTGTCACCTCAACCTGTCCATTGGCTTGAGGGTAATATAATGAAGCCGTATGATGGCTTATTTTAAATTTATTGCACAATTCGTGAACTTCGTCATTCTTAAAAGAAGTTCCATTATCTGAGATAATGATTTGTGGGATACCATACCTGCAAATGATTTGGTTCAAAATGAACTTGGCGATTACAGAACCCGATACAGTAGTAAGAGGTATAGCCTCTACCCACTTGGTAAAATATTCGGTGGCCTTGATTATAAAATTATGGCCGTCGGTGGACGAGGGAGAGAATTTCCCTATTAAATCTAGGCCCCATGTAGAAAAGGGCCATGGAGTAGCAATCGGTTGTAGAGCTTTTGCCAGCATGTGGATCTCATGGGAGAACTCTTGGCATTTATGACACCTGCATACAAACTCTACTATGTCATGTTCTAGAGTGGGCCGAAATATCCCATTCGATGTATTTTACGAGCGGTGGTGTGGCCACCGAAGTGGCCTCCACACATTCCACTATGAGATTCATGGAGAATCTTCTTGGATTCTTCTGTGTCGACACATCTTAGAAGCATTCCATCGAACACCTTTCGATAGAGCACTTGTTCTATGATGACGTATTTAGCTATGATAATACATAACCGCCTTCTTTCTTGAGGTAGTACCTTCGGATATGTATGGTCCATGATATAATTAATAATATCAAAGTGTACCAAGGACACTCGAGAGATAGGAGGTGTGGTTTCAATGTAGTATACGCATTCATCCGAAAAGTCTAGGTCTACTAGATCACCTCCATCTAATGGGTTATCACCAACCAATCTGCGATGATTTTTCCCTTAATGGACTTCGATTTACAAATGTTAATTTCAATTCTCCCATTAAGGTTATAAAATGTCCAGCCTTTTTAGACGAGGACCCTTGCGTGAGGAAAGTTCGTAAATGGTCCATCTTTATAATGACCTTTGTTTCTTGATTTAGCATATAATGTCTTAAGCGTTTGGTTGTAAAGACTATGGCGAGGCATTATCGTTCTGCTTGTGTATAACATGTTTCATAGTCGAGAAATGTTTGGCTAATGAAATAAATCACACGTTCTCTCTTTTCATCGTCTTCTTGAGCCGAATATAGGCTAGCGAGACATTGGTAGCTCGCGAGTATAAAATTAACGGGTGATCTAGCTTAGGTGGCATTAGCGTAGGTGGTGATAAAAAGAAACACTTAACTGTGTTGAAAGCTTCATTGCAATCTTCAGTCCAATCAATGCTATAATATTTCTTGAGTAGATTTTTGATTGGATGAATGGCAAAACTTAAGTCCAGGATGAATCTCCAGATTGCAGCAAGCTTTCTGAGAAAAGACCTGATTCTAGATTCATCGAAGGTGGGACCATTTCGAGGACAACCCAAATTTTGGTTGGGTCAACATCTATCCCTCATGACGATATGATGTATCCTAGGAGCTTCCCTCCTGTTACACCAAAGACACATTTTTATGGATTTAGCGTGACTCCGTATTCTATCAGACATGAAAGAATGATGTGAAGTACGGATGGTCACAACGCTTCTTGGCCTTAGCCAACAAGTCATCTACGTAGGATTCCAAGATTTTATGAATTAGATCATGAAATATATATGTCATAGCTCACTTGTATGTGGCACCATCGTTCTTGAGACCAAATGGCATAACATCATAGCAATAAGTTACCCAAGGAGTTATAAATATGGTTTTAGCTTGATCTTGTTCGAGATATTCGATTTGATTGTATCTCGAGAATCCATCCATGAGAGACAAAAGTTCAAATCCAGCTATTGCATCAACATTGACATCAATGGATGGCAACGGGAAGTCGTCTTTATGACATGCTTTGTTGATGTCTCGAAAATCTATGCAGATGCGTATCTTCCCATTTTTTTAGAACGGGAATGATATTAGATAGCCATTGAGAGTAATCGACTGGTTTGATGAATCCTACTTGGAGGAGCTTTATTACTTCTTCTTTCACCATGAGAGCTACCTTAGGTTTCATTGGTCTCGAATTTTGTTTGATCGGCTTTGCATCAGATTTAGTGACGAGGTTATGCACTGCAATGTTTGGTGCAACACCTATCATTTCCTTATAATTAAACGTAAAATCCTTCTGATGTTCCTTGAGGATTCGAGTGTATATTTCTACTTCTTCTGGGGTTAACGAGGATCCTAGTTTTAAGATCTTTGGTTCATCCTCTGTTCCGATGTTAATATCAATTGTTTCTTCAATTAAAGAGGCGTTACCTTCTTCAAACTCAAGGTAGGGCTGGAGGTAAATCTAAATCGTCTCCATTCTCGACTGAGTATATGCTAAGTTCCTTTTGTGGGAGAAGCTCCATCATGGGATTCCCATAATAGGAAGATGAATGTGGGATTAAGGACAAATCTATCACGTGATGGGAGAGATGTAATGCTGCATAGGCGTTTAAGAAATCAAGAGTGGTTGTATCACTATCAATGTGTGTTAGGATAGTAGATTTTTCCTCATCTTTGTTTGTTAAAAGAGGGCTTGACATTGCTTTTACCAATGGTTCATCACGAAGGGATACCATGAAATGGGTATCCTCTAACTTATTGTTTGGAGTGAAGCGTGATGCTGAAGTTGCTATTGAATCAGCGAGAATATTTTTCTCTCGCGGGATTGCTTCAATTGATATGAAGTCAAACTCCTTGCTTAAATCTAATACAACTATTTTGTAAAGCTGTAAGTGCTCGGCTTTGGTTTCATATATCTCAGAGACTTGGTTCGCTACCAATTGTGAGTCTCCTAAGACTCTGATGTTATCAACACTGATTCTCTTAGCTAAGATGAGGCCAAGGAGGAGGGCTTCATACTCAGCGCCGTTGTTTGTTCATTAAAAATTTAGTTTAGAGGAAAATGGTAGGACTTTTCCTTGGGAGAAGTAAGGATTATACCTTGACTCCGTAACGAAATTTAGCTCCATGGAAATGGAATGTCCAATACTTAGCTAGAAATATGGGTGCTGGGATTTTGGCTGTGCTAACATCTTCTACCTCTACCATGCAGAGATCTACTCCTGGGAGAGAACCAACACCTAGGGTGCACCCTGTGCCTACATAATCAAATGGTAAGAACATTGGTAGATCTTGTTCTAGCAATTCAATGATTTTTGGGAGTTCCTAATGACACTGTTTCTACAAGTGTTAGCATCATCTTTGGGGCTAGGGTTACCTCGGCTAGGCTCATAGTTTCAAGATCTGTTGTAGGTACCAACTTTTCTTCTGGTTTTGCGTCGGTAGGTTTATTAAGTTGGTTTGTTGGGAGTTCAAACTCCGAGTGCATGCCTGGTCTTTTCTTTAAGTCAGCTAGGTGTACATCGAATGGTTTTGGATCACCTTTGGCTATGAATATCTTCCCTAAGTGTAAAAACCTTACTTCTTGAAATAGCGTAGAAGGGATTGCCTTCATGCGGTGTATCCATGGTCGGCCGAGGATCATATTATAGTTAGTTTCCTGATCTATAATATAAAACTCAGTCAGGATGGTTTTGGGTCCTAAGGTGACCGGTAATATTATAGTTCCAACCGAGGTGGCTTTAAGGCTATCATAGCCTCTTAGTGCATTTCGCATTGTGGAACAATTGGTTTCTCCATACCCTAGCTTTTGAAGGAAAGAGAGGGGACTATGTTGACGCTGCCCCATCATCTATCATTACATGCTTTACATAGTTGTTATAAACCCATACTTTAAATGTAAGGTGGATCACCTCGGCATGCGATCTCAAAGATCATCTGTTGGCATTTTGTTTATTTCTAATATGAATTCGACATCCCTATCCGCCCGCCCTAGAGGATGAACATCAAAGTCTATATGATTTACCCGTGTTTGGGAGGTGGAGTGATGTTAATTGAATGACCTAAACCTAATGCTTCTAAAAGAGCAACCCTGCAAGGGGGGAGAGTTCTTTAGTAAGTCTAAAAATTAAATGTGCGAGAAGGTTTTGTTAGGTCATTAATTAAATCATAGGCAGCCACAGGTTTAGCTACTATTTGTTAGAAGTTATCTTTCTCTAGCAGGTGGCTTGGACTTTCTTGAGAGAGAAATACTCTCGTGTCCTTATTACAGCTTCGATGGGTAGTTCGGCATCTAACTCTACTAAACCGACTATCTTAGGTCGTGGCTGACTTCCTAGTTGTGGCGCAACTAATGGATTTAGCGAAGTTGAAGCTTCATGATCATTGTTTCCTGTCATTACGCTCTTGTTTGTCCTAGTTAGATTTATCCTATTGTTATCGTGATTTGGGAGCGGATCATTAAAGATCTTGAGGGGTGCGTTTTGAGGGGAAACTGCCCCTGTAAAAGTATTTGATGCTGGTGACGTAGGATCTGCCAAGAACATATCCATGAAAAGTTGTCTTTGTTCATCTGGCAAGCGTTGCATGAATTTATTGTAGTCACGACACATTCTAGTGTCATGGCCCTGAATTTTGTGGAAACCACAATACGAATTAGGATTGTAATTCCTATTTTGTTGGTTTAATGTGTATTGTGGCCCAAAATTTTGATCAAACCATTTCCTATTAGGATTAAAATTTTGCGTTTGTTGTCTTTGGTTTGAATTCTGGTTTTGGTACCTAGTTGAATTTTGGCTTGGACCCTATGTGGGATTTTTCCGTTGTTGTTGTTGTTGTTGTTGTGGATGATTAAAATCCACTGTATTGATTTTCGGGGTAAAGTTGTTGTTTCGTTGGTTGTTTATTTGTGATGGAGTATTGACAACATTTACCGTCTTAGGCTGGTCGATTACTCCATCATTGTTACACCCCGCTTTTATTAAGGATTTTATGTCCTTGATTGACATTCGTGGTAGTAGGATAAGTTGTAGTGTTCTGGTTGGAGGTGATTAACCTCCCATTTGCTCCATATGTTTTATGACCACTATCAATTGCCACTTGATCTATTCAGAGAGCGCTCTCAAGTACTTCATCGTAAGTTCTTAATGGGAACTTCTGGACTTCTTCCTTCACCTCTCTGCTAAGAGAATGAAGGAATAAATCACATAGTTCCATTTGATCCATGTTTGGAGCACTTGCCGAAGAATAAAGAACTGTACGCCACCTTTGGATGAAATGGGCGACAGATTCATTGTGTTCTTGCTTGATGTGTAAGAATTCCCTAATTCTGTTCTTAATAGTTTTTTCATGTCAAATGCCTTGATGAACTCTGACATGAGTTGCTTGAATGAATGGATGGAAGCCTCAGGTATTCTATAATACCAATCAAGAGCGATACCTTCCAAGGTTTTTGGGAATATTTTAGCAACAACCCCATCCCATGGGAGTAGTTCTCGAATGGCTATAGCGTAAGCCTTGATATGTGCATTCAGATCTCCCTCACCTTTGTATTTGGGCAAGTCGGGAAGAGGTCTTGGAAGCATGACGCTTCGTATGGTGAAATATAAGGGCTCTTTCAAATATTCTGAGTAGGTCCCTATCGCATAGGTTTCGACCATTGATGGTGCCTGTTGAGGGAGTGGAGGTGGAATGGGTTGTTGACATGGTGCTGCATATGCATTGGTAGGAGCATAAGGAAAACCCTGTGTTTGAGGAACCATGCCGGGAGAGGAGAACATATCCCCTTGAGGTGATTTGGAGTACATGTTTAAGTATGACGGGGTATTATCTAGGAAGGGATTACTTTGTACTAGACCGGGAGGTGTCAGAATGGTGTTAAAAATGGCAGCTCTTGTTGGGGTTTGTTGTGAATACTGAGGAGTCATGCCTAACGTGCCTACTCCTGTGAGGAGGTCTACTTGGCTAGGATGGTGTGGAGGATTGGAACTTCCTGCCTGCATAAATTATGAATTTTGACTTGCTTGGGTAAGTTCTAACTCCCTAACCTTTTCTACTAGAGCTGAAATGACTTCATTTGGTGAAGTCACAATACTTTTCCTTGGCGGTGTTTGTTGTATATCATGGTGTTGTATAGGCATGTGATATCCTACTATGAACTGATCACTTCCCTGCCAAGTTTCCCCGAGGGCATTTCCTATATGACGTGGTATGGAGGTATTTTCTTGAAAAGAGATTTCAGGTTGTGTTTGTAAACCTCCTATAGGTGGGTACATACTTTGAGAATGTTGTTCATTCCTGGCATAACGTACCAAATGTTCATCATCTAAACCTAGGTATGAGTCTGATTGTCTACTAATTTGTGGTCTAAGTAGTACCTGAGGAGATGAACTTGATTCTCCTGTGAGCGTCATATTGTTCGAGCCTGAAGGATCTATTTGCCGTGTTTGAGCGAGTTGATCCAATTCCTCTGTTCGGAGGGATGAGGTATATCTAATCCTTGGAGTTTGTGTTGACAACTGGTTATTTGAGTAGTTATCACCCCATACTAAGAGTGAGGGTGATGATTGTCTATTTTTTGGGCGTAGTATGCCTCAAGACCCAAGAGGGGTCTGCCATATGCATCGAATCCCGAAATATTCGGGGGGTATATTAATACCCGAAGAATAATGGGAATGAATGAAGGTGATGGTGAAAGTGAATGAGGTAGTAAAGATGAAAGAGTCGTTTAATTTGAAAGAACTAGTACAAATCGACTTGAGAGCGAAAGTAGAAAAGTTCACGTCAGTCTATAATGGAAAAGTGACAAGCGAGCATGGGAATCTACAGTGTAACTTTTTCTCGCACCCGACCTCCCGAGGTCGTGCCGAGACAATTGGTGGGGATGGAATCTATGTGGGATGCAGAAAAACTCGTTGGGCAATCTGATATCTTCGACGCGCACTAGTGGAAATTGTGAATCTAAGGAAAAGAAGGCCCTCCTAACCTGAAATGGTGTGATAGATCGATCAGCAAGGATGACTGCTCGAAGGCTCCAGTCAATATAAATCTCTGGCATGATTCAGTCTATGGGTTGTGGAATACGTGGAAAATTACCCGGGATAGTTTCGTGTATATCTCTAGATAAAGTCATAGGATGGATGGTAATTAATATCCGACTCTATGGGTGATTCTCTGGCCTAGTCCATAACTCCTTAGCTTTGTTAGCTACCGTGTCTAGCAAGGATAATTGTTCGATGATGATAGGTGGAAGTGGAGTAGATCTGAATACTAGTGTACATAGGCCAGTATCTATGTCTGATTCACCTGTGGATTCATTGGGCTATGAGATTTGTGGGTCACAACCGTATATTCATAGTTGTTGCGAAACTACTATGGTCATGTATGGAATCAGTCCCTAATCCCTAGTATCCAGTAATCGTATGCTTTCTCAATTTCTATATTTAGGATCAATAACTGTGCGATCTTCTCAGAATATCTTACAGTTGTTCGTGCAACCTGAATTCTTAGGCTGGTATCTATATCTATGAGGGTGTCTCCTACGTCCGGCTGTGGGACCAAAGGATCACAACCAAATGTTTTCTCTCTTTCAAACCCCTCCACAGTCATGCGGGCATGTATCTAGGGTAATCTATAGTTTGGTTGACTTGACCAAAATGTGTGTGCTTGGTCATCTTCTATGTTTAACCCGTGCAGTTGGAAACTGATTTGTTGCAAGTTTACCATTGTTCGGAAGACTTGGATCCTGAGATTTTGATCTATATCAGTTATTGCTATAATGAGATTGGGTTGGGACACGATTGGCTCGAATACGTATTCTCTGGGCTCCCTAGGTCCCGTGATTGTCATACAGAAGCAACAATGTAAATTAACTACAACAAAGTGAAATTTAACTACTTTGAGTATATCTATAGCATATATGATTTCTCTATTTTTGTATTTTCTTGATGAACTATTCGAACGAATTTAAAAGAGTAACTATTTAACATATCTAGAATTGATAGCTAAAATAACAATTTAAAACAAACAAAATAACCGAGTATAGCTATTTATCTGTGTAATTTGTAGATCTATTCTAAACAATGAAATAACTGATCTAATCTATTTGTAAGACTATCGATCCTACCTCAGAGGTGAGGAATGAATCATAGTTTCTCAGAAACTATCAATCCCCACAACTTCCCCGGTAATATCAAAAGTAAGATTAACTGAAGTAATGCAATTAACTACTCTATTTGATACGATTCTAATTTAGAACTTTGAAAGTTAGAACCTAGATTTTACAGAACAGTGGTGAATCTATTAGTATGTGTGATCTTGTCCCCTCATTGTGATCTCCTCATTCCTTCGTGTTCACTTGGATTCAGAAAAGTGTGTAATGCTAGCATCAACAGAAGTACACATTGGGACAAAGGCAGCTTAGGATACAAACTGAATACAATGCGAGTAGGAGAGAGATAGCACAAGAGTATAGAGCTTGGCTTATGTAATTCCTAGCGGGATTTAATGCGAGTCATGCAACATAAAGTGTCCGAGAACCTCAAAACTATCCTATCTCAAGAACAAAACCTACAAATTTAATGGCTTCCTATTTAAAACAAACTATTCTACTCCGATGGATTGGATGAAATATCAATAGCACCCGCACAAGATGGATATGTGGCTTCCTAATAGATAAACAACACTAACTAGGCATGTAATGAAAGAAACTAAGAATTCTAAAAAAAGAGAGACTAATCTATTGCAATTAGAAATTCAGAGGAAAATTTGAGGGGCCATTTGCTTGAGCACAAGCCCACTATTTATAAAATTTGCATTTACCCAAGGTAAAACCAAATAGAACTCTTAAACTATAAACAATGCCAAAACACTATTCCAAGGAACCGTAATCATTAATGCAAGCTTATGGCGGTGAAAAAGATGGTGAATCATTGATTTTTATATGAGTCTCATTAAAAGAGCTGGAAAATGCGTAAAGGACCTCCGCCTTGAGCAGGCAGCAAGATTCTATAAGACCACCGCCTGTTCAAGACGGCGGTCACGAGACCGCCGCCTAGGCAGGGTGGGAGTTTCTTCACTGAAGAGAAAAAGGCCAAGAAAAGAGGGGAAAAGGGAAAAACAAAGTATAAGGGGGCTAAGCGGGGCATGCGAGATGTTAACGGACACTTGGAGATCTTTTTCGGACCTCGAATACCTTGCGAGGAGACCTGTATCATCATTGGGGCACGTGTTACGTTGTTCTGGTAGTGCAATACCCTACAATTTTGGGTATGTACAGAACTATTTTGTAACCTCTTTCGGTGAAGGAGAATGAAGATATCCTTATTTGCACAAATTTGAAAGGATACCCCGAGAAAATATGATCAATGTGCCACAATTTAACTCTCACGAGTTATCACTTCTAAAGAATAGCTATATTTTCAAAACAAGGTTTAAGATTACTATACATATTATGGGATCCTGATTTCTTCTGCATATTTTTGTAGTAAAATTTATTCATTTGTTGACACACAAGGCAAACAGGGGGTAGTTAAGGTAGGATTCATTGTTTTGAATAAATTTTTGTGGGAGATTAAGCAGGATAAAATTTATTTTTCTAGATCTTTGAAAACCTTCACAACAATTGGAAAAGTAAATGACATAATGCTTTAGAATAGCTAAAATATTCCTTCAACCAGAATGTGTGCATCAATGGAGGCCCAAATTGGCATGGTTTCACCCAATCTCCAAGAATTTAACATGAAGGTTCAAACTAAAGACTCAATTAAACATAAATGACCCCTAGTTCCTCACACCTAAGATACACTTAAAGGATTACAGACAATCTTTATCAACAAAATGACAATAAAGTGATTTTAAATTGTTTATCTCATTAAAGGATGAAGGCTCTTCTCGTAATTAAATTGTAAATGCCATTCAATTGTCATAGGGATGAGATCTTGTGTGATTGAGAGGGACTTTAAAAAGATTACAATATGAACAAGAAAAACGACTTGCAGACATTTTGAAATAAAGTAGACAAAAATTTTCCCAAGATTGACACATATTAATTTGAAATTGATTAGATTCATCAACATGGGAAATTTTCTTTGAATAGTCTCAGATCTTAGCAATGGTTGTACACTTGTAACTAACTTGACATGATCAACTCTAAAACATAGGAAATTAACAAGTTTCTCAAATGGTCTCTCAAGAAGATGGGTTTTCTATATTTTTCTCTTAAGAATTCAACCCTAACACTTTGCAAGAGTATTTGCATTGCATTTATACATTTCACTCACTTGTTCATCCCAAATTTTTCCCCAAAGAGAAGAATATTCAAGGAACCTTTGATTGTTACAATTTTTGTCTCACAAAGTGATGTTTAACAAATTTACACCCACATCTTCTAGGTGGACAAATCATGAACTGATCACCTTTTTGAGACCCTCAACTAATGACTTACGTGCAACAAATCCCCATTTTAATCATTTTCTGGTGGCTCTGTAGAGATGGATCTGACAAGAAATCCTTTTCACCATTATGGCAACACCTTTTTCATCCTTTTCTCCCTATAACCTCCATCTATAACCTCCATAATTTCATCCTTTTCCAACTTCTATGCATCCAATGTAATTCACATTTTTGCATATGCCCGAGCAAATCCAATTTCAAAATATCAACCTTTACAATCCTTAGAATCAAAATTAAGCTCTAAATCCATGTAGTTGCCCTTTGAATACAAAAATGACAAGGGGCTTCATAAAAAAATGATGAAAAACAATGCGTATTCGCATCTCCAAGAGTGTTGGAGAAAAAAAAAGTGGCAAAATTAGATTAAATACACAACAACCATCGATTCTTCCCTTTATCAACTTTAGATTAGATCCATCCACATGTTTCCTTCGTGCAACTGCAAAGGTGAAGTATAGAGGATAATTTCAAACAAGTGCAGGTCTTCCACGTGCCCTTGGCCCAAGAAAATCACCTTTTGGCCTTTGGAAATTCTCAGTATAAAAATAAGTTAGCGAAAGCCTCCATGTGTCTCAATGACACACTTTGATATGGTGCCCAAAAGTAGAGACCCCAAACAAGCGTGGGCTCACCACGTGTCTCACTCCGATAGAGTTTTTGAAAACATTTAAGGACCAGTGGAAGGCACCATGTGTCTATGGTCCGAGATAGTTTTCCTTGGCCGTTGAAAATTCCAAGAAAGGGAAGAGTGAGCAGAAACTTCCATTTTTCTCCATGGAACTCTTTCAAAAATAATATTTAGGGGTAGGTCCCCAAACAGGCACAAGCCCTCCAAGTGTCCCAGGCCTTAGAAATTTTCTTGAAAGTTTAAGTATAAAGAGAAGCCAGCAGAAGCCTCCACGTGTCTCTCCTTGGTTCACTTTTGAGATGGTGCCCAAAAGTAGAGACCCTAAAAAAGCACGGGATCACCATGTGTCTCCTTGGAAAAACTACTAAGATAGGACCCAGAGGGGATCCTCAAATGAGTATCGGTCCTCCACATGTCCATGGTCTAAAAAGATGCACCCGCCGCATGAAAATTTTTCTAATGTTTGGGCAGGACCAGCGGAAACCTCCACATGCCTCCCTAGTGCAACTCCCAATATCAAACCAAGAGGAGAATTTTTAGATGAGCGCATGCCCTCCACGTGGACAAGACTTGAGTTTAAGTGGAACCTATAGTTTCAAAATGACTTTCGATCCGTATTCAATCGAAAGGACCATGTTTCCACAAATGTGGAGATATAAATTTACGAGGAAAACACACATCTCAATCAGTAAAATGTAGGGAAACTTCACCATTTGTTCCTGGAAATGAATCTCTCTCGTAAGAAAAAATAATTTGGAAATGATATAAGGCCCAAATGTGATCCACGACCATGGAGAAGGATCTTTCAACAACATACAAATGAAGAAAACTTTTCATGCCTCCATTCAAGGAAATAGAAAATACAACAGAGCCCGTAGATTGAAGAATTTGTAGAGAAAATGGGGTGAGATCAACTTGTACACCAACATTGGCTCGAATTAGGGATGACAACTACCTGCGAGTGCCGAAAGAACAATAAAGTATACCATGTGATAAAAATCCATAGGGCCATGGAGTCAAGAACAAGCTTGCAGAGTAGAACAACAATAACCAAATTCCCGAAAGACAAACCAAGAACCAAAAAAATGGTCACAGGGGACCGGGAAAAACAAAAATAGGAAAACACGAATGCAAAATGAAACCAAGAGACTATACACTATACAATGGTGATCACTTTGATTCAAAGAAAGAAATCAAGTAAATTATTCAAGTGCTCGCCATTCGGATATCACCACACTAAGCAGATTCGATATATCTTTAACCATTGGTCATATGATTGTTTCTCTTCTCCATCAAGTTGTTATCTGACCATATTTTTTCAAGCTTATCCTTTGTGCCTGTGTCAAGTTTTTCAACATCTCTCGAGGCTTCATCAAACATTAAAGTTTCAGGAAATTCAACCTACTCATGATACCTACATTGACAAATTTCATACTCCTTGAAAAGAACATAGCTCATAGAGTTATCAACATCAATGTCTATTTGCAATACTTCATAAGAAGCATTTTCGGGGTCCCGAATGAGATATAACATTTTATTTTCACTAGGTAACTTCACAAGGTTGCCCTCAATTGGAATGGTGGTATAAGACATGTCCATTTGCACACTTCCATCCATACTAGCAGCCCATTTTCTTGATAACAATATTCCCCATTTGGCAGGACAATAAACAATAAAAATATCTAGCTTTAAGTTATTTCCTGGGTAGGCTGCAAGTTGTATTATCAAACCCTTGAGACATCCAACCAATGACACCTCTCTGAAATCAATGGAAGTGCACTTCCCATAAGTTGTTTTACTTTGAGATCTAACTCATTCATGACCTCAAGAGGCATATAATTACATGATACTCAAGAATTAAACATATAGTTGTGTAACAAATTATCCTTAACAATTAAAGTAGTGAAAAATGGATTCACCTTCAGCTGAGACTCAACCGAGGATGATCCCAAATATACTTCAGGTGGCTCACCTAGTTCTTGTAGTACTTGGGTTTTTCCAACTCTACAATGGTAGGAGGAACCTCTACAATGTTTACATTTTTAACCTAATTGGCCTTTTCTTCTTTAAATCCCAAATATTTGAATGCTCTATTCCTATGCTCAGGGATTCTAAGAAATTCAAAAATAGGAACAAAAATCTTGATCTGACTCAAGATTTGGGCTATGTCACAAGGAACATATTTGGGTAATGTAGTGTTAGGAGGAAGGTTTACAAATTCATTTGATGGCATAGGATTTTTTATAGTCTAAGCATGGGGAGGAACACAAGTTTTATTTTGGGTGACAAAGCCTTTGCTAGATGCATCCTTTTAGGGGTTTCCTTAGGGATATTGGTAAGCACTGGAATTTTGGTTTGGCTTGAGGCCCTACCCCTTTGGAAACCTTACTCCTGGTATTATATTCTTTTTCATGGCCAACTACAACATTCATTAACAACTACCTATCCTCCTCATAAGGGATTCCTCCATCATACTTCTGAATCATTAATGCCCTTAAGTATTCAAAATCATTATTAGGCAATTCAAAAGCTTACACCATATCAATTTCAGAAGTATGAGTGGGAGGAAGAGGTAATACCCAATGAATGCAATCCCATAAATATTTAATAATTATAGAACTTATTAGCTTAGTTGAGGTTGCTCCCTATTGTGAACTTGTAGAGGAATCCATCATGCATGCATCATCATCAATGTCATCATCATTAGCTTCTTCCTCAACTCACTTTTCAACAACACATGGAGAATGTGGCAAGAAACAGCTATCACACCACTCAATTTCATGAGTTTCATCAACATCAGCAACTCTATAAGCTAAAGGATCAGGCACCAATTTGTTTTCCCGGGGTTAGGGCTGTCTATTCCCTAATCCCAAGATTCCTTTGATCTGTCATAATATATCCGATCACCCCTAAGATGATTTGTAAATATTTCTTGACCTTGTGCTTAATGATAACCTTGGGAACCTTGTCACATCCCCTTCTCTGCTCTATCTAGTTTATCAAAAAAATTTACAACCTCTTCCAGATCCATAGCTTTACTTGATGAGGCTTGTTTGGATTGATCACCTTGATGCCTTCAATCTTAGGAGGTTTAATAACTTCTTTGATATTGTTTTCAATCTACAAATCCATGGTGAAGGCCTGCCTCAATGTTATTGGGTTCTTATCCCTCAAGTAATAGGCAACCTTCTTATCAAAAGCATCAGAGTATTTTATCAAACAGGAAACATCACTTGGCCTTAGGAACATAGTAGCCTATTCAAGGTCTTATTGAACCTTGTATTGAAGTCATGAACAAACTTATGAGGATTCTTTTTTAGATTTTTACATTCTGATAAAAGAAACCTAGGATGCGTTTTATCTCCATACTGCAATCTAAAAGCATTCTTCATTTATTTCCATGAATCAATGGAGTTGTCTGGAAAATATTTATACTAGTCTCATGCATCCTCCTCAAGAGTATGAATAAGAATAATTATGTACACATCCTCAAATTCAATCTCAAAGTCTTCCATCATATTGAAAAAAATATTTAAGTGTTGATCACTAGTAATAGCATTATTTCCTTGAAATTTAGGTAGTTTATTTCTAACATCTTGGGGCACGTGACATTTGGATATTCAGCCATACCTCTAAAATCTATAGGGCCAAAAGTGTTCACAACAAATGGAGGTCTGGGTGGGGGTTAGTCCATATTGTTTTTGGGATGTGACCTTACAGGAGAAACAAAATGACAAGGAGTGAGGGGTATGTGGGGCACATGAATGTAGTTCTTAGAATGAATGTTCTCTAAAAACCCTATTTCTTGGAAGATCGTATCAACCTTAGAAAACATGGGACATAATGAGATGCAAACTTCTCAAATACAAATGAAGGACCCTCTCCAATTAGAGAATTCATATTTATAAAAAGACTACCCGATTCAAAAGAACTTGAGGAAATATGGCAATCTTGATGACAAAGCTAATCAGTTTCCACAATTGATAACTCTTTTCTAGATTTATGATCTCTAATAACTTTCCAGATTCTTCTTCCTTCATAATTTACCTTTCCTAGTTCTGGTAACAACTTTCTAACAGGGTATTTAATGAAGAAATATCTTCTTCCTTCTAGATTTATAGAGATCAATGAGAAATTTCAATTGACAGAGGTTAAGACACTGACATTTATCAAAAGTTAATTCAACATGGAGTCACCACTAAGTATTTTCACCTTAGTTTTGCCAATGCACTAAAATTGATCTATAAAATGTCTTTCAACAATAATTTCATGCAAAGTTTCACAGATATCACCTTTTTACCCATATTTAACATTGATGATGTACACTTAGTGCAAAAAGAAATAGAAACTAGAAATATTACATGTAGAACTTGTAACTTTTCTCGATTCTTACAAATCTAGACATAGGATGACATTTCAACAATGTATTTACACTTTAAAATTTTTAAGAAGCATTTACTAGGGTCTATATGCATTTTTGATGGTGTTAAAACTTTGTACACACCTTGATGTCCCCGGTAATGGTGTTAATCTAGTGTTGTTTTGCCTGCACAAATAATCCTGGACACGTAAATCAGATCCTTGAAAATGACACCATTCAGGTTTTGTTGTTGTACAAATTGGTCCTAGAGATCAAACAATCATCGAAAATGACACCAATCTAGTGTAATGTTTCCACATGATAAGGTCCCGAGATCTCAAATAATCTCTTGACAATGACACCAATCTGGTGTTGTTGCCATACAAATAGGTCCCAAAGCTCAAATAATCCCCGGTAATGGAACCAATCTGGTGTTGTTGCTGTAGAAATAGGTCCTGGAGCTTAAATAATCCCCGGCATTGGTGTCATTCTATTGTTCGTATCCAAATTGATTCTCCTTGGAAACCGAGAAGCATCATAGATTTAGCAAGACACTGAGAGATAGCCAGATCTTATTATGAGTCATTTTGTAGCCGAGGAGGGATTCATCTAACTCTTTGTCACTTGGGGATCAAAGAAATGGATAACACCTTCATTAAGTATTTGTTCTATCCTCACTGCTTTAGGCCTTGCCTTTCAACCAGGGTGAGAGAACCCATTTTGTAACCTCTATCGGTGAAGGAGAATGAAGATATCCTTCTTTCCACAAATTTGAAAGGAGAACCTAAGAAAATATGATCAATGCATTACAATGTAACTGTTATGAGTTGTCACTTCTAAAGAATGGTGATATGTTCTAAATAAGGTTAAAGGTTACTAGAGACATTATGGGATCCTAATTGTTTCTGCATAATTTGGCAGTAGAATTTATTCATTTGTGGACACACGTGGAAAACAGGGGTAGTTTAGGTAGGATTCATTATTTTGAATAATTTCTAGCAGGAGATTAAGGAGGATAAACTTGATTTTTCTAGATCTTTGAGAACCTTCATAATAATTGGAAAACTAAATGACAGAATGCTTCAAAATAGCTAAAATATTCCTTCAACTAGAAGGTGTACATCAATGGAGGCCCATATTTACACGGTTTCACACAATCTCCAAGAATTTAACATGAATGCTTGACCTAAAGACTAAATTAAACATCAAATACCCCTAGTTCCTCATGCCTAAGATAGACTCAAAGGATTAGAGACAATCTTTATCAACAAAATGATAGTAAAGTGATTTTAAATTGTTTATCTCATTAGAGGATGAAGGCTCTTCTAGTAATGAAATTAAAAATGCCACTAAACTATCACAGGACTAGATCCGATGTGATTGAGAGGGAATTTAACACAAAATTGCAATAGGAACAAGACAAACTACTTGCAGACATTCTGAAAAAAAACAGACACAAATTTTCCCCAAGATTGACATAGATTAATTCGGATTTGATTAGATTTTTCAGTAGGGTAAAGTTTCTTTGAATAGTCTCAAAGCATGCCAATGGTTGTACACTTACAACCAAATTGACACTATCAAATCTAAAACATAGGAAATTAATAGGTTTCTTAGATGGTCTCTCGGGAAGATGAGATTTCTCAATTTTCTCTTAAGAATTCAACATTCGACACTTTGCAAGAGTATTCAAATTGCATTTATACATTTCACTCACTCACTCATCCCAAATTTTCCCCCCAAAAGAAGATTATTCATGGAACCTTTGCTTGTTACCAATTAGTCTCAGAAATTGACGTTTAACAAATTTACTCCCGCAGCTGCTAGGTGGAAAAATCATAAAATTATCACATTTCTCAGATCCTCGACTAATGACCGGGATGCCATGACACAACTCTTTGACATTCCTTCTAATCATTCTTATTATTTTGTGTGAGAAATCAATGTTTTAATAATTTTATAGTGACTTTGTAGAGTTGGATATGACAGGAAATCCTTTTCACCCTCAAGGCATCACCTTTTTTATCCTTTGCACCTGCAACCTCCATCATTTCATCCTTTTTCATTCTTTCCTCTGTAACTCCTTTATGCATCCAACTTCTCTAGTAATTAGCATTTTTGCAAGTGCCCAAGAAATTCCAAATTCAAAATATCAACCTTTACAATCCTTGGACTCAAAAATTAATCTCTAAATCCATTCACTTGTAATTTGTAGACAAAAATGACAAGGGACTTCATTAAAAAAATAATGAAAAATAATGCGTATTTACATCTCCAAGAGTCTTGGAGAAAAAAATGGTAGTAAAAATAGATGCAATGCACAACAACTGTTGATTCTACCCTTTCTCAACTTTAGATTGAGCCTTCCACATTTTTTCCTTAAGCGCAACTACAAAGGTGAAGTACAGAGGAAAATTACCAAACAAGCGCGGGTCTTCCATGTGCCCCGGGCCCAAGAAAATCACCTTTTGGCCTTTGAAAAGTATCAGTATAAAAAGGAGCCACTCGAAGCATCCATGTGTCTCAATGACACACATTTAATATGGTTCCCAAAAGAGGAGACCCCAAACAAGCGCAGGCTCACCACATGTCTCAGTTTGATAGAGTTATTGAAAATTTTTAAGGACCAATGGAAGGTGCCATGTTCTAGGGACCAAGATAGTTTTCTTTGTCCATTGAAAATTTCAAGAAAGGTAAGAGATCTGAGCGGAAACTTCCACGTGTATCCATGGAACTCTTTCAAAAATAAAATTAGGGGTAGGTCTCCAAACACGCACAGGACCTCCACATGTCTTTCACATGTCGTAGGCCTTAGAAAGTTGCTTGAAAATTTTAAGTATAGAGAGGAGCTAGCGGAAGCCTCCACATGTCTTCCTAGCACAATTTTGAGATGGTGCCCAAAAGTAGAGACCCTAAACAAGTGCGGGATCACCACGTGTATCCTTGGCGTAACTACTAAGGTAGGACCTAGAGGCGGATCCTCAAATGATCACCAGTCCTCCACGTGTCCATGGTTTGACAAAGCTGCACTAGCCACATGAAAAAATGTCTAATTTTTGGGAAAGGATAGTGGAAACCTTAAGGTGTCTCCTTGGCGCAATTCCAAAAGTGAAACCAAGAGGTAAATTTTTAGATGAGCGCAGGCTCTCCACATGGATAAGACTTGAGTTTAAGTGGGCCTTAGAGTTTCAAAATTCCCCATCAAGCCACATCCAATCAGAAAGGACCATGTTTCCATAGATGTTGAGATATAAATTTATGGGGAAAACAAACCTATCAAACTGTAAAATGTAAGGAAAATTCAACATTTGCGACCCGGAAATGAATATTTATTTAAGGAAAAAGAATTCAAAAATGATATAAGGCCCAAATGTGATCCACGACCATGGAGAAGGATCTTTTAACAACATACAAATGAAGAAAATTTCACGCCTCCATTCGGGGAAATAGAAAATATGACAGAGCTCGTAGATTGAAGACATTTTAGAGAAAACGGGGTGAGATCAAATTGAGCACCAATAGAGTGTGTAGGAGACAAGACACGGAGAATGTCGGTTGTAGGGATGTTATGCAAATTGTGCACAAGCTACCCATGGGGCTAAGTCCTAACCATGTTAGTCGTATGAGCCCTTAGTGTTTTATTTCATTATTTTGGGAACCATAAGTGACCCTCATTTGTAATGAGTGAGGATATTTTTCTATAGGTTGGGTCTCATCTATAATATTAGTACATGGAATAGACATGACAATATTAATATCCCTAACATAATATTGTAATGCATCAAGGTCACAAATAATAGTGTATCCAATTCCTTTAAATAATAATTTGAGACAACTATGCATATTAGAGTTGAAATTTTACATGGCATAGACAAATGGCCTGTTATCCAAAATTCACCCCCAAGGTAAATTTTGATAACATGCATCAAATTCTTTAGTCCCAAGAAATTATATTGATTCACGGAAAAAGTCATGTTTCTAGGGTACCCTCATATTTTTTCTAACTCCCCTGTCCAAGGAGGAGAGAGAAAGTTCTGAAGAAAGGTGAAAAAATCACAAAAAACAGGCTCGGGCCAGAAAAAATCATGAAAAATGGCTAAGTCCTAGTCCTCGCAACAGTCGGGACAAATGGGACAAAAGGGCGTGAACCGGCCGAAAGGCCGCCAGGCGGTCTGTGCAGCATTTGGGACATTTGGGACAAAGGGACGCACGGGACGCGAAAATCCGTGGCCGAAAAATGGAAAAAATTTGACTAACTGTTGAAACAGGAAGTTCGGGACGCGCGGGCCAAAAGTACGCGAACCGGCCGGATCGGCCGAAATGAGTCAAGGCAGCCCGGAACAGTTGGGCCGAAGGTATGCGAAGTATGTGAACCGGCCGGATCGGCCGAAATGAGAACTTTCAGTTAGGGACGCGCGGGACAAAAGGACGTGAACCGGCTGAACCGGGTGAATCGGGAAAATTTGTCCCAAACAGTCCAAAAGTAAATGGGACATCGGGCCAAGTACGCGAACCGGCAGTTCGGCGAAATGGGAAATTTCAGCACTGTGCTAAATGGGACAGAGGGATGCGTGGGACGCGAAAAGCCGAAGGAGCCGAAAGCCAATCAGATCACGCCACATGTCACCGGCAGAAAAGGAACATGGAAGCCCATTTCGGGTGGTTCAAAGAATTTTTCCCACACAGCACTGGGACATTTGGGACAAAGGGACGCGCGGGACTTGAAAAGCCGAAATGGCCGAAGACAGAGGAGAAAAGTCAACGTTTGGTCCGGAAACTTCAAACGGCCATAACTTTTGACTCCGAGCTCTGATTTTTATTGAGGGTAGATATATTTAAATAAAAGAAACATATTCGGCTCCATCGGCTACCAATGCTCATTCCCGTCAAATGACAGAAAACGCCTGCTAGACCCAAAATAGCTGCCCGCACTCAGAAGGCCATAACTTTTGCATTTCTCAACGAAATCGCACAAAATTGGTACCGTTGGAATCATGTTTCGAGCCCGATGTACAGAAATTAATAAATTATGGATTTTATCAGAAATTTATTTAGATTTTGAAGAAAACGTGGCCGGGTTCGTAATGTTGTTTTATTTGGTATTTTGGAGTGCAATTAAGAGGCATGGTCATCATTCTTTCTCTCCGCAGCACATGGGACAGTATGGGGAGCCTTTTGCAAGTAATGTATAATCATTTCACTCAATTTAATGCCTCTTATGGTGGTTCAAGGACATATTTTGGGATTTCCATTTTCCCTTCTCTTCTCCTTCTCATTTTTCTATAAATTGGAGTGTTGGGCTCATTGTGAAGAAGAGAGTTTTGGGTAGCAAAGCTTTGCCAAAATTGCTTTGTGAAGCCAAGGCAGTGTGTTGCAGGTCCTGTAGTGGACTCCTTGAATGGTGATCCAGTGCCCTTATCCTGAATAGGCATCATGCATACCAGGAAGCAATAAAATACAAAGTTTGTGGATGTATTTTCCCTGCTGTGTTTTCTTGCATTCTTCTTGCCCCTTTTATCTTTTGACAAGAATATTGTGTCTATTATTATGTTCTTGCAGGAATTCATTATCATTGTGGGTGCTTGGAATATTCTTTGTGAATGCATTTTGCTAGATTATGGAGAAGCTGTCATCACCTCTTCTAGTGTGCACTTTGCCTCTGTATTTCACACATTTGGAGACTACTCTCACATCCTCCTTTTCTGGTGTATCACCGCTTTAGTGTAGGCTTTCATTTTATGCATTCTCTTTCCCTGGTCCCTTGGAAATTTAGATTAGAACAGTTAGCTTATCCTGCATTAGAGTAGATTGTGGCAGGTAGTTTAGGAGCAAGAACCAGCTTTCTCTGGAGGTCTATCTCAAGTAGCAAGTCCCACAACTTGGAGATAGTACCCATGTTATCCAATCACACTGTGAGTTCATGTATATGCACAGGGGTGCTGTGATTCGGTGATAACATGGCCTACCAAGTAACAATAACGATATTGGAAAACAATGATGATAAAATAGTGTGAATAATTTTTGGACCAACAATAATAGGTAATGTAATGTGATGGATACATGGATGGATAGAACCATCGTAAGCATGTAGTGAAATATAATATGGACTAACGTCACAAGCTGAAATACCTAAAGCTTCAATAAATGACATGGGACACAAGTAAAGTTCAAACCCATTACTAATCAAAGTGCGCTTAACAACTACATTATGAATATAAGATGTGATATGGAGAGGAAGATCATTATCAAAATTATGAACATCAATGGGAATATTAGAAGTTTGAGTGCTATCTATGAAGAGAATGCATCAACAAATGTTTGATAAACCTAGTATGGATACATGTTAGCATAAATTCAAGTAATAGCAAAAAGATGTTGGGCTTTATGTAATAAATCAAGATTTACAAGAAAATAATCATTGATTGAGATACTCATGATGACCAAAGCCTATGATGACAAGTAATGAAATAACAAACAAAAAGTGTGAATAAAATAAGTGTTGAAATTGGGGTTCACCAAAGTAATTAACTAAAATGTAAACATATGTTGTAGTTAATCTAAGATATGAATTTTTTAAATATAATAATTAAACGCAGTAAAAAAGTATGTAAATGACCCAAGGAACAAAAAAGTTTAAATAAAAACACTAATATGCAAGAGAGAAGAGGAAAGGACTCATTTGCATATAATATGTTCAGAGGTCTTTGTTACAGAGGTGACTATGGAAACTAAAGCAAGAATATTTGTGCACGAGACAAAAAAAAGGATGGATCTAAGATGATTCTCTAGAATCGGTCACCTAGAGAAGGACTGGGGTGCCTACGGGCCCTATTGTCTATAGAATGGGATCCCTAGTTTGTGCAAAATCTCCATAACATATCTTCCTAGGTTTAGTAGGTGGTTTCAAACCCTCATTGTGTATCACATCAAATTCACTTTATTGCACAAGGTGTCACTATTTATCCAATATGAAAGGAAGACTTGTAAAACCCTAAACAAAAATCAATCCCTAAAAAGAAAAATGCGGATAATAGGGTAAACCTGACCTCATCTACCATAATATTGGACTTAATATTTGATCTCTACACTACATTTGAGACAAAAATATATAGTGTGTGTGTGTGTGTGTGTGTGTGTGTGTGTGTGTGTGTGTGTGTGTGTGAAGCATGCCCTAGGTTAGTCTTATGCCAGTCACACTTTGTGATGTAGTGAACTAACTATGTCTATAAAAATGTAATAAAATGGTGTATGAAATAGAATATAATCCACCCCCTCTGTTTTGTGTGATGCATATGCCATACCCTTGTGCCTTGTGGTGGAGTTATGTCGATGAAAGTGATCTCTAATACAATAGATGGATGTAACTTTAGGTGGATGATAGTAGTGACTAGTGTTTGGTCCCTCGTTATGGTCTCATAAATTTATTTTTATCGTGTTCTCTTGATTTTATTTTTTAATTAACCCCGAGATGGCCGATCATAAAAAGATAAAGACCTGAAATAGCTAGAAAGAGCTCAAATACTTGCACAAAAGTTTAAAAAGGTTTCGGCACCTCTCCGTGGGACCATGGTCCCCACGAAGCACCCCAAGATTAGCCTAGGTGCCCAAAGTAAAATATAAAATGATATTAAATGGTAAATGATGAGTGGGAATGTGTGTGGTCAATGTTGGGAATGACTATAGAAAATTTAAATAAAAATTTCCAAGAGACGATGGTTGATTAGTACTTTATTCACTCATAAACCCTCTAAATAGTAGTGGATTATTTTTTGTCTACAACTGGGAGGTGAATCTAAACATGAATGGCCTAAAAATTAATCACATGTGAGAATGCAAGTTCCCATATATGGAGCATAAGATAATATTTCCCATAAAACCATGACACGCCTTGTAATAACTTTTGCAGATCCAAATCTTCTTAGAAATAGAAAATAAATCCATCCCTGCAAGATCACTAACTTCCATTTTAAAGGCCAATTTCATCCTACACCAGTGTCTCAAGAAATAAATTTTTGTTCTAATTCCTACAAAACATCAAACAACAATATATTTAAATATATCCTTAGCCATGTCGATAATTGTCTCTAGAATTTCTAGATGTGGATCATGATCACACGAGGTAGGAGACAACTTTAACATGGCGATTAGCTTCACCAAAAATAATTTCCACCCATGTCTTGGCTATTGAAGTGGAAGCTCAAGGAACAAAACCCTAGAAGTAGGCCTCAAACAACCATTCCCATGCATTTTTCAAATATATAATATGGGTAAATAATGACAATGATATTAACTTTTAGTAGGTAAAATTAATTTTATTAATGCATACTTCATTCCATGTATATGAAAATATGTTTCTATAGTATCAATTTTTATTTAAATCTTTGGGAAAAATGTTCCATCTTTTGTATAAATTGTAATACACTTTCATATTCTTATGAAACCCATACATAGGGAAATATTAGTCAAAAATGTGTTAACTTTACATTACTCTAGAAACACTCATTATGTAATAGACTCTCATGAATAAAATTATCCAAACTAAATGAAATCGTAGTATATGTCAATTTCCATATCCTTATGTTTCTATTGGGTGCTCCAAATAATAGAAAATCTAATGAATGTGTAAATTTTTCAATCATGATTTTAGTATGGTAATGGTTTAAATAATAAAAAATTACACTATGAAACATTAAAATTGCTATTTAAAAAAAAAAAAAACAAGTCAATATGGAGTTACCCACCTTGTTGAAATGTGTTTATGTATTAACAAGATTCTTGAGTTCAATATAGACCTATAATAGTATAAAAAAATCCCACAAAAAATAAAGGAATAAAGGTTGAAAAAAAAAACAAAACCATGTTAACCATCATAATGGAAAAAAATCATGAGAGGACTAATTTCATGAAAATGTCTCCATTTCATTGGATAGAGAAATTTTTTAACATCCCATGATAGTGGTTCATGATTTTGATTATCATACAACATATAAGACAGAAACCCACAAATAGGTTAAAATATGAAGTCAAATGAAACCATAAATAAAAATTAATTCAAGAAAAGATGCTAAACCTATAAAAATCATGTATGACATATACATAAATGAGATTACTCAATACAAAGGATTAAAAAAAATAGTAGAGACAAGTTCAAGACTAAGAAATGGGTAACCTACAACAATAAAATCCTACATTGGAAAATTAATAAATAAAACAAGAATATATTATGCATAAAACTCCAATATTATAATTTGGCATTTATAATTATTTGTTGTTTATATCCCCTACATACCACTTGTGTGTATAAATATATCTCAAAATGCACCATTCTACAATAACTTAGGCTCAAAATCAATCATTTTGCTTCTCAGACATTTACATGATATAAATTCTTTTGGTTCAATTTCAAGCTATATTATTTATACTAAAACAATTTAGAATTGAGAAGATGGAAGGTTGCTAGGAATATAACCGAAGGTCTCTAAATGGTATATGAAATGTCATCCTACATAGAGATGACATGAATTCAACTTAGGGGTGAACTTGAATGGGAAAAAAAGGTGATAACATGTGTGTGTGTGTGTGCGCGCGCGCGTGCACGTGCATACCCACTTATGTATTTATGTATCTATATATGTATGTATTTATTGTTCTTTATTAAGGCATACTACTATCCTATTAACACAATTTTCTAACTATGTGATTCCTTTCAAAGATGATGAAATGATCTTGATAAAATATTATCCTACTATAGCACTTCATGTATTTTCATATAGTCTTAAACTCAAAAATTATACAAATATACTTAAAAATAGAAAATAATAAATACGCTAAAAACATGTTCAAATTTGATTTCAAGACTTTCTAAAAATAGACCTTATAGAAACATTGATTTGATTATTGATATTGCTTTGAATAATCATCTTGATCATTCAATGATAAAAATAGTTTTGATATCTTCTAGTAATAGTATTTCTAAAAATAGACATTCAGACATCCTTTTTTTAATGTTGAGACGGGTAAATATTCCTTCTAGAACTCATTTTTATTAGCGACAAAAACTATTCAGAGTTACACCTACTTTTTGGTTCCTTTCTTTATTTTGGTTACAATATAGAAATATTTATGTAGTTGTTCTCTTCCCTTAGAAATTGGTTTTTCACAAGGAGTGATACTTTCTCTTTCTGAAATTATAGAAATAGATTCTTATCTTGAATTGGGTGTTCTTCTAATTTTTCAACTAGATTTTCATTTAATTTTCAAACATGAAAAATATTAAACAATGTTTTCCACTTTGATGTAGAAATTTTCCCTAAAGAATAAACAAAATAAAATTTATTATTATGTTGCATATGAAATTTATTCGCTATTATTTACATAAGGAAAAATATAAAGCAACTTCCTAATAAATAGGAAGTGCAAATAACAAATAACTAGTCCAAAAACATCTCTAATAAGGAAGAGATATTTTTGGACTAGAAATTAAATGAAGATATATTCCAATGTAGATATGAACTTTAAATCATAAGAATGGGTGTCTAAAAATTTGATAAGAAATTATGAGGTCAAATTATGAGAGATATATGAGTATGGAAGTTTTAAAACGGTGATTTAAGCCTATATTTGTAAATGGTACTACATAAGGTGATTAATAATTTAATCTATTGTTAGGATTTATAATATTAGTGCTCATGGAATACAATAATTATATATGAGTTATTATATGATTTGATATATAAATAACTCATTAAGTTTAGTGTGTGAGTTGTTCGGCTATTGAAATAACTCATGTTATTAGAATTTTTAGTAGATAATTAATTTTTGTGTAAATCTCCTATAAATATGTATATTGCTGAATGTATGAATTAAGAACAAAAATAAATTTTTCTATTCATTCTGCTATTGTACCATCATTTTGTACTAGAGAAATATTTCTCCTACCCTATGATGTTAGATTAAAGTGTCTGAAGGGGCATATATTTTTCCTTTCTACCCCATATTATGTTTCATTTTGTAGTTTCCCACACTTTCTGAAATTTTACCATGTTTGTAACTTTTAGAATTCTATTTACACAAACCACATTTTTTTTTGGTAGGAGATCTACTTTTAGTCATTTTAATCATGTTGATCAATATCTAAGAAAATTATTTTATACATCCACAATACCTTTCCTTGTGTGGATATTTCTCATTAGTATCAATTTTTAACCATGTATTTATTTTACGATTTTAAGGTATCACCAACTAGTTTCTAATCGATGCATGGTAATTCAGTCTAGAAAGATGCAAACCTATGCAAGGATAGCCAAGGACTATTAATTTATCATTTTATCACATAGTTTGAATATGAAGTTCTTTTGTGGATCTTCATGTAATTTTTGAATTTTCAATTGGTAATTTACATGACTCCTCTAGGTTTTTAACACTCATATTGCATGTTACTCTCATTTATGTTGGATTAGGAATCATCTTCACCTTGTTCTTATCGCCCACCCGTGAATTACCCTCTCGTACATGTTTTCTCCATGTCCATCGAGATATGTTTGTGAACTCAGATAATAACATGATAATATATGTTGTGTAATGTGTTGAGGTAGTTCATCAAGTCATATAGCCCATACGTAAAGATCCACGAGCTGTAATATCCGCATCATCTCCATTTTCATTCATAGATGCTGGGTAATAGTGGTCTTTTCTAAACTCGGGTTTTTGCATATAGTTTGTTTATGAAGTTTTTTTAGTAATCACGTATTATTTTTAAAGATTTAATAGTAATATCATTAGTATTGTGCCCATTGTTTAGTCATGTATGAATTGGTTGAATATTTCAAAATGGGTTAATCATTCCAATAAAGTCAAGACCCCAGTGCATAAATGGTTGATCTAATAAAATAGGTTGTAGGGGCAACAAAACTAATCTTTCTTTTCCAACAAAGAATGCACATATTTTCTTCTTTCTGATCCATTCAAAACATTCCTTAAATATGTTAGGCCAATAGTAATCATCCTTCATGATTTTAAGGGACGTTGTGTGTGCTGAGAAGTGACCACTTGTTCATCCTTCATGGAATAGTTAAATTAATTGGTACACTCTATTAAAATGATCACAATGTAGAAAAATTCCATTTATATCTTTTTTAAATAGCACACCATCAATGAAAGCATAAGGTACAACCTGTAACTTGAAATATCTTCTTTTATTCTTATCCATGCATTTAGATAAATAATTTGCTACAAATAATTGGTCAAATCATACATCCAATAAGAAATTGGAGCTTTTGGATTGAATTTTGGATGGTGATTTTAGGTTGAAATAAAATTGCAGCATGATAATTTTCCATATCATAAATTAGATGTTAAGAAATACCTTTACCTTGGATTTTTTTAGCAACACGGATGTCAATATCATACTCCATAACCTTGGTAATCCAATCAGCTCTTTTCTCATTCAATTCCTTGTTCAACAGGAATGCTTTAACACTTGGATGAGAAACTAAAACATAAATCTTATTATTTGAAAGCATGTACTTGAAGTTCTTAAAACCTCTAACTACTACAAGTACATATTTTTGAAGAAAAGTGTACCTTTTTTCCTAGTCATGAAGGCTCTTCCCAAAGAAAGTAATGGGTCATTCCATGTTCTCATAACTAACCTCATTTACAATGGATGAAATGGTTTCAGCTCCTGTAAGTGCATACATTATTAAATTCTCATAAAAATTAGGTTTTATTAAATTAGGCTTCAAATGCATTTTTTCCTTCCCTGATCCAAGCTAGTGTTATTCCTTTCTTGAGCTTGGAAGTCAATGGTTTAACTAAGGTTGTAAAATCTAGTACAAATATCCTCATAAAGTTGATTTTTGCTAAAGAAATATTTAATGCCTTCTTATGGTGTGGTAAAGACATCTCGCATAATAGAATCAACTCTTAAAGGATCAATAGCTAAACTGTCTTTAAAAGAATGTGACCAAGTAACTTGCCTTCATGTACATAAAAATATACTTTTTTGGTTCAAAGAGATTCTAAATTGTCTAAAGATATTGAAGTTATTTCCTAAATACACATGATGATCATCACATCATCTAAATAAACAAGTATGAATTTATTAAAATAATTATGAAAAGCCATATCCATTATACGTTGAAATGTTGTAGTAGCATTTGAAAGACCAAAAGCCATTGTCTATTATGCATAAGTGCCCCATTTGTAGTGAAGGTTTTCTTCCACCTATCTTCTCCACGTACAAGAATTTGATTTTATCCGTTGTATCCATCTAATAGGGACAACCTATCTAAACATGAATTTTTCTCAAAATCTGATCCATATTGGGCAACGGGTAATGATCTTTTAATGAAGCTCTATTAAGATCCCTAAAATCCACACATAACTGGATTTAACCATTATTTTTCCTAATAGACACAAGGTTGGTCACCCAACTTGAATTTTTAATGGGGAAATTAATTCCTGATTCAATTAGCTTGGATAACACATTCCTCGTAAATGGTTCAATTTTTGGATTTATAGGCCATTTCTCTTTCCTTACAAGATTTGATTTTGTCTATAATTAAATGTTATGCTGAGCCAAAATAGGATCAAAATGTCTCAGATCTTGGTATTTCAAAAAAAATACATCAATAAATTATTTACATAAGCTAACAAAAGATTTTTTTTCTGCAAAGGAACATATCTTTCCAATTTGTAATGTTTTACTTTCAATAATTGAGATCTCTTCATAATCATCATGATGGGTAGAAATTTAACTTGTCTTTTTGAGCTAATCATCATAACTGAAAATGCCCTCCTACAAATTTACAAGACCTTGTGGAAATTTATTTTACTTCAGCTATATAATCTTGTCTCCATATTGGTGTTGTAATTTAACTTACTTTAGTGATGAAAATTCAGCCTCTTGCTGCAAAAATCTATAGATTTGTTTGTCATCTTCGAAAACTTTCCAATTTTCTTCATTATCAAGTACTAAAAGTTTGATTAAAAACTTTATGTGTGGGTGAATTTTGTCATTTTGCATCTTTTCTAAGACTTCAAAGCTAGATCCAACTACTAAAAGTGTGAATGGATGTTTATTTTTGTCTCTTGTGATAAATTTTATGTTAAACGCTTGAAAAATATCAATTAAATCACAAACTCTATGTTTGTAAGATTTCAAGAGTGGATTTTTGCTAAAATTGTAGTCTTTAACTTTATTGATGAATAACTCATAATCACTAAAAACTTTTAATGTTTTGATTTCTTTCTTTCTATCCCATTGGAGGACATGAATTAATAATCCATATTCATTAACATTACATGTACATGATATTTGTAGTAATAAAGCTGAAAAATACCTCTATTATGAAGGGTAAGTAAGAAGAAAACCTACACCCTGTCCTTTATTATTCTTTGCTCCATAAAAATGTAACTGTCATATGACTTCATCCGTACTTTATGTTATGGACATTAAAGTAATAGGTGTTTTTTCTTCATGAAGACAATAAACACCAAGTAAGCCCTCTTATAATTATTTGTAAGGATCAAAAGCATATTGTTCTTGAATTTATTAATCTATAAAAAGATAGAAACACTTGTTATCCATAATTTTTCCCTTGGGTAAAATATTGGATCGTAACGACATTCGCACTCAAAGAACTTGAGAAACCAAGTTCATATCCTACAAACAGCTTGTAGAGGGACTCTATAATGGAAGTGGTGGGGCCGTGAAGGTCAAATAACCCTGTGTGGGAGAAATCTAGAAGATGGATCTCTCGAGAGGATCCATCTATTTAAGGGGTTACGGTGGGATTGAAAATATAATAGCATGGTCGACGTCAGGGATCAACGTCAAAAAGAAGTCAAGAGAAAGAAAAGGAAGAAACAACGAAGATTCAAAGTATTTGGGCTCAAAACAGTTTAGAACGAGTGCAAAAATCAGCTAAGTATGGAGGAGGTCACAGAGAAGGCCATGTGTCAGAATGACGCTTCTCAAAATTTGAATCCAAGAGAGCCAGGCTTCCACGCATCCATAGCCCAAAAATTTGTGCGGTTGTTGAAAAGTCTTTGACTAGACATGAAGGTGCTAGGTTTCAGCTCGAAAACAATCAAAGATGGGAGCCCAAGGAAAAGACTCAAACTCGCACCAGCCCTCCATTTAGAAAATGGTCAATAAAGGTCAAAAGGTAGATAGGGTGGGCCTCAAATAAGTATAGAAGTACTGATGGGGAGGGTCAAGTGTCCAAATGGCATATCTCTAATGATAGATCCAAAAGTGAAGGTTTAAACAAGCACTAGTTTGCCATGTAGCCCAAGGTCCAAAATGGTAAGGGATAGATTGTTGAAAAGTCCAAAGACCCACAGAGGCTTCCAAGTGTAAACCTGATGTTCCTTCTAAGGAAAATTTTGATCAGGCATTCAAGCAAGTGAAAATCCTCCACGTGTCCAGTCTCTTAAAAGGGGAAAAAATCGGGTTGAATAGTCAATACATAGTGGCAAGCCGGCGGAGAGTTCCAAGTGTCCAAATGGCATTAACTCAAGGATCTAATAGAGAGAGGGTTTTCAAACAAGTGTTAGACCTCCATGTGTCCCCGGTCAAGAAATATGCCCCGCCGAGTAAAGGGCTTGGCCGAGAAATAAAAAAATTGAGGAGGCCGATGGAGGAAGCCATGTGTCAGCCCCACACCATTCAAAGAGTGAAATATAGAGGCCTCCTTTAGAAAATCGCTAGCCCTCCATGTGTCCCATATTAAATAGGGGGCCCATTTTTCAAACTAGTTTTCTCTCCCTTTTTATACGAACCCGATACAAAATTTGAAGGGGCATATCTTTCTACTTAGGACTCGAAATATTGTAAATCTAACACCATTGGAAAGATCTCAGCTTCAGCCATGCCATAGAGATTTGAAACTTTAAGTTTATGGAGGTTAGGTAAAGAAGAATGGAGGAAACATATTTAGAGCCATTAATGTGGATCTATCTGCCTCAACAATCAAATCAAATTCAATCTACTCCATCATTTCCTTCTCTTTCAAGGTGTCAAATCAATGGTTAATGATGTCAAGGAAAATTTGGATGTAGATTTTGTAGGAGGCATTAATAGTAGTGGTTGATCTTTGACCTACTTTTCTTGCTTCTCTCTTTTTTCTTCTCTCTAATTAAATCTATAAAGATAGCGGTTGAGATTCATTGTAAAGGTTTGGGAATTCTTCTATTTTTTAGGCTCCTCTCTTCCCCTTGGCAAGTGAATTCATGGAGTTTTAGACCTCTCGTATAGACTATAAATGTAAATTTTCCTTGTTCTTATTGTAATGCATTATATAGAGACATGAGTGCAATAATACATGTTGTGTGGGTGATATTTACCCATTTCTATGATAATTATTGTCTTCTGATCCTTATTATAACTTTTTTATTTGTTCTTGTTTTGTGTTGTATTCTTCTAGTTTGTGTCTACCAGAGAAATAATTATTCATCACTCATTTTGTCTATCACCCGGTAACTTAAGTTTTATTTGTGTTGCATCCCTTCTTTAACTTTGTCTCCTTGGAAAATTAGAGTAGATTTAGGATAGATCCTCTATGATTTTATCCATACACCGGGCGAGGAGTAAGAACCAACCTTAATGTGGAGATTTTTTTTCCCACCTGCAAAGTCCCACACTTTGGGGGGAAAACTCAATGTTATGTGAATAAAAACAAATGAATATGCCTTAGAAAAGCATATTTGATGACTCATTTAGGGGTTTTGTGATTTTGGACTAATAGTTTTGGCACACTTAGTGGGACCAAGAAGTCTCCATATTTATTATAGTAATATTGATGTGCACTTGTTGTGATTTTAGATTTTAAGAATATTTTAAGAACTACACATTTGGCGAATCCAAAAGGGATAAATCCACTAGTTCCTACAGTCCAAGTTTCCCAAGTTCATGAGAAGGATACAAATAAGGGCAAGAACAAGAGAAGAAGGACAACTTGTACACATACACTTGTCTCCAAACAGAAGGAGAAGAGGAAGAAGATCCCAGAAGTCTCTATCTCCACCAAATAGAGCCTTATCAACACCTCCTCCTAGTAGGACATTATTTCAATCAAGAAGGGTGCTCAAGACGATTAGGATGTCACACCACAATGAAATCCTTATGTAAATTTCACTGGAAACATCCCATGTTCTCTGAATGCGCAAAACCCAGCCCTAGTGGCAGCATTAAAGAGCATCCCATATTTCACTGGAGAAAACCAAACTTTTCCTGGTGACCACATTCAAGACATTGCAAATGTCTGTATAATCAATGAGATCACTGATATGGACATTGCCATCAAGTTGCTACCTCTTCACTCAAGGGAAAAGCTTCAAAATGGTTTAGGAGCCTTAAAGAAGGATATATTCAATCTTGGGACCATTTTTTCACAACTCTTCACAACCAATTTTAAGAAAAATGAGATAACCTATCCTTGCTGGAGCAATGAAAATAATCAAGAGATATCTAAATGAGAAAATAATGGATTTCAACCTCATATTTCAATGGACCTGGGATGGGATTCCAATAGTAGTAAAGCCCATTAATGAATGTTCCTTATCATACATTCTTAGAGCTTTAAATTATGATATTTCTTTGATGATTTAGTCAATGGGGCACAACCTTGCCTCTAGCCTATAGCCTTTCCATAGGAGATGAGAATCATTTAATTCAGTCTGGTAAACTTTCTCCTAGGCCATCCATGCCTCTATACCATGAGTTAGGAAACCTAGTACCATCCAAACACCCACATTAGCTCCTATACCCACCCCAAGAGTCAAAGTTCACCTAAAGTCTCTAATTCATCATCTAACATCTCAAAGGAGCTTGAAGAAGTTATGAAACAACTACAAAACCCGGGAAATGAGATAGTAACCATTAAAAGAAATAGGCTCAAAGTTCTAGGCCATATCGGCCTCAAGGCCCAATATAAGGCTAGACCCTCGTATCAACAAAACAAACCACCAACCCAGGCTATAAATCATAGTCAACACCAAAGAAAACCTCAAGCCGCTAGACCTTTCAGGCCATATGATCCAAACATAGCTTCAACAACAAGAGCATTGGTTCCAGCATATAATAACATGGCACAAGAATATGATTTTTGTTTCCCATGCAGTCACCCACATAATCAATCTATGTGCTTCAATGGTGCATTAAATCCATCTCTGATGGTGCAAACCATTGGTGTGTCGCAAGAACCTAGCCATGAAGAAAGTTAGTAGCAATGACCTCAGCAAGAAGGACCCCCAAGCGAGACTATTCTTGTCAATTGGTAGGCTGAAGACTTATGTGGAATGAATCAAACTCCTTCTAAAAGTATAGTTGCCAATACATTAGCTCCTATACCCACCCTAGAGTAAAAGTTCAACTAAAGTCTCCACTTCATCATCTAACACCTCAAAGGAGCTTCAGGAAGTTATGAAACAATTCCAAAACCTGGGAAATGAGATAGTAACCATTAAAAGAAAACAGGCTCAAAGTTCTAGGCCATATCGGCCTCGGGACCAATATCGAGGCTAGACCCTCGTATCAACAAAATAGACCACCAATCGAGGCTATAAATCATATTCAACACCAAGGAAACCTCAACCTACTAGACCTTTAGGCCATATGATCCAAACACAACTTCAACATCAAGAGCATTGGTTCCAAAGACATATAGTAACTGGCATAAGAATATGATTGGTGTTTCCCATGCAATCAGCCACATCAATCGAATCAATGTTAAATTGTGCTTAAATGGTGTGTTAAATTAGTCTCAAAGAAGGAGCTTCGATGGTGCAGAATGCCATTGGTAGGTGTAAAGACTTCATAAGAACCTAGCCATGAAGAAATTCACCAAAATCAGATGACCCTCAATCCTCCTAGGAGCTCAAAGTATTGGCATTCAAAGGGACCCCAATATGCAGAGCAAACCACTTATGCTTATTGGATGAAGTCATCTCTAGAGGAGTATTACAAATAAAAGGAAAAGTGGATGGGACAATAGTGACCAATTTTGGAGTCATCAAGGATATGACACTCACTCTGCATGCCTTCCCTAAATGCCTCCCCATTTTATGTTTCATTAATCATTGGAGAAAAACGTATCATTCATAGTTCTAATGCAAAAATACCACATTTCATCTCATTGTGTTTTGTGACACCGTTGGGACTTCACTACCAAAATTGGAGGATAGTTGTTTGTTCACATTTTGGTCACATATGCTATTTAGAACAAGGTATGGAGTGAAGGTATGGAGCGAAAACAATCAGATCCGAGCACATAGTGTTTATCACATTAATTCCTATGTACCTAGCCCAATCAATTCAAATTTTTGTCTTTTGATTAAGAGACCTCCTAAACACTTCGAGGAAGATACCAAAGGTGGGTGTATTCCGTTCTCGACTCTTGATGAATGGGTGATCAAAAGGAATTATTTTGATCCCTATAAAGAGATGGAAGAATATGAACTAGGATTCTACTACCTGCATGAAAAGAATCATCCTCTTCCATACATCATTAAACTAGAGCAAAAACATGAGAATGAAGAATGATAATTATTCTTTGATAGTTTTGAGGAGAAAACAAGGAGCTGGAGGAGGAGCTATGATAGTGTCCCCAAGGTATGAAATATTATATAGCCTTTATATTTTAGTTTTCCTTATCTAATAAAACTGCAGAATATGAGACTTTAGTTCTTGGATTGCATTGGACTAGAATACGAGGAATCGATAACCTATAGTGTGTTTGGTGAAATTGACTCAAGTTACCAATCAAGTCAAAGGAAAAAATGATATAAAGAACAACCCGCTAAAAAACTACAAGAATAGGGTATGGGATATCATTGATGATTTCAAATCCTTTAACATTGTGTCCATTCCTAGAAAGGAGAACGAAGCTACTAATAGGCTCATAATATTTGGAGTAATATTTGATGTGGTTGACAACATCAAAAGGGACAAAGGACAACCACATATCCATGTGATTGTGAGGCCAGAAGTGCCAAATAATAACACATGATGGTAGGTGTTTGAGAATGATCAATAGATCATCAATTTTTTGCAAGAGGAAGTTGAGTTCTTAGCTAGCAATCAAAACTAACTAGAGTAACAATATGGAGATCAAGTAGTGCAGCTGCATACAAACAAACTTCCCAAAGTCTTAGTGACATTGGATTTTATCTTCAACCCCAATGATCAGTTTCAAAAAGAAAAGGATAATATATAGATCAAAGGAGAATACCTAGAGTCAATTCTAGTTTGAGAAGTAAAAATGCTTCAACTTGGAAAAGTGGCCCCCAAACAAAAAGTTATGAATTCGTGTAAATTTTTCAAGAGTTTCTAGATGCATTTTCTTGGAGCTATGAGGACCTCACAGGGTTCAATCTGAAGTTAGCACAACACATAATTGAACTAGATCCACCTACTAAGCCCATAAGGAAAAAGCATAGACCAGTCAATCCACATATTGAGGCTCTAATGAAAAAAGAACTAAATAAGATGATAGAGGCAAGTATCATATTTCAATCAAACATTCAAGTTGGATCTTAAAATTGGTCCCAGTCAAGAAGAAGAATGGAGTGATTAAGTTGTGTGTTGACTTTGGTGACTTGAACAGAGCATCCCTCAAATATCACTACCCACTCCCCTTAATGGAGCAAATCTAGGAGGTGGTGTCTGGATCAGAGAGATTCTCTCTCCTATATGGCTACTTAGGGTACAACTAGATCATAGTGAAAGGAGATGATCAGTTCAAAACAAATTTCACCACCGAATGTGGCACCTATGCTTACAGAAAAATGCCATTTGGATTGTCTAATGCTGAAGCCACTTTGCAAAGGGAAATGAATATGGAATTCAAAGATATGATAAAAAAAATAGTACTAATCTACCTAGATGACATTATTGTTTTCTCTAAAAATGCAACAGACCACCTTTTTCACTTAAGACAGTTGTTTCAAAGGTGTAGGTGATTTGGGCTATCATTAAACCCTAAAAAATTCATATTTTCTTCCCGTGGGGAAGGCTTCTGAGGCCACATTATGTAGAAGGAAGTTTTGGAAATCAACCCAGAGAGAGTTGAAGCAATAAAAGTATTTCCATTACTAAGCCATAAGAAGGCTCTTCAAAGCTTCTTAGGAAAAATTAATTTTGTCCATAGGTTTGTACCAAACCTTGCTACCCTTATTAAGCCAATCACATTGATGTTGAAAAAGAGTTTAGCATTTAGGTGGAAATCTAAAGGAAAATAAATTTTGAGGCTATCAAAGAAGCTATATTGCAATCCCTAACTCTCGTTAATCCATATTTTTCTAAGGACTTCATACTATATTCCTTTCTTTGCAAAGTGAACAATTTCTACAATCCTAGTACAATAGAACAAAGAGGCTATAGAGCAACCAATTGCTTTCTTCAACCAAAGTTGGAATATTATGAAGTGAGATACTCCATCATCAAGAAGTAGGTCCTTGAAGTGATCAGATGTTTAAAGAAGTTTAAGCATATGGTTTTCGAACAATAAAATCCAACTGTTAGTCTCCCATGCAGGAGGTAAAGACTTCCTTCTCAGTAAGGATATGAATGGAAAATGTGTAGGATGTATCAATTTTGTCATGGAGTATGGCATTGAGATCAATATCACTAAGCTGGTTTATGGGAAGGGATTGTGTGAACAACTAACCATAAGTCACAAGAAGAAGCAAGTGATGAAAAGGAAGTTGTCTTGGTTTTGCAAAATAGTTAAGAAGAAGAAAATGAAGATGTGCCCACTCCTTGATGGAATTAGAAAATGGTGCACTTCTTTAAAACAAACTTGTGTCCTTGAGAAATGAGTAAAAAAAAAGGAGACAATTTAGACTACACTCCATCTCATATGTACTCATTGATGACATCATGTTCAAAAAGGACATCATTGGAGTTCTATTAATATGTATTGGGACAAATCAGGTTGAGAGAGTATTACAAGAATTCCGATGAATCATTTGGAGGCCATTTTGCTCCATGATTGAAAACACTTAAGATCATGAAGGAAGGTTATTATTAGCCCTGTGGTGTTTAATGATTGATATGCATGGATCAAAAAGTGCAAGAATTGTGTGTTCTTCGTGAGGAAAAGAAAGTCTAGCAATACTTCCATTGCACCCAATTTCAGTTGATCAACCATTCATGCAATGGGGATTGGAATTCATTGGAGTCATCAATCCAAATTCAAGCCAAGGCCACAAATGGATTTTGATAGCAAAATATTATTTCACCAAGTGGACCGAGGTAAGTGGCACTCAAAGAAGCTAATGAGTTTAGCATACTAGATTTATATGAAGGGATAGTGATCAGATTCAGAGTGCCATCCACCATTATATCATACAATTCATTGGCATTCATAGATTCCAAAATCACAGGATGGTCCATGAGGAACAAGATTTACTTGAGAACTTCGTCAAATTATTACCCTCAGGGTAATGACCAAGAAGAGTCCACAAATAAGAACCTACTAAAGATTACCAAAAGAAATCTAGATAAAAATAAGAGAACTTGTCACATGAAACTTAAATCAGCCTTATGGGCGATAGGAAAACACCTAAGAGGTCTACAGACATCTCTCCATTCAAACTTGTCTATGGGAAATAAGTAGTGTTGCCTATATCACTTTAGCTTCCAGCATTGGAAATCATGAAGCTGCTAGAGATGTCTGAGTTTGAACTAAAGGAGGATAGGTATGTGGAGGTGATGGAGTTCGGAGAAACAAAACACCATGCACTTCAAATGATAGAGAAGGATCAGGCCTCAATCAAGAGATGCTTGGACAAGAAGGAAAGAACAAGGACTTTCTAGGAAGGATATCTGGTTTTGAAATTTGATGTAGATTAGGCAAAACCATGAAGGCATTCCAAGTTTGATGCTATCTGGAGTGGCCCTTACATGGTCAAAAATGTAAAATAGCAATGCTTTCCAATTATCTACATTGGATGGTGAAGAGTTGTAGATTCCAGTGAATGAAATTTATCTTAAACACTTCTATTAGAAACAAAGTTTTCACCGTTTACATATTAGTTTAGTTTCTCATTCCTCTAAGTGTTTGTGCACATTGTTTTGTTGTAGTTAACATTTATTTTCTCCTAAGTGCTTTGCACGCTCTACATGTTCTACTTGGAACATGTATGATTTCAAATTTTGTATATAGTTGTGGCACTATTTTGTTGCTCCTATGTTGTGAAATTGATAGCTTATCTAATATAAATAAGCAACAATTACATTATATAATTGTACAAATCAATAAGAGATAATGTTGTAGAATGAAGATAATAACATAAACACAAAATAAGAGAAAAATATAATAAACACACTATATTATTGATTGAATAATTTGGAGCACATTACATGGTGAGAGATCTTGCATTATATATCCTTTACATTTCCTATAAACAAGGAGATGAGGCTTACCAATATCATCCTCACTAATCTCTCCTATGATAACTCACACTATTCTCACATATATTCAATCAATATCTCCACACATAATAATATACGTGATTTGTTTATTCAACAAACTCAAAACTAATACAATATCCTATATTATTAATAATGCGTTGTTTTATGACTCATATTAATAATATTACAATATTTTATTGTTTACACACACATGATATTAATATCTTGCAAGTTCACACTAATTTACTAATTTAATATATAAATACTACATTTAACTATTAAAAACAATAATGTGAGCAATAATCCAAATATTATTCGTAACATTCCCCCTTAGTGTGAACATGGGTGAGTTTTTTTCTAAGAACTACTCATGTTCTACAATCTGATGGTTTTCAAATAGTACCATAAACTCTAACAGGTTTTCTAGTGGAACCATTAACCACTTTGTATGTGATTTTCTAAGAGATTCACAAACTCTCAAATTGGTTTTCTAGTCGACCACCAACCACTCCATAGCAATGTACATGTTTCCCCACCCCCATCTTTACATTCAAAGGAAAATATAAGAAATATCATTCACGCAAGAGTTCACTTATTACAAGAGAGAACATGAATAAATTGTCTGTTCTTATTACATCACACAATGAAAATTAAACACACAAAAAAACAATGCCACAAACTCATTGTGGCCCCTTCGCTTGTAGCTAGTGAGAGGTCATTGATTAACCTCCTTCCTTTGTTTCATCTAGCCTCCATGGTGATGATGCTAAATCAGCTGAATTTATCTTTGAGGATCATTTTACAATTCTATTAGCAATCGAGTTCAACCGATAATGCACCCTTACAATAATAAATAACTTTATATTTATCCAAAATAACAAAGCATATCAGATGTAAATTGTTGAAATCAATCACTTTTTTTTTTTAGAATAATTAGAAACATCAAAATTGTTTTCATAATTTATCTTAAAATATGAAATTTTTTTCGTAATGTTTTAATGAAGTTTTCCATAATAAAATAAACAAACCCAAGACGGGTTTTTGAGAAAATTTCCAATCTGGGTTTTTGAGAAAAATATGAATTACAGTCATTTGTTTTAAGATCAGAATCGATAAAATATGACGAAGCTTCAAAACTCTTAGATTTGGATCCTAGAGTCTACAATTTTGTCATATAATCACTCTCATAGCTTTTCCTTTCCTTCTCTGATACCAGATGATGTGAAATTGATAGCTTATCTAATATAAATAAGAAACAATTACGTTATATAATTTTATAAATCAATAAGAGACAATGTTTGCAGAATGAAGATAATAACATAAACACAAAACAAGAGTAAAAATATAATAAACACACCTTTGTATTATTGATTGAATAATTTGGAGCACATTACATGGTGAGAGAGATTGCATTATATAGTCTTTCCATTTCCTATAAAAAAAGGAGATGAGGCCTACCAATATCATCCCACTAATCTCTCCTATGATCACTCACCACTATTCTCTCATATATCTCATCAATATCCAAATAATACAATATCCTATATTATTAATAATGAGTTGTTTTATGACTCATATTAATAATATTACAATATATTATTTTTAACACACACACATGATATTATTATAATATTAATCTCTTGAAAGTTCACACTAATTTACTAATGTAATATATGAATATCACATTTAACTATTACAAAGAATAATGTGAGCACTAATCCAAAGATTATTCCTAACATCTACACAACCGAGAAAGAGATAGATGAAGTTCAGGTCAACGCAATTTTCTACTCTCAGAAACCATTGTTTTGAGATTTCTTATGAAAATTAAGAGTGCAAATAGTCGAGCTTGTAAATTATAGGTAGAATTAGTTTCGAGATGATCATTTTCAACTCCATGCCCAATGGATACGACAAGGCAATTGGTCTTTTCATCTAGCAGGCAGATACCCTTGTGAGTGGCCAAATTGTTATCCAAATATTAGATTAGAACAACCATGCACTTTGAAAGAATTGAGAAACCAAGTTCATATCTAGTAAACAAATTACAGAGGGACTCTATAATGGAAGTGGTAGGGCCTGCGAAGGTCAAACAACCATGTGTGGGAGAAATCTAGAAGATAGCTCTATCAAGCGGATCTAGGCCTTAAATATATTTAACGGGTTATAGGTGGGCTTAGAAATAGAATAGCAGGGTCAAAGGTAAGGGAGCAACATCAGAAAGAATCTAGGAGAAAGAAAAGGAATAAACAATGAAGATCTGAAGTCTTTGGGCTCAAAATAGTTCGGAATGAGTCCAAAAATCAGCTAAGTATGGAGGAGGTAGTGGAGAGGGCCACTTGATGGAACAACACTTCTGCAAAGTTGAATCCAAGAAATGAAGTTCAAACGAGCACCATGATTCCATGCATATAGAACCCCAAAAGTTGTGTGGCCATTGAAAAGTCTTCAACTAGATAGAAGCTGCCAGTGTCACTCCACACATATCCAAGATGGGAGTCCAAGGAAAAGACTCAAAATTATGGCAGACCTATATGTAGCAAATGGTCAATAGAGGTCAAAAGGTATATAGTGCGGGCCTCAAAAAGGGCTAAGTATAGAAGTACTAGTGGGGAGTGCCAAGTGTCCAAATGGTGCATCTCCAACATGATAGATCCAAAAGTGGAGGCTCAAACAAACATCAATTTACCACATAGCCCAAGATCTGAAAAGGTAAGAGAGAGATCATTGAGCAGTCCAAGAACCCGTGGAGGCTTCCAAGTGTCATTCCTATGCTCCTTAAAAGGAAAATTTTGATCAGGCTATCAAGCAAGCGTGGAGCCTCCATGTGTCCAATCTCTTAAAAGGGGACAAAGTTGGATTAAATAATCAATGCATAGTGGCAGGTCGGCGAGAGAGTGCCAAGTTTCCAAATGGTGATAACTCAAGGATCGAATAGAGAGAGGGTTTTCAAACAAGAACTAGACTGCCTCATGTCCTTGGTCAAGAAATATGCCCCCGCCAAGCAAAGGGCTTAGCCGAGAAACAAAAAAATTGAGCAAGCCCATGGTGGAAGCCACATGTCAGTACCATGCCATTCCAAGAGTGAAATGTAGAGGCCGCTTTCAAATAAGCACTAACCCTTCACATGTCCCATATTAAAAAGGGGGCCCATTTTTCAAACTGGTTTTCCCACCTTTTTTGTATGGACCCGATACAAACTTCGAAGGGGCATATCTTTCGACTTAGGGATCAAAATATTGCAAATATGACACCGTTGGAAAGATCTCAGATTTTCTCACGGCATGGATATTTGAAACTTTAAGTGTGGGAAGGTTAGGTAAAGGAAAATGGAGGGGTATGTGCACCAAGTTGGTGGACAAAATAGGGGTCATAAGTGGACGGCATATTGCAAAAAACAACAAAATCTCAACTTGTAGTGATTATTAGCAATACACACACTAAAAATTAGAAAAAATTATATAAATATGAATGTAGCATCCAGAATGTAGTTTCTAAAGTACTATTTTTTTAAGAAAACGGACAAGTTTAGCTATATTAAACACTTAAAACTATATGAATTGGTTTTTGTTTTTGAAAAAACCTATAAGATTGTAGTTCGTTTGCCCTGTGATTTGAATGACCAAATATTGTTATTTTTATTTTCTATTGGTGAAAATTTAGATGTATTTGTCTATTTTGGGATGGATTTTATTTTGTATTTTTTGAGCAATATTTTTTTATGATTTTTTCAGTGAAAGTTATCGAAAAGATTAAGAAAATGGAGTGCTTTCCATTTTCCCTCCATAACTATATCAAAAATATCGAAATCGAATAATTTTTTTAATGTGTATAGAATTTCCCACGCTTGGGATCGTATAATTTTTATCTCATTTTGATAAGTGAAACAAAATTTGCAGTCTTAAACGTAGACATGAACATTCACGTAGGAAAAAAAGTTTGAAAGACCTATTGTTAGTAAAAATTATAAAATGATATTTATCTTATTTTATTCACTTTAAATTCAATATTCTAAGAAGCTAACTTGAGTCTCCCTACACAATGGAACCATTTTTTTGAAATGTTTTAAGTTTTACAAACATGCTTCAAGTCTTTGAAAGAGAAAATTTGAAGTTTTTTTACCCTTTACACTTCATAATGACCTTCCATAGCTTTGGTTGGGAAAAACAAATATTTCCCAAGCCTTAGGGTTGGATTTGATCATACATATAGAACCAAGATCATGGTTTACAAAGTGTGATCATTTGTTTTTAAACAAGAACTGCGATGATGCTTTATAAACCATGCAAGCATGGTTTATAAAGTGTGATCACAGGTTAGTAAATCATGTTTACACGTATCCCAATGTTCTAATTACCATGTGATTTTTATTTTTTTACTTTACCGTATGAAATTATGTCATTTTCTACACATTTTTCTTATCACCTGGAAGCAAAACATCACGAGAGAAAAGAAACAAAGTCAAAAAGGAATTCATTAAGTAAAAAAACACCAAACAAGTTAGAGGAAAACAAATTTCAAAATGTTGAGAGAATGTGGAATCTTCGTGAATCAACAAGATGTTCATCTTCAACCCCTACTATTGTAAGCAATGAAGAACTATGTAATGTTTCTCTTGTTAATGTTTAAGTTGAATTAAATACTCATGATGAAGATTTTTTTGATCAATGTTGTAGAAGAATTAAATACTCATGATGTAGCAAATTTTGAAATTGAAGGAGACAATGAAAATGTGGATAAGGAAATTTAGGTTGAAACTGTAGACAAGAAAAATTTGAAAAAACACCTCCTAGGATTTTCCGTAAGAAACCTAATTATTTTATTGAAATTGATGAAAACCTTTTGAAACCAATGTGTGACAAACTTTCTGAATGAAAAATTAGAAGAAAAGCCACTGAAATTTGGGATAATCATTTTGAAATTTTAAATGATTCCTAAATATGTTATTTGTTGGTTAGTTTGATGAACATGAATAAAATGAGACCTACATTAAACAACTTAGGATTGAAAACATCTAATATATGTGGTCAAACCTCTATAATTGTTGAAAACCTTAATGATGCATATCACACTGTTGGTGTCAAGAGATGCATTAGAGATAGTAATATTCTATGTTGTGTACTTGATACTAGTGTTGTAAGCCAATCAATAAAAAATAACATTTCATTACGCAAACAAGTCAAATTTTGCAAGTTATTCAAAAAACTCTAATGAAAGCAATTGAAAGACATAATATCCTTCAATCACTCAATAACACTGATTTTTGGGCATTTTTGCTAGAGCACCATGTAAGGACAAATATAATTCTAATGCTATAAGAGAAGTTGTTATTAAATTTTTGCATGATAACACTAGAGTTTCACCTAATACAAGATATGTTGTAAAATAGAGAGTTGGTTCTATTAATCGCAAACCACATCCAAAGAATTTCTTAGATATGAATCAAACTCAATTTTTCATAAGTTTGAACAAGAGCATCTAGAAATTAAAATTACTCAACGTTTGTTTGAAATGTTAAAACCATTATATGTGAAAATCAACCACGCTTGCACCACTTGTTGTAGGAAACATGTTGAATTTTCTATGCATTATGCTAATTTTTTATGTATTCATTCTATTTTTCATTCTAAAACTATGTTATGAAAATGTGGTGTTCAAGTTCCACCAATATCTTCCAGGGATTTCATTCCTATGATATTTTGTGAAAAAGAAGTAGGACAATTTTTTTATAGTCAGGATTATTTAGATGGAAGTTGTGCTACATGTGGTGGATTACCTAAATTGGAAAGTTGCAACCATGAGAAAATTGAAGGTGCAATAGGAAATAATTTAGTTGAGTTTGATAAATATAAATCAGTTTCATACTAGGTGAAAGATGGAAAGAGTCTAAAATATTTGAGCTAGTTACATAACATATGCCTGCTTTTCAATTTATGAGAAAATTTAAGGATGAAATTATTTATGATTATTCTAGGCATACACACAGAGCTTGATGGTTGGATGAACAATTAAAGATATGAAAAGACACATTTGCTATTGGTACTATTGTTTCAATGGTTAATTTTGTAGTGAATTACACATTACAACCAAAATGGAGGTTCAATAACAATATTACAACCGAGTACAAGTTGCCATTTTCATGTATATAAAATTTATACATTCTCCTTGATCTGAGAGAATGATCGAAAAATTGTCGAGAGTACCACTTTTATAGCAGTTGATGATCGTACTCATTCTACTGAATTTGTGCAAGGGTGTTTCAAGTTATTTTATAGAAACTTGTCGATAGGGACATCAAATTCAAACAACATTATGAATGGTTAGATAATTTCACGTCTTAGTTTAAGAATGCATGAATGTTTTATTGGATGAGAAGGATGTATGTCAAGATGGGTGTACAACATATTTGGAGTTTCACTAAGGTTGGACATGAAAAAACAAAGCATGATGGTGTACGGGCATGTGTGAAAGGAGCTCTTGCAAGAGAAGAGTTGAAGTATAAAGATGGTGCTAAATTGAAAGATACAAAGAGTATAGTGGAATGGTGTATCGACAACATGGCCTGAGGTTCTCAAGAAAATTCCATAGTTCGTAAATATTTTTGGTTGATAGAGGATTAAAAAATTGCTAATTATGAGGATTGTATGACACTCACTGGGTCCAGTCATATGCACTAATTTTGTAGCTCAGACGCTACTTCACGGGCCACATGGACAAGAAAGTTGACATTTTTTTGTGCATCTTGTATTGAATTTTTCACCGCTGAGTGTGATTCACAAGAATGGGTGGATGGATAGATTTGTGGGCCTCTAACTCCACTTCCTAATTATCAACCTTCACAGGCATTATGACTTGTTTCGCAAATGAAGTTTCAACATCCAAGGACTTTAATGAAATTTTGAGTTTTGTGCAACAAGGTATTTATGGTTATTTGGATGATTTTGAGGATTTTTGGAGGTTTTGAAGAATATTTTGACAATCTGCATGATTACGAGCTTACTAAGCAACCGACAAAACAAAAAAATTGTATACATAAATTTTTTTTTGAAAAACCTATGAAAATAAAAAAACCCCTAAAATGCAATGAAATTGATAAAAATTGAGGGCTTACCTCTTTGTCTTGGTTGAATGGTTGAAAAAATTGCAATCCGAAGTTTGAAGAGTGATTTGTAGGGGGTATTAAAAGAGAGAGTGCCAAAGGTCTAGGATAAATCACAGTTGGAAACGAGAAATGGGGGAAAATGAGGACTCACGGATTAGTCTTTTTTGTCTCAGAGGACCGCGATCGTGGTTTTAGGTTTGAAAACCACTGAGCCTATAAAAACAATTATGTGAGCTCAGTTTATAAACCATGCTCGTGGTACCTAAACTTTGGGTTTTTATGTCCACTTAATTGTCCAGCAACTTACTGCACTTACCCGAGAAAATGTCTTCAGGGCCATTAATGTGGATCTATCTGCCTCAATAACTAGATTGGACTTAATGTACTCTGTCATTTCCTCTTCATTCAAGGCACCAAACCAATGGTTGATTCAGTCAAGGCAGATTTAGAGGCAAATCTTGTAGGAGGTATTAATAGCAGTGGTTGAACTTCAACCTACTTTTCCCACTTCTCTCTCTTTCTTTCTTCTCTCTGATTGAATCTATAAATGCAGGGTAGAGAATCATTGTAAAGGGTTTAACATTCTTCTGTTTTGCAGGATCTCCTCTCCCCTGGCAAGTGAATTCATGGAGTTTAAGATCTCCCATATAGACTGTAAATGCAAATTCACCTTGTTACTATTGTAATGCATCATATCAAGCCATGAGAGTAATAATACATGTTATGTGGGTGATCTTCACCCCTTTATGTGTTAATTGTTGTTTTCTGATCCTTCATTACAACTTTGGTTATTTGTGCATGGTTTGTGTTGCATTCTTCTTGTTTTTGTCTACCAGTAAAACAATTGTTCATCACTCCTTTGGTGTATCACCTGGTAGCTTAAGTTTTATTTGTTTTTCATCCCTTCTTTAACTTTGTCTCCTTGGAAAATTAGAGTAATATTTAGGATAGATCCTCTGTGATTTTATGCATACACCTAAGTAGAGGAGTAAGAACCTAGCCTTACACCAAATGAATCTGCCTTAGAAAATCTAATTTGACAAATCATTTGGGGGTACTATGATTTTTCACTAACAACACTCTCCACACTATAAATTGTGCATTAGTATAAAAATGATCCCGATCTATGGCTGCATAATTTGTAAAAAACACTTGAAACATGAGGTTCATTGTGGAACTTAGCTAATGGATATGAATTCACTTATAATTTAGCTCCATATCTTGTAGTAAAGAAAAATATAATACCAATGAGAAGAGAGATAACCACCAACCTTTTTTTTAAAGTCCCTTTATAGGAAGAGAGAAAAAAGGGTGACAAAAACACATATGTTATTCCTTGAAAAATTGAAACATTTGGATAAACATGCAAAGTTACCTATAGATTTTTTATGACACCAAATGTGTTGGTTGCTGTCCCATAAAGTTGCAAAACACTCTTTTTAATTGGTTCATACTATAACCCAAGTTGTTCTGCAATAGCTTTGCACATAATTATTCTCCTTTCATCGTTGTCCACCATACGGTTTTGAACTAAATGGTCCCCGATAATAAGATATAAATAAAAGGGAGGTGGTCTCGTATGTACCCAAAATTGTAAGGTACTGTACTTGCGGAACAGTGTAATAAGTGCCCCAATGATGATACAGGTCTCCTCGCAAGGTGTTCGGGATCCGGAAAAGCTCTCGAAGTATGCGTTAACATCCCGCATGCCTTGCCTAGCCCCTGCGCCCTTTTTCTTCCCCCTTTTCCTTCTTTCCTTTGCCTTTTGATCTTCAGTGATGAAACCGCCGCCCTGCAGCGGCGGTCCTACGCGTGTTTTCCAAAACATTCTTTTGACACGACTCGCGTGAAATATCACGTTTCACCAGCTTTCCTTGCTGACTTGAGCATGCATTTATGTTTTTGGTCCCCTGGAATAGTGTTTTTCCTTTGTTTATTGTTTAGGAGTTCAGTTTGGTTTTGATCTTTGGGTGATTGAATTCCTATAAATGCATGGCTTGTGCTCAAACAAATGGCCTGATTTTGAGACTGATCTTTGCTCTCATCTCCTCATTTTTAGTATTTTAGCTTGTTATCTTGTTTAGAAGCCATAGTTTCAATTCACTTGCATCTTTAGTTAGATTGCTCAGCTGCTGGTAAGCCACATACCCATCTTGTGCAGGCAGTGCTGTTCTTTCACCCAATCCGATCTGAAGTTTGTCACTAAATTTCTCTTTGCATTAGATTTAAGCTATTATTTTGCATAGAATACTTGTTTTAGTTCATTTGCATGCTCATTAGCATTATCCAAATTGTTGGTAAGCCACATATCCAGCTTTGTGCAAACAAAGTCTTTGTTGTTTTACCCAATCCATTGGAATAGAATAGCTTAGGAAGCCATTAAAGTTACAGGGTTTTGCTCTTCAAACAGGATAGTTTTAGGTTCGGTCGCTTTATATTGCATGACTTGCAAAAATCCCACTAGGAATCGCATAATCCAAGCTCTGTACTCTTGCCCGTCCCTCTCCTACTCACATTTTCGGTCTGCATTCTAAGCTGTCCTTGTCCCAATGTCTACTCCTGTCGATGCTAGCACTACATGCTTTTCTGGATCCACGTGAACACGAAAGAACGAGGAGATCACACTGAGGGGACAAGATCGCATACACCAATGGATTCGCCACTGTTCTGCGGAATCCAGGTTTTAACTTTCAAAGTTCTAGTTAGAATCATATCAAATAGAGTAGATAATTGCTTCATTTCAGTGAATTCTATTCTCGATATTGCCAGGGAAGCTGTGAGGATTGATAGTTTCTGAGAAACTATGATTCACTCCTCACTTCTGAGGTAGGATCAAGAATCTTGCAGATAGATTAGACGAGCTATTTTATTTATTATAAATCTACAAATTACACAGGATGATAACTACACTCGGTTATTTTGTCTGTTTTAAATTATTGTTTAGTTGTTATTTCTAGATACGCTTAAAATAGTTTGCTTTCCTTAAAATTCTTAAAAGATTTCTTAGAAGAATAGAAGTTATATACATGTTTTAGATTTATTCCACGTAGTTAGATTTTGCTTCGTTACAGTTAGATTTACATTTTATTTTGTATGACAATCACGGGACCTCAGGAGCCCAGGGAATATATATTTGAGCCAATCATGCCTCAACCAAACCTCGTCACAAAGAATAGTTGACATAGACCAAAATCTCAGAATACAAGTATTCCGAACAACAACAGATTTACAACTGATCAGTTCTCAGTTGAGAGGGTTAAACATAGAGGATGACCAAGCACACACATTTTGGTCAAACCAACCAAATTACAGATTGCCATAGGTAAACACTCACATGATCGTAGAAGGGTTCGAAAGAGAACAAACATTGGTTGTGATCCTTTGGTCCCACAAACAGTGTAGGAGACACTCTCACGACATAGATACCGGTTTAAGGATCTAGATTACACGAACGCTGTGTGAGATATTCCGAGAAAATCACACGCCAGTTGTTGGTCCTAAACATAGAAGTTTCGAGAAAGCATACGACATTGGATACTAAGGATTAGAACTTGATTTCGCGCATGACCATAACAGGACCGCAACAACCAAGAGTCCATGGTTGTGATCCATAGATCTCACAGCCCAACAAATCCATAAGTCAATCAGATATAGACGTTGGCTTACGCACACTAGTATTCCAATCCACTCCGATTCCACCTATCATCATCGAACAATTGTCCTTACTGGATATAGCGGCTAACAAAGCTAGAGAAGTCGGACTAGGCAGGAAGAATCATCCATAGAGTCAATTGTTTTCACCATCCACCCTATGACCTTATCTGGAGACATACATGAAACTATCCCAGGTCATTTTCCATGTATTCCACAACCCATAGATCGAATCATGCAAGAGCTCGATATTGATTGGAGCCTTCGAGTAGTCATCCTTGTCGATCGATCTATCACACCGATCCCGGTGTTAGAAGGGCCTTCTTTTCCTTAGATTCACAAATTCCACTAGTGCGTGTCGAAGACATTAGACCGCCTAACTAGTTTTTTTGAATCGAACGCATATTCTACCCCACCATTTGTCTCAAAGACAACCTCGAGAGGTTGGGTACGCGGAAGAGTCACTTGTATATTCTCACACTCACCGTCACTTTTCCGGCATACGAAACTGGTGAACCCGACGTGAAAGAAATGAAATTAGTGAAGCTGACGTAAAACTTCCTACTTTCTCACCCGAGAGTCATAGTATCACGTATCCTTTCACAAATCACCTTCGTTCCTTCCCATTATTCTGCGGGTATTCATATACCCCCCGAATATGTCGGGATTCGATGAATATGGCAGACCCCTCTTGGGTCTCGAGGCATACTACGCCCAACAGAATAGGCAATCATCACCCTCACTCTCAGTATGGGGTGACAACTATTCAACTAATCAGTTGTCAACAAGAAACAGATATAACTCATCTTTTCAGACAGAGGAGTTAGATCAACCCCCTCGAACACAACAAACAAAGCCTTCAGGCTCGAACAATATGACGTTTACCAGAGAATCTGGTTCGTCTCCTCAAATGCTACTTAGACCACAAATCAGTAGACAGTCAGATCCATACCTGGTCTTAGATGATGGACAGTCAATACGTTATCCTAGGAGTGAACAACACTCCCGGGGCATGTACCCACCTATAGGAGGTCTACAAATACAACCCGAGATCTCTTTTCAAGAAAATACCTCTATGCCACTGCATATAGGAAATACTCTCGGAGAAACTTGGCAAGATAGCGACCAGTTCATGACAGGATATCACGTACCTATACAACACCAGGGTATACAACAAACGCCGCTCAGGAAAAGCACCATGACTTCACCAAATGAAGTCATTTCAACGTTAGTAGAAAAAGTGAGAGGGTTAGAACTTGCTCAAGCAAGTCAAAACTCTCCGTTCATACAAGCAGGAAGTTCCAATCCTCCATACCACTCTGGCCAAGTAGATCTCCTCACAGGTGTAGGCACGTTAGGTATGCCTCCTCACTATCCACAACAAATGCCAACAAGGCCTGTCATCTCTAACACTATTCCTCCCGGTCTAGTATCAAATAATCCATTCCTAGACAATACCCCGTCATACTTAAACATGTACTCCAAATCACCACAAGGAGATATGTTCTCCTCTCTTGGCATGTTTTCTCAAACACAGGGACTTCCCTATGCCCCTACCAATACATACGCTACGCCATATCAACAACCCATCCCACCACCACTCCCTCAACAACCACCATCAATGGTCGAAAACTATGCGATAGGGACTTATTCAGAATATCTAAAGGAACCCTTAGACTTCACCATACGAAGCGTCATGCTTCCAAGACCTCTTCCTGATTTACCCAAGTTCAAGGGTGAGGGATATCCAAATGCGCATATCAAGGCTTATGCTACAGCCATACGAGAATTACTCCCTTGGGATGGGGTTGTTGCTAAAATATTCCCCAAAACCTTGGAAGGCATTGCTCTCGACTGGTATTACAGGATACCTGAAGCCTCCATCCATTCATTTAAACAACTCATGTCAGATTTCATCAAAGCCTTCGACATGAACAAACTGTTGAGAACAGGAATCAGGGAATTCTTACACATCAAACAAGAACACAACGAATCTATCACCCATTTCATCCAGAGGTGGCGTACAGTTCTTTATTCTTCAGCAAGTGCTCCAAACATGGATCAAATGGAACTATGTGATTTATTCCTTCATTCTCTCAGCAAAGAGGTGAAGGAAGAAGTCTAGAAGTTCCCGCTAAGAACTTATGATGAAGTACTTGAGAGCCCTCTTCGAATAGATCAAGCAGTGATAGATAGTGGTCGTAAGACATATGGAACAAACGGGAGGTTAATAACCTCCACTCAGAACACTACAGCTATCACACATGTCAATCAAGGACCCAAGATCCTTAACAAAAATCATGGGGTAACAACAGATGGGGTAACCGACCAACCCAAAAGGGTAAATGTTGTTAATACTCCGTCACAAACAAACAACCAACGAAACAACAACTTTACCCCGACGATCAATACAATGGATTTTAACCATCCACAACAACAACAACAACAGTGAAATCCCATACAAGGGCCAAGCCAAAACTCATTTGGTTATCAAAACCAAAGTCAAAACCAGAAACAACAAATGAAAAACTTTAATCCTAATAGGCAACAGTTTGATCATAATTTTAGGCCACAATACACACAGAACCAACAAAATAGGAATTACAACCCCAATTCTTATTGTGGTTTCCACAAAATTCGAGGTCACGATACTAGAACGTGTCGTGACTACAATAAATTTATGCAACGTTTTCCAGAAGAACAAAGATAGTTCTTCACAGATTTGTTTTTGGTAGATCTCATCTCATCATCACCAAATACGCTCGCAGGGGCAGTTTCCCCTCAGAATGCTCCTCTTAAGATCTTTAATGATCCACTCCCAAATCATGATAGCAATAGGTTGAATCCAACTGGAACAAACAAAGGTGCAATGATGGGAAACAATGATCACGAAGCCTCGACTTCATTAAATCCATCAGTTGTGCCACAGTTAGGAAGTCAACCGAGACCCAAGATAGTCAGTTTGGTAGATTTAGACACTGAACTACCTATCAAAGCTATAACAAGAACACGAGAATATTTCTCTCAACCGAGCTCAAGTCATCTGCTAGAAACAGATAAGAGTCAGCAAATAGTAGAAAAACCCGTAGGTGCCTATGATTTAATTAATGACCTAACAAAGACCTTCTCGCACATCTCATTTTTAGATTTACTAAAGAACTCTCCTCCTCACAGAGCTGCTCTTTTAGAAGCATTAGGTCTAGGTCATCTAATTAACATCACTCCACCTCCTGAAACACAAGTAAATCACGTAGATTTTGATATCCACCCTCCGGGGCAGCCGGACAAGGATGTCGAATTCATATTCGAAATAAGTAAAATGCCCACAGATGCTGAGATCGCACGCCGAGGTGATCCAGCCTTACACTTACAAGTATGGGTTTATAATAACTATGTAAAACGGGCAATGGTTGACGATGGGGCTGCAGTTAACATAGTCCCTTTCTCTTTCCTCCAAAAACTTGGATATGGGGAAACAAACTGTTCCACTACTCGAAATACATTAAGAGGCTATGATAGCCTTAAAGCCACTTTGATAGGAACTATAATACTGCCGGTCACCTTAGGGCCCAAAACAATCCTAACTGAGTTTTATATTATAGATCGGGAAACTAATTTCAAGAAGTAAGATTCCTACATCTAGGAAAGGTGTTTGTAGCCAAAGGTGATCCCGAGAACTTTCGATTTGCACCTAGCTGATTTAAAGAAAAGACCAGGTTGCACTTAACTTGAACTTCCAACAAACCAACTTAATAAACCCACTAACCCAAAACCAGAGGAAAATTTGGTACCTACGACGGATCTTGAAACTATCAACATAGCCAAAACAATTCCAACCCCCAAAGATAAAACTAAAGAAACAGTATCATTAGGGACTACTGCGAAAATCATTGAGTTGATAGAACAAGATTCACCAATGCTCTTACCATTTGATTCAGTAGGCATAGGATATTCCCTAGGTGTTAGTTCCCTTCCAGCAGAGGACCTCTGTATGGTAGAAGTAGAGTGCACAAACGCAGCAAATGCCCCAACATCTATACTCCCGACTAAGTATTGGACTCTCCATTTCGATGGAGCTAAATGCTGTTATGGAGCAGGGGCAGGTATAATTCTTACTTTGCCCGAGGAGAAAGTCCTCCCATTCGCTTTTAAGTTAAACTTTGAATGCACAAACAACGGCGCTGAGTACGAAGCCCTCCTCCTTGGCCTCACTTTAGCCAAGAGAATTGGTGTTGATAACATCAGAGTCTTAGGAGACTCGCAATTAGTGGAAAACCAAGTTTCTGAAGTATATGAAACCAAATCCGAACACTTGCAGCTTTACAAAGAAGTCGTATTAAATTTAAGCAAGGCATTTAACTTCATATCCATTGAAGCAATCCCACGAGAGAAAAATCTTCTCGCCGATTCAATAGCAACTTCAGCATCACGTTTTACTCCAAGTAATGAGTTAGAAGATACCCAGTTCATGGTGTCCATTCGTGATGAGCCATTGATAAAAATAATGACAAATCCCCTTTCAAGCGGAAGTGAATCTACCACCCCAGACCACGTCAATAATAATATGGCCACTTTGGAATACTTAAACGCCTATGCGGCATTACATCTCTCCTATCATATGCTAGATTTATCTTTAATTCCACATTCGTCTTCCTATTTCGGGAATCCCATGATGGATTTCCCCTCACAAATGGAACCTAGCATATACACAGTAGACAATGGGGAGGGTTTGGATTTACCTCCAGCACCACCTGAATTCGAAGAGGGTAACACCTCTTTGATCGAAGAAACAATCGATGTCAACATCGGGACAGAAGATGAACCGAGAATATTGAAATTAGGATCATCCTTAACCCCAGAAGAAGTGGAAATACATACTCAGATTCTCAAAGAACATCAAAAGGCGTTTGCATTTAATTATAAGGAGATGACAGGAGTCGCACCCCACATTGTGGTGCACAAGCTTGTCACTAAATCAGATGCAAAGCCAATTAAACAAAAATCAAGACCCATGAAGCCCAAAGTAGCTCTCATGGTAAAAGAGGAGGTAATAAAACTTCTTCAGGTAGGATTCATCAAGCCAGTTGACTACTCCCAATGGGTATCTAATATCATCCCCGTTCTCAAGAAGAATGGGAAGATACGCATCTGCATAGATTTTTGAGATATCAACAAAACATGTCCTAAGGATGACTTCCCATTACCATCCATAGATGTTATTGTTGATGCAACGGCTGGTTTTGAACTTTTGTCTCTCATGGATGGATTCTCGGGATACAATCAAATCAGAATATCTGAGCAAGATCAAGCTAAAACTACATTTATAACTCCTTGGGGAACCTATTGCTACGTTGTTATGCCATTCGGTCTCAAAACGCCGGTGCTACGTACCAGTGGGCCATGACATACATATTTCACAATCTAATTCATAAAATCATGGAATCTTACATAGATGACTTATTGGCTAAGGCCAAGAAGCGTTGTGACCATCCCAAAGTACTCCGCATCATTCTTTCACGTCTAATAGAATACGGAGTCACATTAAACCCAGAGAAATGCGTCTTTGGTGTAACGGGAGGGAAGCTCCTAGGCTATATCATATCGTCACGAGGGATAGATGTTGACCCAACCAAAATTCAGGCTGTCCTCGAAATGGTTCCACCTTCAGATGAATCTGGAATCAGATCATTTCTCGGAAAGCTGGGCGCAATCCGGAGATTTATCCTAGACTTAAGCTTCGCCGTTCATCCAATCAACAATTTACTCAAGAAGGACTATAGCATTGATTGGACTGAAGACTGTAATGAAGCCTTTGAAGTAGTTAAGCGTTTTCTATTATCACCACCTATGCTAATGCCACCTAAGCTAGATCGCCCGTTAATTCTATATTCACGAGCTACCAATGTCTCGCTGGCCTGTATGTTGGCCCAAGAAGATGATTATAAGAGAGAACGTGTAATTTATTTCATCAGACGAACGCTGCTCGACTATGAAACACGCTATACATAGGTAGAATGAGAATGTCTCGCCATAGTCTTTGCTACTAAACGCCTAAGACATTATATGCTGAATCAAGAAATGAAGGTCATGGTAAAAACGGACCATGTACGGACTTTCCTCACACAAGGGTCATTATCTAAAAAGGTGGACGTTTTATAACCTTAATGGGAGAATTCAAATTAACATTTGTAAATCAGAAGTCGCTTAAAGGGAAAATCATTGCGGATTGGTTAGTTGACAACCCATTAGATGGAGGCGATCTAGTAGATTTAGACTTTCCAGATGAATGCGTATACTACATTGAAACCCGACCTTCTATCTCTGAGTGTCCCTGGTACACTGATATCATTAATTATATCATGGATCGTACGTACCATGGGGGCAGTTACACCGTAAAAAAGAAGGCGGTTACGCATAATCTTAGCTAAATACGTCATTATAGAGTAGGTTCTCTATCGAAAGGCGTTTGATGGAATGCTCCTAAGGTGTGTCGACACAGAGGAATCCAAGAAGATTCTCCATGAATCTCACAGTGGTATATGTGGAGGCCACTTCGGTGGCCATGCCACCACTCGAAAAATACATCAAATGGGCTATTTGGCCCACTCGGGAACATGACGCGATAGAGTTTGCAAGCAGGTGTCATAAGTGCCAAAAAATCTCCCACGAGATCCACATGCCAAAGCACAAGCTCTACAAGCAATCGCAACTCCATGGCCCTTTTCTACATGGGGTCTAGACTTAATAGGGAAATTCTCTCCCTCATCCATAGATGGCCATAATTTTATAATCATGGCCACTGAATATTTTACCAAATTGGTGGAGGCCATGCCTCTTACTACTGTACCTGGTTCTATGATCGCCAAGTTCATTTTGAACCAAATCATTTGTAGGTACGGTATCCCGCAAATCATTATCTCTGATAATGGAACTTCTTTTAAAAATGAAGAGGTTTGCGAACTATGCAATAAATTTAAGATAAGCCTTCATACGGCTTCCTTATATTACCCTCAAGCCAATGGACAGGCTGAAGCGACAAACAAGACACTGAAAGCCATTCTCCTTAAAACGGTGAAAGAAAACAAATGAGATTGGCATTTGAAGTTATATCCGGCCTTGTGGGCCCACCGAACCTCAATAAGAACACCAACGAGAGCAACTCCTTTCTTGCTAGTATTTGGGGCAGAAGCAGTTCTCCCACTTAAGGACGAAATACCCAGTCTCTGCATTTCATTACAAGGGATTGTGGATGAAGACGCTTACAGAGAAGCATGTCTTTCACAACTAGAAAGCCTAGATGAAACTAGGTTAGATGCTGAGCAGAGGCATAGAGCTTATGCTAACCGAATGTGCCGGCAATATAACAAGAAGGTCTATGAACGCAATATATACGAAGGTGATCTAGTTCTAAGACTAGACAACCGGATCGACAAGAAGACAGGTGAAGGAAGGAAATTCCGGCCCAAATGGTTGGGCCCATACCGAGTCATGAAGGACTATGGAAATGGTGCTTACCTCTTATGTACACTAGAAGGTGAGGAATTTGGCGAAACAGTCAATTCTCTGCACCTCAAGTGATTCTACGCATAAGCAACTAGCACTACTTGTATAATTATCTACATTGCATCTTCATATAGATTTAGATCATTTTGTCCACTTGTTTCTTACATAAATTGTGATCAAGGAATCTATTCTCAAAGCAATTCATTACAAACTCATGATGTTGTTGGCATTAAGCTCTTTAATCATACCTCTCTATCTTCATATATCATCGAATCATCTCGGAATCTTTTATCAAATAAGTCAAACATGACAAAGTCTTAACGGTAACCATACCAAGATCTGCAAGTTTGTTCTCACTTTGATTTCTTCTTAGGATAGGTGTCTTGCCTATGGTCTGTTCTAGAAGCTTCATGGTGTCACATCTATCCCATATATACATCTCTTTGGAAATAAGCATATACTGACATTTTACTCAAATAAGCAAGTCAAAAAGTGATTAAACAAAATATTTTATTTTTACACATTTCCTTGCCCCACCAACCTTCGATGATGAGCTTGCAAGGCTCTTACTAGTGACATAGGGTTGGGAAAGGATGGAAATTCCCTTACTCGCCTATGCCTTGCCCACGGTGATAAATCCACGCTTCTTACTAGTAGCATGGGGAAAAGTATAGGGGGTCCTCTTGACACAGCAAATGTTAAAAGGTCATAAACAAACAATTCAAACTTTGAGTCAAAACGAATGAATCGGATGTTCAATATTCCAAGAGAGTTAAAATCCTAAAAACCCGAACTTGTCTACTATGTGGCCATCTACGGGTCTAAGTCTAGATAAACCGCAAGGTAAGTGCATTCTAAACTATGAAGTCATTCGGGTAGAGTAAGCTTGTAGCTTCCAATTTGGTTCCGCCAAAGCTTTTTCTGTCTTTCGTCACTATCATTTCACCACATTTCATAACTTGCGCCCTTCTTGGCTCTTGGTGATGGGCACTCGCATCTTACTAGTTGCGTGGAGTTGGGAGTGGGGCAAGTTAATCTGGTCATCATACTGGTTATATTCATCACTTTGTAAAACAAGCATGAGGTATCCAAATTGCTCACAGAAGCTAGGATTCGAAATCACAATATATCTGCAATATCATGTATCAGCATCACGAAACACAAAAAGAAAGTAAACATTTACATCATTTGTTCTCCATTGCATACATTCTAGAAAGCATATAAACATACATCGTAGTATACACAAAGAAACTAGAAATAGAAAGGAAAACATGAGTGACAAGCGTTTGATCCAAAGACGAATGCATATATATAAATAATCAATGTTTATATACAATGCCATCATGCTCTAAGCATGGTCAAAACGCTCAAAGAGCCCGTAATATACAAAGAATATATAAATACAAAATACACAAGGGCCAAAAGGCCTCTCAACCCCTACGTGACCCCTCCGAAGGTGCACGCCCTCGCCTAGGACTCCAGCTACGCCGGTGCTCTGAATGTACGGAGGGCTCAGGGTCCCGAGGGGCAGCCGCAGTCTCACCATGAAAATGGCTCCTCATAAGATGCTCAGCCGTCCTGTAGCCCGCTAACTCTGTGCGGAGGGTCGACACCATCCTGGCCATGTGCCAAATGGGAGCGAAGACATCAATATGTCTACCACCGCCGAGGGCTCCCCGGTATCTACGGATAACTCCACACAGTCCTATCCATGGGGATCATCGGGAACGGTACATACCTCGCGGATCGATCCGCCACTCGTCACAGTCTCGCAAAACAAAGAAGAAAAATGAATTAGAAACCAAGCAAGAGGCTAAAAGATACAAGATAAAAACACAAGGAGAGATAGCAATTAAAACAAATCCTAAATTAAATAAACATTAAAAGGGAGAAGGGTAACTTACTCGGATCCCCAGGCATCCAAGATGGGTCGCTGGGGCCGGCACCTGCCGCAGATGCCGCTGCCGACTGAGGGGCTGCTCCTGTGGCAGGGGCAACATGTCACCCTACAACTGACTCATCCTCTCCGCCATGGCCCTAAGAGAGTGGCTCCTCTGAAACTAGAGTGTCCTTCTCTGCGCTCTACTCAGCCCTCTCTGCCTGCATAATATCCTGAGTGTCATGCCACTCAGGATCGTTGTCCTCGGTCTCCTCCTCTGTCCCTCCCTCTGTGAGCTCCTCAGAGTCAGAGTCAATATCTATAGGGTCATCGCTGCTATGAGCAGGACCCGCAGCAATCTGAAGCAAAGGTGCCCGAGGCGCACCGGCTCTCCCTCTAGCGCGAACTATCCTCCTGGCTGCAATAGGAATGCCAGGAGTGATCACTGTCCAACCACGGCCTCTAGGCCCCCCTCTGGCCTTGCGAACTGATCTGTAAACTGGCGCCACTGGGGGAAGCATGCCCAAATACGGTAGGCCAAACTGCTGAGGAACTCTGCCAAAAGGATGCACCTCCACTCGTCCCACTCGATCAATGAGCTGCCCTGTGGTCGAGCAAGAGATCAGGGTAAGAGTCTCCTCTCCCCATATGCCGGCCATAAGCCGGTACGGTGTCACCTCCATGTCTGTAGTAGTAAGGGAGGCAACTGGCTGGTGAGGTGCTCTAAGCACCGACATATCTGTCCATCTGGCTGCCCTCACAGCCCCAGGATCTGCTACCTCCACACCCCTGCCATAAGGGATAAAATGCTCATACACCCAACTCATGACTAGAGTTGGGTGGCTCAATGACTATCCCTATAAACAGGACCACCCTATATAGATCATGGTAGGTGGTCCCCAGAATATCTGCACCCTAGGTGTATATCCTGCCATGCCCCTCTATCTGTGCAATGATGGGGGCCCAAAGAAGATAACAATGTATCCCCTCCCTTGTCCCCGATCAGTCTCGAGGCAAGGATCCCCATGACGGCCTATCAAAGTACGGGGATAGGAAAAGAAGGAATGGATCGAACTCTCACTCCCTTCTTCGACCCCGTGGAGATAACTGCATCTCCCATATATGCTGCCCATTGTGCAATCTGTGCTTGTGAGCTTGCTGTCTCCAAAGTAAGTCTCCTCCCGATGATCGGGACCCCCAAAATACGGTAGACATCCTCGAGTGTGATGGTCCACTCACCATGGACCCCTGGCAGTTGGAAGGTGTTCCGATCTACATCCCAATAAGAGAATAAGTCACAAAGGATGTGACTAGATGGTGCAACATGAGGCACACGTGATATACGTAGTATGCCGGCTCTCTGTAGTGTGTCCTCCTCGTCTTGTGAAAGGGCATCCAGCACTTCTGAGAGCCAATCACACACACTCTCTCTCGCTCCATCTAATATACTCCTCTCTCGCCCGCATACATGCAAAACACACAAAATAGAGCAAGTTAATATTTTAACAACACCAAGAAGGTCATAAAAACGTGTAGAAGTGCAAAAATACAAACACAATCTCAAATATAAGTCCTTTTGCATTCATGCGAACCACCTCCCTGAGCAGGGAGGTGGTTTTGTAACCACCGCCTTAAGGGAAACAGTCGTGTAACCACCGCCCTAAACAGGGTGGCGGTCATGTAACCGCCGCCCTGGCCAGGGCGGCGGTCGTGGTCCGAAAACCCACGCGGGTTTTTAATCATAAAGCCTAAAACAAGCAAAAAATGACTATTTAACCTAAAAATGGAGCCTACCCAGTAGGCGCCCCCCCTAGGTGGACCTTTTGAACCTAATATTTTCAAAAATAACCCCCCCATTACGACAAATTTAGCATTTCAAATTTAAAGGGGGAAAAACACAAAATTGAAGAAAACCAACCTGTGATCTAGCAGGACGGTGTTCCACACGTGGAGGCATGATCACGATCTCGCTGCAGACGTTTTGACTCTACTCACGCAAGAAACCGTCACCGTGGGTCCCAGAGCTCAAAATCAATCAAATCAACTCGCGCAAATGAATAGGAAAATGGGCCCACTTTCATATATATAGCACCCTGATTCATTTTAAAAGACTTTTTCACAGGTTTGGAGCGCTGATGGAGGTAAGTCCCTATCCCCACGCAAATGGTACGTTCTCATTCCCTATTATTTTAGAGTTTATTTTCCAAGTTATTGTATCTATCTGCACTTGAATTCTCTTTTCATTTTACAGGTATAGGAATTTCAGATGGTGTCATTTCAACACACGGACGAGTAAGGTATAACTTCTAATCCCCCATTTTGGGACTGCCATACTCGGACCCACCATTTTATGCCTCTTCATGGCTAAAACGCTTCTCCGAGGGGACAATATGTATGTACCCAAAATTGTAAGGTATCGTCATCGCTAAGCAGCGTAATAAGTGCCCCAATGATGATACATGTCTCCTCGTAAGGTGATCGGGATCGTAAAATATCTCGGAGTATGCATTAACATCCCGCATGCCCCACCTAGCCCCCGTGCCCTTTTTTTTCCACCTTTTCCTTCTTTCCTTGGCCTTTTGATCTTCAAGGATTTAAACCGCCGCCCTGATCAGGGCGGTGGTCCTGTAACCGCCGCCCTGCTAAAAGCGGCGGTCCTGCGCGCATTTTCTAGAATGTTCTTTTGACGTGACTCGCATGAAATATCATGTTTCACTAGCTTTCCTTCCGACTTGAGCATGCATTTATGTTTTTGGTCCCCTGGAATAGTGTTTTTCCTTTGTTTATTGTTTAGGAGTTCAGTTTGGTTTTGATCTTTGGGTGATTGAATTCCTATAAATGCATGGCTTGTGCTCAAACAAATGGCCTGATTTTTGAGACTGATCTTTGCTCTCATCTCCTCATTTTTAGTATTTTAGCTTGTTATCTTGTTTAGAAGCCATAGTTTCAATTCACTTGCATCTTTAGTTAGATTGCTCAGCTGCTGGTAAGCCACATACCCATCTTGTGCAGGCAGTGTTGTTATTTCACCCAATCCGGTCTGAAGTTTGTCACTGAATTTCTCTTTGCATTAGATTTAAGCTATTATTTTTCTTAGAATACTTGTTTTAGTTCATTTGCATGCTCATTAGCATTATCCAGCTGTTGGTAAGCCACATATCCAGCTTGTGCAAACAGTGTTGTTGTTTTACCCAATCCATTGGAATAGAATAGCTTAGGAAGCCATTAAAGTTACAGGTTTTTCTCTTCAAACAGGATAGTTTCGGAGTTCGGTCGCTTCATATTGCATGAGTTGGAGTAAAATCCCGCTAGGAATCGCATAAGCCAAGCTCTGTACTCTTGTGTTGTCCCTCTCCTACTCGCATTTTCGGTCTGCATTCTGAGCTGTCCTTGTCCCAATGTCTACTCCTGTCGATGCTCACACTACATGATTTTCTGGATCCACGTGAACATGAAAGAATGAGGAGATCACACTGAGGGGATAAGATCGCATACATCAACGGACTCGCCACTGCTCTGTGGAATCCAGGTTTTAACTTTCAATGTTCTAGTTAGAATCATATCAAATAGAGTAGATAATTGCTTCATTTCAGTGAATTCTATTCTCGATATTGCCAGGGAAGCTGTGAGGATTGATAGTTTCTGAGAAAATATGATTCACTCCTCACTTTTGAGGTAGGATCGAGAATCTTGCAGATGGATTAGATGAGCTATTTTATTTAGAATAAATCTACAAAATTGACAAGGCTGATAACTACACTCGGTTATTTTGTCTTTTTTAAATTATTGTTTAGTTGTTATTTCTAGATACGCTTAAAATAGTTTGCTTTCCTTAAAATTCTTAAAATATTTCTTAGAAGAATAGAAGTTATATACATGTTTTAGATTTATTCCACGTAGTTAGATTTTGCTTCGTTACAGTTAGATTTACATTTTATTTTGTATGACAATCACGGGACCTCAGGAGCCCAGGGAATATATATTTGAGCCAATCGTGCCTCAACCAAATCTCACACAGCAATAGTTGACATAGACCAAAATCTCATAATACAAGTATTCCGAACAACAACTGATTTACAACTGATCAGTTCTTAGTTGAGAGGGTTAAACATAGAGGACAACCAAGCACACACGGTTTGGTCAAACCAACCAAATTATAGATTTCCCTAGGTAAACACTCACATGACTGTAGAAGGGTTCGAAAGAGAATAAACCTTGGCTATGATCCTTTGGTCCCACAGCCAGGTGCAGGAGACACTCTCACAGACATAGATACCAGTTTAAGGATCCAGGTTACACGAACGCCTATGAGATATTCTGAGAAAATCACACAGTTGTTGGTCCTAAACATAGAAGCTGAGAAAGCATACGATTACTGGATACTAGGGATTAGAACTTGATTTTGCGCATGACCATAACAGGACCGCAACATCCAAGAGTCCATGGTTGTGACCCACAGATCTCACAGCCCAACGAATCCATAAGTCAATCAGATATAGACGCTGGCTTACGCACACTAGTATTCCAATCCACTCCAATTCCACCCATCATCATCGAACAATTGTCCTTACTGGATATAGTGGCTAACGAAGCTAGAGAATTCTGGACTAGGCCAGAGAATCGTCCATAGAGTCAATTGTTTTCACCATCCACCCTATGACCTTATCTGGAGACATACACGAAACTATCCCAGGTCATTTTCCACGTATTCCACAACCCATAGATCGAATCACACCAGAGCTCGATATTGATTGGAGCCTTCGATCAGTCATCCCGCCAATCGATCTATCACACCACCCAAGTTAGAAGGGCCTTCTTTGCCTTAGATTCACAAACTCCACTAGTGCGTGTCGAAGACATTAGATTTCCTAACTAGTTTTTCTAAATCCAACGCATATTCTACCCCCACCATTGTCTTCGCATGACCTCGAGAGGTCGGGTACGTGAAAGAATCTGGTTGTAGATTCTCACGCCGCCTGTCACTTTTTCAGTGTACAGTCTCCTTATGTCATGTGCATTTAGAACCTTTTGAAAAACCCACCTAAGCTCTTTCATTTATTCTTGAACAATTGTTCCAAGCACTAAATCAACTTTATTTAGCTCTTTGTCAACTAGTTTTGAATAAATCTGCAACTTAGCAAGCTCTTTCTCAAGGATATCCTTCTTTCTGGAATATTAAGAGAATCCTATAATGAATTAATTATGTTATGATTTTTCATAGTTTCAAAAATATTCAACGATGCTACAAAAGTATTTGAATAAGCTTTAGAAAAAATAGATTTTGCTTCTAATGTCTTTGTAATCTACGGTATAAACAAGCGTTTACGACCTAGTTTTCCCTTCTTTTTCTGCTCTTTAGGGGCTGAAATAGGAATGCCTGTAGTTTTATCAAGAATCGTGGGTAAAATAATATATTTTTATTTTTTTTCATCATCTTTAACTCTTTTATGAGATCTGGTCATAAAGGCACAAAAATCATCGTCACCAAATCTAATAATATTTTTATCTACATGTGTTTGACTTTCATTATCTTGTTATCTATAGACTATAAATAATGTTTAAGATTTGGGTTAAGAAACTAGATTCATATTCAAATGCAGATTTGAACAACTAGAAGGATGATCCTTTTGATTGTAATGAGTACACCAATCTTAGCGGGCCATATTAATTAGTACAAGAGCACTAGAAGTACTAGGGGTGGCCTTAAAATCATTTTGTATCTTCTTAAAAAGATGCCTATAATTCTCATTTTTATGATATGGCTACTCTATTCATATCCTCATATACGAGAATAAGTTAAATAAGACACAATCCAATGGTTTTAAGATAATCTCAAGGCAAAAAAATTGTTGAGGGACTTCTCACAACAACACAATAGATAATTGAGAATTAAAATTAACAGAAAGCTTTAATTTACAAAAAGTTAAATAACATAAGAAAGATTAATTAATTTAGGGAATAAAATTCAAAATAATTACTATCAAAGCACACCACTACAAATGATATGAAATAAAAAAACCAGTTCTCATTCAGGGGCAATTCTCAAAAAATTTGTTTCAAAGACTCACTAAATAAAAAAATTCCTCTAAAGTGCCTTGAAAGTGCACACAATAAATAGAAAATTATTAACCCAAATCCCCTAACAATATACTGAATTCTAACCTGGTACTTGCATGAAATTAATATCCATTAACATGATTTTAAAAAGGGCTAATAATAAGCATGGAAGACTGTTATAATGCAAAAATAACCTTAGATTTTCCAAAATACCCCAAGTTAAACTGATTTAACTATTCTCTAGTTGTATGATGTGTACCGTTACTTTGGGAAGGATAAGGTAATTTTTGAGTGAATATTCAACTCTGTTAATTTTACCCTTGTATTCATATGCAAACTTACTTTACCAAGTGCATGCCATTTTATCTTGTAGTTGATGTGATACTGTTTTGTCTATAGTGCATGCATGGCTTGATTTTGTCTTCATCTATAAAATTAAATAATCAAATTTCCTTTTCTGAGTTGATATGACACTTTGTGCATGGAAAATTTATCACATTCTGATAATGATGTATTTGTATATTTTTCCCAATGCCACCTATGCATGAAAAGGTGATTATGTCTCTTTCCTCAATGTGAAGGGGATTTAACCCATACAAATGCTTTGATTATCATGAAAACCCCCTTTGATAATTACATATTATTCACTATGGTTTTTACTAAGGTTAAAAAATTAAATCATTGCTCATCCTTTTTTACTGTCATGATGGACTGTGGTTTAAAAGCCTTAATTTATTTGATTCATTCGGTCCCCTTTCTATGACGACTTAAACCATCATGGTGTCAGAGGTGGAATCTTAACCGGGTTACATTTTTATTTTTTTTATGAATCCACATGTGAAATATTTGACTCTCGTTTAGTTAATAAAATCCTTAGTCTATTTTTTATCACAAAAATATTGAAAACTTAATCATTTTTTATATGCACTTGATGATCCAAATTGACTGCAAGCGAAGCCCTGGTAATTGTTTTTTCACATGAGCCCATGGCTCTAGTTTTTTTACTTGAAATCTCCCACTTTGTTATCTTGTATAATTTCTAAAGCTTTGTATTTTAGTTTCCTAGGCTATATGTTGCATTCTTAGAGTGGATTTGAGCTTGTATAACTTTCTAGGTATGTATTAGCTTAGATATTTGATACTCTACCCAGAAGGCAAATTGGGGTTGTGTATTTTTCAATATGCTTTGGGTTTTATCTTGAAAATAATTTTATGTTTCCATATATTGAGATCTATTTTGAACTCCATTAATATTATGCCGTTAACCTTTGCTTTTGATTACTCGAGTTGAGCTAGTTGTTTATCACATATTTATCATAATATTTCTTCCATGGAAATCAATGTTTTCTTAAACTTATAGGATGATTTATGACTTTGTATTCTTTATACATGGCCATAATTGTTTTTAAGGAACTACTTTTTTCTTCTTGTTCTTTTTTATAATTTGTACTACATTATCCCTTGACCCTCTTACAGCTCAAACTCATCGCTATAAGAGGTAAGTTACTTTTTCTTCAAAATAAAACTATCTTTTTCTTAGTTTTGGACTTGTGTTGCTACGTGGGTGCTGGAATGACTCAACCTAGATGTTTTTTTGTGTTTTATTACTAACTAGATCTAAGTTTACCATTTAATAGGTTTTGATCCATTACTCTTTCTTGTATATAAGAATTGACCCATACTTTAATATACCTTGCACGACTGTGTAGTCTTTTGGTTTGTCATTCTTTGTTTTACTTAGACCAATTCATGGTCATCATTGCATATTCCTAAGCACTTCTATGTTTACTTCTATTTATTAGGGTTTGATCCTTTTGGCGTTGATTTGTTTCTCCATACTTAGCACAACAAGAAAATGATTGCTCTTCTTATTGCTCAAGCTCTATTTTCTTGAGTGTTGGTTGGTTCATATACGAGCTCAATCGCCATTATGGGTTTGGCCATGCCTTTCTTTTGAATACTTTGCTAATTAATTTTCTTACCTGTTGTTCATGAATTTTATTTGTGTGAGATTCATTTACAGAATGTAACCACTTTTTTAGATCTATTCCTTTCTAGTTCGTAGCATCATTTCGTGAAAAATCATTTCTAGTTTATTTTCCCTATATATTGTCCAAAAAGTTGCGGTTTGGTGCTTCAAATATGGGTTTGGGATATAATATGTAATTTTAACTGATATTTACTATACCTTTCATTTTTTATACTCTTCTTTTAATGACATGTTGTTTTATTGCACTTTTTTCTGTGTTGCATTGAGAACTCTAAAATATTTTCTCTGGAATTATGATTTGAGGTAAATATTTCGTAAATAGATTTACATCTCTTCCTTGTCTAAAAATAAGTGAAATACCAAGACCTGCACTTATACTCTTTTCAAATTTTTAAAATATATATGCCCTTTTAATGCAAAAGTAGTTGAAAAAATCCAAGTTGTGGAAATATCTTCTATATCTTTAAGAACCTTTATTACAATTTATTTCTAGTTGGATGCTTGAAAATTGGACTTGTATTTGAAAATTTTCCTCATCTATGAAATAAATTTGTCTTCATCATAGTGATGAAATCTTTAGTTATTTTTGCACCTTAAACCATCTCAAAAATATGGCTTTATCTATTAACATGCTCTTGTAGATGACAATCTCCATTTTTTCTTCCAAAGAATCTATATTTGAATATCTGATTGTGTAATTAATTCCAAATTGCACTTAAATATTACCATTTACATGGTTTTATCTGGTTACCTCTTGTGAATTATAAGAGGCATTCCATCTTGAAAAATCCACTCTGCTGTAATTTTCATGATCTCTAAAAGAATGAACATTTCATTTGATCATCATAGTATGGATTAAAATGTAAGTTGAGTTGTGTTGTATGTTTGGATAACTTATATCCTTTATGCCACTTCTCAATTTGTCCATGTTTTTTTATAAGTATGTCTTTCGGTTTGAAAATGGTTGAATGCAACATTGTTTGCTTTTGTTTCCAATTATGAGGGTTGACTCTAACTTGTTAGCTATTAGAAATACTAGCTAGTTCTGAATATACTCTGTATATGATGAATTTATCCTTTAAAAGGCTTCTCAATCATTTCACTACCTTTCACGAGAAATGTGACTCTTATTATAACTCTCTTAGATTAGTTACTCCTCTATATGTTTCTTTGTAATGATGATTACATGCTAAAAATCTGTTGTTTTTTTATCAATGTCTGCAATTACTTCATCTTGGGCAGCTCCACCTTTGCTTAAATGAATTGTACTTTGAGAGTGGCACTTTTGTGACAAGTTGAAACTTTTTCAATAGATGGATATGGTTTTTATCATAGTATCTTTTCTTCTGTTCATATCCATTGCTTTGAAATTTATACGAAAAATTAAGGGAAACCTGATTACCAAGTCTCGAGAAATGATTGTATTGCTTAAAGTACACTTTCATTCATTCTATTTGTATCCATAATTAGAAGTATTTCTTGTGTGATGTTATCTTTTGATTTGATTTATCTCAAAAATGAAAAAAATTGTTTCTGAAAGTTCTATCATTTCACCTGTGCCTATAATGAATCTAAGTTATCAGTTTAATACTTGGAAAGCTCCTATCTTAGATGAACGACTTCTCATATAGTTTAAGTGAATATACCATCTCTAGTTTAGGACTATGTGCGTTTGAAAATTTTTCATGGGAATATATCCTTGCATTCCTCTAAGATTTCATTATCTTTCATTTCATTCATGATCCGTAATAATATGATTTGTTTTTTGTTTTTTAGATATTGTTTCTCGTGGAGCATATTCGTTTGAAAATTCTTGATAATCAATTCTAAAAAATTGTTCCATGCATACCAAATTTTTTATTCTTGTATCTTGGATTTTTGTACATGGTTTGAGATGCCTTTCTTCATGACTATAGCTTTGTAAAATTAAACTTTGAGATTTATGTGGCTAAATCATGGTGCTAATCTAATTTCTTTGATCAATGAACTCTTGTGTCATAATTATATGTGTTCATTTATTTGGTTGAAATAAAACCCTTGGGAAGATTTTTTATTCCTACACTATGCTTTATAGATGCAAATAAATGTACTATTAAAATATAACACATATTTTTACATTTCTCCTTCCTTTCTCCCTATACATGCACATCCGAAAGAAACAATAATAAAATATTAATGCTAAAAGCCTCTCTTATTTCTTACTCTTTTTCTCCTTTCCATGTTTTAGTTCTGAAACTCATTAGATGGATTTTGAATACTATCGTGTATATTGTATCTTATCTATACTTTCTTGAAGAGGTTCATTTTAGTGAAACTAAAACAAAAGAAACAAGATCAATCAAAGAGCTCTAGTAATATTCGATTTTTATCCATAGGTTTCTAGTGTTGGAAGATGGATATGAAGATTCATGAAAGATGATGAAGCAGTCTAAAGATGAATATGAAGATGCATGAAAGATGATGAAGATCGAAATAACAAAAACCCAATCAAGTAATGATGGGTTTATTGTTTCTTATTTTACTTATAGTTTCATGTATATGTATCTTTTATTTCAATACATATGAGTTACATCCCATGGCTTGTGTGGGAAAATATATTTGTATATCTTTATGAATAAATGAAATTAAATTATGTAATTGAGTTGTCTATTTTATTTTGCATTTGATTACTATAAAATATAATTATGGAATGAACTAAAAAAATCAAAACATAATTAATCTCATTCAAACATAAAGAAATAAAAATAGATTAATGTACTTGTAACTTAAAATATAACTATAACATGCACAAGAAAAATTTGTTTGTTGTTCTAAAATCCAAATCCTTGTGTATACAATTGTTCCTTTTTTATCAAGGTTGTGCATTAATCCTTTGAGGCTCTTGATAACTTTCATGAAGGTGATAATAGAATGACATCATATGTGAGGTGTTGCATTCTACAACAACGCACATAGTTGCATACCCACATTGTTGTCTCAATTTGATGTAACTCAAAACATTAAGAAATTATACTTGTTTTACTTAGTTGGACCCATTACATATATCCTTTCCATGTGAACTCGAAGTTTCGATTTTCCCATTTGGCATGAGTGTAAAATTTTCAATAGGGGTCACATAGGAACATAAAATAATTCTTTAGGTGGAGCTACAGTAACAAAATAAATATATCGAAGCAATGTCAACCCTACTAAAAATACAAGAATGCATGCTAATGATCTCGAGCCATGAATTCAAATAACCAAGGAAAAGTTACAAGTAAACAAGATCTTTTTAATATATGAACCCAAAACTCTAGGAGTAAATCTATCAAAGTTCAAACCCTCAACTCAAAGTTAAGAAATCCATAAAGAAACAATCATTTGGAATCCTATTTGATCTCTAGAATATTCTAGAGAGCCATTAAAGTGTAAAGAAACAATTTTTTTCAAACTATCGGTGCTTATGAAGCTAAAGATAGAATAAAAATCACTTTTACAAGTTTCAAGCATGTAACAATGGAGACATAGATCCTACAACAAAGATTTCAAATAACAATAATAAGGTTGAAAAGAGAATCGAATAATGGAAGCAGCCATGAAAATTCTTAATCTACAAGTACCCAAGTTGACTAAACATACATATTTATAGTCAAGAACAAATACATATTTGCAGACCTTGAAAACATAGATAACCATGAGAATTTATACTTTATTCCTTTAATTTTCAACTAAGAATAATCTCTTTTTCATGTAAAAGGAAAAGAATCAGAATAATTGAAACAAGAATGGTTTAGTACAACACAACCGTGAGAAATGTGAGCTTACAAGTACAAAATCATCAAAGCCACGAAACCATCGAAAATATTTGTAACATCACACATAGTTGCAAATGATCAAAGCCATGTAATCATCAATGTGATATGTTATGTTTTGCAACAACACACATAGCTGTAGATTTCATGTAATCATTAATGAATTCAACAGTAATAATATTGTCTAAAATAACCTCCCTAGATTAGGTATACTTCACCCACACTACCCATTATAACGAAGTTTCGGGTTCACCATTTTTACACAAGTGCAAAAATTGTCAACATTTCGCGATCCTACTGGGAAAGCTGCTCGCTAGCTTGTAAACATATGCCTTGCTTTGTCCATTGGGCATGGAGTCTAAAGCATGCAACCAAAATCTACCTTCCAAGGTCTAACCCTTCGAAATGAACTAAAATCGGGAAAGGATCTAGTAAACTAGATCAAGTGTATGAATGCACTTATTGAATGGAAAAAACATAACAATGTGTATGAACTAAACTTATTAAAGGGAAATCCTACTCTAAATAGACAATGTAGGAGTTTCAATAATAGTGTTTGAGAAACATACCATTAATGGGTATGGGAAGTTCATCTCCATCCAGCCTTGAGAGCTGAAAAGCATTGTGTTCTTTGCAAGCTGAAATCATGTGAGGACCACTCCAAATTGTATCAAACTTTGTGTGTCTTCCTAGTTTTGCATGATTAACATCCCACTTTAACACAATATCTCCTTCATTGAATATTCTTAATTTGGATTTATTATCAAAATTATTCTTCATTTGTTTCTGATTATTTTCCATGTTTACATGAGCTTAATCTCTTATCTATTGTAATTCCATTAATTATGCATAACGAACTGTAATGGTTCATTTTCAGCAGTACTCCATTAGATGCATCAAATCTAATGTGGGTAACTCAAATGAAATAGGCATTCTTTCTTCTCTTCTATAAACCATCTTGTATGGTGAATTTCAATCGATCTTTAGAGTCACTCTATCAGCCCAAAGTGTTGAACTCAACATTAGATGCCAAACTCTTTGGTTATCTTTGAGTGTTCTTCGATGATCCTTAAAATATTTTTGTTAGTAATTTCAGGTAAACCATTACTTTGTGGGTAATAATTAGTTGAATAAATTAGATAAATTCCATGGTTAACAACCCAATCATACCTTTGCACCAAGAAATGCTAAAGCATTATCTAATATCATAGTTTCTAGGACACCAAATATGGAAATGATACCTTCATAAAAAGATAGTATGAAAGTTTCATTAGCATCTTTCAAGGGCATTGCTTGAGTCCAACGTGTAAAGTAATCTATAGTAGTAAAAATCTACTTGTGTCCTTATGACGAAGGTGGGTTTATCATGCTAATAAAAGCAAGACCCCACGGATAAAAGGTTGATCAACTAAAATAGGATGTAAAAGAAGTGAAGCTAAATGTTTTTTTCCAACAAAGAAAGCAAATTTCATACACTTTCTAATCCTTTCAAACAATCCTTGACTATGATGGGTCAATAGTAACCAACTTTCATAATTTTTAAGGTTGTGGTACGTGTTGAGAAATGACCTCCGTAGTTCCTTCATAGAATTGTGATAGTAATTACTAAATTTTATCATAGTCAACACATCGCAACAAGATTCTATTTATATCCTTTTTGAATAATATACCATCAATGAAAACATAGGGTATAACTTGTAATCTAAAATACCTTTGTTTATTATTGTCCATACCTTCTAGATAGAAGTCATGCCATCCATCTTGATAGATAGTTAACTAAATCAGTCATCCATCTTGATTCCTAAACTTCTTGAGAAAGTTCAAAGTTAGTGATTTTCTGGCCGAACCATGATGTTTGATTGTTGATACATAATTTCAGCATGATGTTTTGAATTTTAAGGTTCTCGTAGTCCGTTGTTTTTCCATATCAGAAATTAGATGCTCACATAAGCCTTTTCCTCAAATTGTCTTCGCAACACAAATATCAACATCGTATTCCATGACCTTCGTTATCTAGCCTTCTCTTTTCTCATTCAATTCTTTATTTAACAAGAAATATTTCACACTTGGATGAGAAACAAGAACATAGATTTTTTTGTTTGAAAGCATGTAATTAAAATTATTTATTCCTCTGACTACTGAAAGTACTTGTTTTTCAAGAAATATGTACCTTGTTTTGTAATCGTGCAAGATCTATCCAAATGAAGCATTTGGCTGCTCAACATTTTCATCATTGACCTAAGTTAATATGGCTGAGATTGTTTCAGCTCCTACAAGTTCATACATTGTAAAATCTTTATCGAAATTTGGATTTGCAAGAGTAGGATCTTCAGAGATGGCTACCTTAATTGATTCAAAACCTTTGTCTCTTCAACGGTCCAAGAGAAATTTTTCTTTCGTTAACATAGTTGTCAATGGTTTCACCAATGCTACAAAATCTAGAACAAAAATTCTAACAGAGTTGAATTTTCTAAGAAAAATCAGAATTTCTCTAGTTATGGTGAGTTAATGGTAGTTGTGATATGGTTTCGATCTTAAAAGGATTAATCACCAAACCTTGTTTAGAAACAATAGGTCCAAGTAATTTAGCTTGATGTACTAAAAATATGGACTTTAGTGGATTCAAAGATATTCCAAAATGTCTCGCATAACTAAAAATTCTTCCTAAGGTGTATTAGATGTTCTTCTAATTTTTCTGAGAATACAAAAGAACATAATCTAAATAAACAAGGATGAATTTATTTAACAAGCTACGAAAATCCATGTCCATTATAAATTGAAATATTGCACCAACATTTGAAATGGTGAAAGACATTCTTTTGTGAGCATAAGTACCCCACTTAGTGGTGAAAGTTGTTTTGTACCTATCTTCTTCTCGACTAAAATCTGATTGTATCCACTATAACCATATAGGAGAGATAGTCTATTTGAACCATAAAATGTTCTCAAAATCTTTTAATGAAGCTTTATTAAGATCTCTCGAAATCCACACATAATCTGATTTATCCATTCTTTTTCAGAAATGGAATAAGATTGGCTACCCAACTCGAATGCTTAACTTGAAAGATAATACCCGATTCGATCAACTTAGATAACTCTTTCCTCATTACAAGCTCTATTTTTGGATTTATAGGCCTCGATTTTGCCTAACTCGTTTAGAATTTCACTATAATTCAATAGTGTGTTGTGCTAAACTAGGATCAAACCCTTTCGTGTCTTGGTATTTTCAAGCGAAAACATCTTTAAATTCCTTTCAAAGATTAATAAAAGATATTTTTAGCTAAAGAACATACCTTTCCGAGAATTTTTTTTTCCTTCATCAACCGAGTCTCCTCATAATTATTAGCATTTGTTGACATCTTAGTCTTGGGTAAGTGCACCAAGTTGGGGGACAATTAAGTGGACATCAAATCCTGAATTTTACATTAAAAATAGCAAAACATCAAATTTAGTCTTCCGCGGACTTGAACCATGCCAAAAAGTAAAAACTATGTCATAAAAATGGTACCATTGCGTAGGGGAGACTATTATCTTTGTAGAAATACTGATTTTAAAGTGAATAGAAGAGGATAAATATCATTTTATAATTTTTTACTAATAGTAGGTCTTTAAGACACTTTTTCCCGTGAATGTTTATGTCTACGTTTAAGACTGCAAAATTTGTTTCACTTATCATAATGTGATAAAACTTATACCATCCCAACCGTGGTGAAATTATATACATGTTCCAAAAAAAAATATTTGATTTCAATATTTTTTGATGAAGTTATGGCGGGCAAACGGAAAGTGCTCTGTTTTCTTTATGTTTTCATACCACTTTCACGGAAAAAATCATAAAAATAAAATATTACTCAAAAAAATACAAAATAAAATCCATCCCAAAATAGATAGTAGCATATAAATTCTCACCAAAGGAAAAAAATATATATCAATTTTTGGTCATCCAAATTGTGGGAAAACGGACTATAATCTTATCAGCGTTTTAAAAAAAAAAACCAAGTCATTGAATTTTGAGTGTTTAATATAGCTAATATTGTCTATTTTTTACAAAAATTAGTATTTTAGAAACTAGATTCGGATGCTACGATTCATATGAATATAATTTTGTCTAATTTTGAGTGTATGTATTGTTAATAATCCCTACAAGTTGATATTATATTGTTATTTGCAATATGATGTCCACTTGATGACCCTATATTTGTCCATCAACTTCCCGCACTTACCCTCTTGACCTTCCTTAACTGATCGTCAGTGTTGAAGATGTCTTCTAATGTGACCAGACCTTGAGGTAGTTTATTTGTATTTAATTGAACAATCTGGTCACCATATAAGTGTTGTAAGTTATCTTGATTTACTATGGAAAATTTGACTTATTCTTTGTAAAAACTCGTAGATTTGATCATCATTTTCAAAACCCGCCAATTCAAATAATTATAGGGTATCAAAGGCCTGACAATAAGCTTTATATGAGGCTTAATTTTTCTATTTTCAATTTGTTCCAAAGACTTCAAAATTGGCACCAATTTTTGTAAGTCTATCTCGCATGCTTATTTTATGTTCTATGAATGGACTAGATGTGAATGGTTTGACAATATTCCATTAAGTCTCAAACTCGTCTGTAAGGCTTCATTAATGGATCTTGAAAAACATTAAAATTTCTTACTTGATTGATAACCAACTCGTAATCACCAAAAATCAGATCATGCTAATACTCTTTCTCGCCCAAAGTAAGACATGAATTAATTTTTCATATTCACTACGTTAAAAGTGCATGAAAATTGGAGACTCAAAGCTGAGAAATACCTTTCATTTGTTGGGGAAGTGAGAATCAAACCTGCTCCTTGTCCTTTCTTGTTTTTAGCTCCATCGAAATGAAGCTTCCAAATCCCTTCCATTGCATTTTCTATTTTGGACAACAAGGGAATTGGTGTGTTTTCTTCATGCAAGAAATACACACTAAATAGATGTTCTTCAACTTCTTTGAAGGGATCATGAGAGTGTTCTTCATGTGTCTTTTCATCCATAAATAGGTTAGAAACACCATCTAATGCTGAAATATGAGTTGTATTATCAAAATCAGACTTGTCTAAGACTACATAATTAGCTACTGCATTAGAAGCATGAGGTTCAATGTGAAATCAAGCCAATAGTTCTGAATTAATACTATCCTGGTGCCATAATGTACCGAAAAATAAGAAGGACCAATCAATAGAGATAGCCTCCTATCTTTGTCTGTGAAATCTCTTGATAATTATATAGCAAAGTAAGGAGGTAAATCTACAACAGTAATATCTTACAAAATGGAAACATTTGGGCAAGAATGTAATGTTACCTCTACATTTTTTATGACACCAATTGTAGGACACTCTTTTCTGTAGGTTCATACTGCAGACCCAATTTTTCTATGATTGCTTTTGGCATAACATTGTTATTTGCACCGTTGTCCACCATGCACTTATAAACAAGATGTTCTCCAATAATCAGTGATAGATAAAATGGTGTTGGCTTCTTGATTTCATGAGCATTTAATACTTTCTAAACCATCCATTTAACCTCTTTCATGTGGTCTTGTTCCATTGTTCCAAGGCCCATGTCTACTTTTGGACTTCTTTTCTCGTTATTTTAGAAGAAAATTGCAGCTTAGCAAGCTCATGAGAAAGTAAATCTTGTTGTCCTAGAATACTTAGAGTGTCCCACATTGACATGTTAGCATTATGCATTTTCATTACATCAACAATGTTAAAAGAAGAAACAATTTTAGACACGATTCTACTATTTTACCATAGGCTTTGGTGAAAAATGATTCTCGCTTCAAGTTATTTTTGATATTCAAGGTATACATAACCTTCTTGGATCAAAGCATACCTATTTTTGTTGCTCTTTACCAGCTAACACACCTCATTGCTTTTTAGGAACAACAACATTGTTAACTAGTTTTGGGCTTATAGTTGTTTTATCACCGATATAGGTAGAACCAGCCTATTCTACTATTTTTACTCTCCTAAGGCCTTTTCCCGAGCCATAGTAGTAAATGCAATGAAATCATCCTCACTAAAACCGACTAGGTTATTTTCATGTGCCTTATGAACTTGACTATCTTACTGTCCACCCTTCATTTGATTTCCGGATGAAAATGTCTCGATTGAGGTCAGGCAACAAGACTTATGTTCATAAAAGCATTTGGGCAACTTGCAACTGATTGAGGTTGATTACAAGGTTGAAACTATTACTCTATAGCCTTATTAACTAGAATTAAAACATTAGATGAACTAGGAGCCTTTGGGTCAAAATACCCTTCCCGATAAGGCTACCTATTTTGTTGATTTTGCTTATGAGGAGCCTGATAAGGTCTTCTAGGTAATGCAAGCCTATTCTAGATTGAACTCAACTTGTTCCCCATAATGTGTAAAGCTTTAAAAATATCATCTGATGGGGTGCAACAACAGGTTCTATAATTGTGATAGGTTATGGGATAGGAGATAAATCTTCCAAAAAGGCATCAAGGCCCTGGAGCTAATTTTTTGGCTTCAATAAGGCTATTTTCAACTCGATGGCAATATCATAGAATGTTGGGAGATTCTCTCCTCCCATGATCGAATCATAGTTGATATATCATTGTTTAATGCTCTAATATTTTAAAGAAAAGCATGATAAACTTGAGGTTTGAAAGTTATTTGAATTATTTCCCAAGTTCGCAAAACAAATGCTAAAACTAGACATAAATTCATTAGGAGATCTTTTAATGGTACACAACTATTCTATGAGAGATAAATGATCTGAATAATCTTGAAATTGTTTCAGAAATTTATAACCTAAATCATTTCAAGTTATTATGCGTCCAATCTCTATATTTCTATACCATCAGTAAGGCTTGACCTTTAAAAGATGCACTAAAAGTTTCAAAGCTACATCCTCATGAGTGTAATTAAGAACTACACATAGGGATGTAACATTTTAATGTGCTATGTAGGTGTAACCTGATTTTCACCAAATGAATGATGGCAAAATTTTCATGTAAGCATAGGGATGTCAAGATAAACCGGGATTACTAATGGGCTGCAATTAGTAAAGGTCACAAAATTCCTAGGTGTTTCAATAAACATTTGAAAAACTAGGATTTGAATAGATAAATTATTACGTGGTGAAGGAATATTAGGAGGAGGATTATCAAAACAAGGCCTATTATAAGGTAAAGTATTACCAACTCTTCTCCTTCTTACAGAATTCAAAGGTAAGGAAATAAACTCAGAAGGAATTCCTCTTATCGATGATCTTGTAGTCATTTTAGGCATGGAACATGCTGCAATACTGGTCTAAAATCAGTTTCACAGAGTCACTAAATAGATCTTTAAATCTTTAGAATAAATTGCTGAAGCTTGTTGTCCCGAAAGTAAATTTTATTTGTTGTAAATTTGTCATAGATCTACTCGTGAATATCTCAGTAACTTGCATTCAGATATGATTCATTTTCCCACTTGGTGTGCCACTTCCTTTAAATATAATAATACAACTTGGTATATTAAACTCTTATAATGCAACTTTTCCTTTAAAATAAAATCCTACTAGTGTTCCAACTAAGTGGGAATTACAAGAAAATTTCTACAATAAAGAATTGCTTGGCTTCAACAAATGCTCCAAGTCCCAAATTATTCAACATGAGCTCCACCATTTCTTCACTTTAATCACAACACCAAAAATGGGGGAGAGGAAACACACTCCACCCAATGAATAGTTCAATGAGGAGAAGACATTATCCTTCTCATTAGCCTTCGAGCCCCAACCACAATGCAATAAAGGATGAATCCAACTCATGAAAACAACACAACGCTTCAACATCACTTACAAAATTTCACAGCCATTTAACACACATTCCACACAAGAAACATGTTTTGCAAAATGTACCCCGAGGAAAAATTGATCAAACATGACCCTGCATGGGAGAAAATCAAATGGTCAGCTTCAGGTCATGTGAGTCCACATTTTTAATCTAACAGCTTAGGTTATAGGAAGGCTCAACAATGGCAAAGTGGAAAGCATTGTTCACTCGGGTCCAATTTAGCTAAGTATAAAAGAGCCAGTGGGAGCATCCACACATCAGCTTGGCACAACTCCAAAGGTAAAATCTAGAGGTTGACTCCAAATGAACACAGACCCCCCATGTGGATCTCAACACGTAAGTAATGTGCTTATGGAATGTTCCATGTGCCTCATTCATGCATTTTTAAAGGTGTGACCCAAAAGGAAATCACCAAATGAGCACCAACCCATCATGCGGTAAGAGTCCAAACATGTTTCACCAGCCATTGAAAGTCTAAGCTTGGGACGGAGCCAACGGAAGCCTCCATGTGTTTCAAAGGCACACCTTAAAGGGTCAAACCCAGAGGCACTCCTAAATGTATACGTAATCACCATGTGGTTAGAGTCCAAAAAGGTAAGGTCAGCGGTTGAAAAGTCCAAAATCCTATGGAATCTTCCACATGCCATGTCGGGCACAACGTTAAAGGTAAGACCCGAACAAGCATGAGCCCTCCACATGTCTAGGGTTAGACATATTGCTCTAGCAAAATGTAAAGAACTAAGCCAAACACAAGGAAACAATGGGGTAGCCCATGGATTATGCCAAGTGTCCCACCATACAAATTTCGGGAGCTAACTACAAGGGTCCCACCCGTAAAGAGGTTTTTAACATTATATATGGTGGACCCCCTTAATCAATAAATGGATGAGGTACGTACTATTTACTCGAGGCTTGAATCAGCTGGCATGACATAGAGCTAGTGGAAATCCCCATGTGTCTCTTCGGTGCTCCTTCCAGGGGTGAATCCAAAAGTGATCCCCAAATGAGTTCCAACCCGCAACCCGGTCAAAATCAGAGGAATGTCTCACTAGAAATTAAAAATTCTAAGCTTGAGAAGGGGCTAGTGGAAGCCTCCATGTGTCATCTTGGTGCATCTATGGGGGCAGAGTCCAAGCAGGGTCTTCAAATGTGTGCTAGCCCTCCACATGTGTCGGGTAAGGCATAGTGTCTCCGCTAAAAGAAGGGGTTTAAGTAGAACACAAAGGAAACAGACCAGGCCCACAGACGGCACCAAGTGTCACCAAAGGTGCAACATCAAGAGTGAAAATAAGGGGTAAGAATATTAAGAAGGACGTGGCTACCTCGTGGACCTTGCACAAATACACTCTAAACCCAAATCACCATCACATGGCCATATCTTTCAACTGGAAGTTTGGATTTGAGAGGGAAAAGAATTTTTAGAGAGATTTTGACATCTTCTACCCACCTACCATCATTTATGAAGAACTTCAATTCGGTCCACCATTTTGAGGCTGTCAAGTCTCCCATCTACCATAATGATGAAGAATGATCCTCCTTTCTGGGCAGGAAAGGAACAATGTGTGGAGGCATGGGATTCATCAGAGAACCATCATTTTTGTAGGAGAAATTTCAATTCTTTTTAGGGTGGTTAGAGTAGGTGAATTCAATGCATTATTGGGGTGGTTGAAGAAGGATTCAAATTTTTCCTCTCTCCTTCTCTCATTCTTCTATATATTGTTAAGGAGGGGAATTTTTCTAAATGTTGGTCATTTCTTCTTTCCTGTCTCCCTCTCTCTTTCTTCCCTAGGGTTGAATGTGGAGTTTAAGCCTCCTCTCATGGCTTTGTAATGGAATTTTCTTGCCTCTTTCCCACTGATGATGTACTGTGTGAACTCATGGAGCAATAAAATATGTTTTGTGATGCATTTTGTCTATCCCTCCTTATTTTATTGTCTCTTCTTACCTCTCATCATTGCAGGTATACTGTGCATACTTCTGATGTCTATTATAGGTTTTGAGAGTTGTGTTTAATGGGTTTGAAGTGGTGTTTTGTGTGAACTCTATCTTTGGTCTATGATGCATTTATCCATCCTCTCCATTGCTCACCTCTCTCCACTTCAGGCAGCTGATATTGTGATCAACAACCCCCTTTTCTTGGTGCTATCACCTCTATAGTGTAGGATTTCTTTATTTTATGCTCTCTCTCCATGTGTCCTTGGCACTATTAGATTAGGAGTAGATAATCACATTTCCTTCCTTAAAATTAGTTTAACATTAGTATTAGGAAGAAGAATCTCAATTTCTCTCGAAGGGCCATCTCAAGTCCACAATTCCCCACAAATTTGAGAGATGGTCCCATGTTATGTCGTCACATCAAATGACCCAATCAAATATGAGGCCATTTGGGGGTGATGTGATTTTTCACTAACAATTTTGGCATGCCTAGTGGGACAAGATCAAGAGCTTTACATCTTCATCTCAAGCAAGCTCAAGTGTGTTATCTTTGAGATCCAACCTTTGAGGCATTCTTTAAAAGCATCTAAAGCAACTCCATCTGGTCAATAACCCATTCTATAAGTTACAAACCTTCTCCCATCCATTTCCATTCATTTTGATTTCCACATATTTCATCTTCTTTCATCCCATGAAGCTATGCAATCATGACTTCATTCCCATCTTGGAATTCACACTTGTCAGAAGAAGAACAATGCAAAGTCTACCTCCAATGTATTTCACGTCTACTCTAGATCAGCATTCTGATCAGATCCAAAACCATTATACTTATGCATATGAATAATTTAAAAACCATTTTGGTTATGAGGCTTATCAAGAGCAAGGGTACGCATATGATGATAACAAATACAGAGAATGTTGGTATGCTAGAAAAGATTCACATAATGGATGCTAGCATGGTGCGCTTTAGGGCTACAACACGGATGAATGAATTCAATATTAGTTATAGGGGACGTTGTACATGGGAAGGCCCTTTTCCAAGACACTATAGGCTAAAGGAGAATGTTGACTTCATGGTTGAGCTAGTGCCTCAACTGCACAGGGACCGAGGAAATACAGCCTACAATATTGGTGCTGCACAACCTTGTCAATGGGTAATTTCATCATCTCATAGCTTTTATTTTCCTCTTTCTTAATCAACACCATCTCAACTAGAGATTCAATTTCCAAGCTTTTCATTTTCTACCCCAAGTGTTGATTTCCGTTCTCCATCCCCTAGTCTTCCATCTCATCTCATTTCCTCTTCCCTTTTCCCTTCCAAATCCAAGTCCCTTCCACAAGAGCCAAAAGCAATACCTTCCCCTCCACCACATATTAAAAAAATAGTGGAGACCCCACCCACCACTCCTACTCTCCCGATTCCATGTCAGAATAGACTCAAAAATTAATCCACTGACAACAACTAGAAGAAGATCCAAGAAAAGAAGAAATAATTAGAAGCTTGGTGAGCTTGGCTCTTAGTTTTGGGATCAATAAAATCCCCTTGATGGAGAAACCCATGGAGGAGGCCAAGGTCAAGCCACAAGTGGTGGAAGCTTCAACTGCAAAACAATCAAGGGAAGAAGGAGCTACTCCAAAACCAAAAGAATAGGAGTATATTCCAGGACATGGAGGAGTACTATACAGCTTCTAAAGTCTTCAAATGTAGAGAAATCTATAGAAGAACCTTCAATTATTCTTCCCACTTCATCCCCTTCAAGCTCTAATTTTGAAGAATAGTTTGAGATTTCAAACTTCATGTTTGAGGATGAGGGGAACCATGGTGAGAAATTTTTATATCTGAAGGATACCATAAAGGAGGTCAAGAACACACAGAGGACAACGAGGAGGCATAATATCTGTTTGACTTAGAGGATTACTTTGATGGAGACAAGCCCGAGGAGATCACATATTTTTCTCCTCTATCATCTTCCTTCCAAGAACATGAGTCTACTACCATGAAGGAGAGAATTTAAGGATAGCAACCTATGTCTCGTATCAGCCCTCTGGAACCAAGGTTGGAGGATCCTAATCTTCCATGTTATTTCGAGGAGTAGGAAGGAAAAGAGTATGAGGATCCCATCTCTCCCATGCCATCCACCAAAAAAGTTCCCGTAAGGAGACTCCATTTTGGGAGTTGAATTTCAGAACGATGGGCACATCCATCGATCATATCACGCCCAATCATATATCAAAGCTATTCTAGAGCCAAAAAAGAGTCACCACCGGTCATGCCCATTTCACAACATGAGGTTGAGCTTCGGTGTGCCAAAGGTCAGCAGCAATGCCTCCCACATCTTAGTACAGACAACTCTAGGAGGTGTATCTTTTGTTTTTGATACTTTGAGGAGGGCAAAACATTATCTCGCAATGTGGTCTTTTACTCTCATTTCGATCATGTTCGAGCCAAATCAACTACATGGTAACAATTTTTGGGGAAGGGAAGCTACTTATCCCTTCCTATTGTAGGTTTTACTTAAGCACCCTTTTCCTCTAGCTTATTTAGGATATTTTATGTTTTCTTTCAATAACAAAAGTGATTTTACATACTCTACATATCCCACTTTGGGTGTGTATGATTTTCAGCTTTTTTCTACATAGTGTGTTTTGTGATTTTTTGTTGCTCGTGCGAGAATACATTAGAGGTAGCACTTAGGGAGATAAATGCCTAGTTCCTATAATATTTTAGGTGAAAGCTCCAGGTCAATATAATTTTCTACTCTCAAAAATATCACCTTCAAGATTTTCTTATGAGAATTGATAGTGTGGAGACTAGGGATGGTTTAGGGTTAGCAGGATGTAAGAATTCAGGGAGAAGTTTCAGAAAAAGATCATTATCAAGCTATCATCCATGACTCCATGCCCAATGGATATAACAAGGAAGCTGATCCGTTCACCTAGCAAGTAGGTGATCCCACAAATCACCAAACTTTTATCCCAATTTTACCTACCCCTCGTAAAATTCATCGAACATGACCCGTATGGGAGAAAATTAAAGGGTCAATTTAGTCATATGAGCCCACATTTTAAATCTAATAGTTAGGTTACAGGCAGGATCAAAAATGGCAAAGTGGAAGGTAGTGTTCACTCGGGCCCAAATTGGCTAAGTATAAAAGAGCTAGCAGGAGCCTCCATGCATCATCTTAGTGTAAATCCTAAGATAAAATATGGGAGGCAGATCAGACGAGCGTAGGTCCCCCACATGGATATCAAGCACATAACAAAGCTTACGGAAGGTGTCATGTGCCTCATTGAAGCAATTCAAAGGTGTGACCCAAAAGGCATTCCTAAAAGAGTGTGAACCCACCACGTGGTGAAAGTACAAATTTCAAGCTTGGGATGGAGCCAGCGGAAGACTCCACGTGTCTCAATGACGCACCTTCAAGGGTCAAATCTAGAGGTAAACCCCAAACGTACAAAAAAACACCACATGGTCATATTACGAAAAGGTAAGGTCGGTTGTTTAAATGTCCAAAATCCTATGGAAACCTCCATGGGCCTCGTTGGTACAACTTCAAAGGTAAGACCCAAAAGGCAAGACCCAAACAAGCGTGAGCCCTCCATGTGTCTAGGGTCAGACATATTGCTCCACCAAAAGAATGGAAAAATCCAAACATCACAAAATGAAGGGGTGACCTGTGGATGATGTAAAGTATCCAACAATCATAATTTCAGGAGATAACTACAAGGGTCCCACCTATAAAGTGGTTTTTGGCATTATATATGGTGGGCCCCATTACTCATCAAAGGGACGAGGCAAGAAGTGTTCACTTAAGGCCCGAATACACTAATTATGAGACAGGGCCAGTAGAAAGCCCCACGTGTCTCTTTAGCACTCCTTCAAGGGGAATATCTAAAGTCAATCCGTAAATGAGTGCTAGCCCGACACGTAGTCAGGGTTATAGGAATGTCTAACCATCCATTGAAAAGTCCAAGCTTGAGATAGGGCGGTTGAAGCATCCACACATTAGTTTGATGCATCTAAGGGGTAGATTCCAAGTAGGGTCCTCAAATGAGTGCCAACCCTCCATGTGTCTTAGGCCGTGCATAGTGTCTTTGCAAAAAGGACGGGTTTAATAAGAACACAGGAAATAGAGAAGGCCCGTAGATGGTGCCAAGTGTTAACTCAACGCAACTTCAAGAGTGAAAAGAAGGGGGAAAATTTTAAGATTCTCTGAGCTACCACATGGACCTTGCACAAGTAGACTCCAAACCCAAAGCACCTTCAGATGGCCATATCTTTCAATTAGAAGCTTGAATTTGAGCAAGAAAGGAAATTTTGGAGAGATTTCGACATTTGCTACCCACCTAAAACCATTGATGAATAAATTTAGTTTGGTCCACCATTTTTGAGCCTGTCAAGTCTCCCACCTACCACAATGATGAAGAATGAGCCTCCTTTCTTGGCCAAAAAGGAATAGCGCATGGAGGAATGGGCTCTATCAAGGAACCATCATTTTTACAGGTGAAATTTTAATGCTTTCTACGGTGGTTGGAGTAGGTGAATTCAATTCATTTTTGGGGTGGTTGAAGCAGGATTCAAATTTTCCCTCTCTCCTTCTCTCATTCTTCTATATATTGTAAAGGAGGGGCATTTTTCTAAAGTTTGGTCATTTATTCCCTCCTGTCTCCCTCTCACTTTCTTCCCTAGGGTTGAATGTACAGTTTAAGCCTCATCTCATGGCTCTATAATGGTATTTTATTGCCTCTTGGTAGTTGATGATGTACTGTGTGAACTCATGGAGCAATAAAATATGTTTTGTGATGCATTTTGTCCATCCCTCCTTATTTTATTGTCTCTTCTTTCTTCTCATCATTACAGGGTATACTGTGCATACTTCTGATGTCTATTGTAGTTTTTGAGAGTTTTGTTTAATGGGTTTGAATTTTTGTTCTATATGAACTCTATCTTTGGTGTGTGATATATCTGTCTGTCTACTCCATTGCTCCCCTCTCTCCACTTGAGGCCAATCGGGTATTGTGATCAGAAACCCCTTTTTTCTTGGTGTTATGACCTCTGTAGTATAGGATTACTTTAGTTCATGCTCTCTCTCTCCCTCTCTCCTTGGAATTTTTAGATTAGGAGTAGATAATCACATTTCCTTCGTTAGAAGTAGTTTAGCATAAGGATTAAGAACAAAATGTTAACTTTCTTCGGATGGCCATCTCAATTCTGCAAGTCCCATAGCTTGAGAGATGCTCCCATGTTATTTAGTCACACTAGATGCCCCACTCAGATCCGAGGACATTCAGGGTGTGTTGTGATTTTGCACTAACAAAACAATCACAAGAATGCATCTTTCAAAATTAACAAGGCTTAAAATGCAAAGACAATGGAGCAAGGATCTATGGGGATATCACTTATACCTCCTAATGGGATTAGTCACCCACCCTAAAACCCTACAAAAGACAACTAAAAACCCCTACAAAACTCTTATGCCTCCTCAAGATCCTCTTTTACCTCCCACATTATCTTATGCCACCCTACAATCTCTTATGTCTCCCTCAAAAGAACCAAGTAAGGAATGCAAGCATTCTCTTATCCAAGGTGGGGTACCTAACCCAACTCCCTCCCAAAAAATGTAGTAAACTCTTATTCCTCACTACATACAAAATCCACCTAGCCTTCTCATACACCATACTTAGGCATTGTACCCATGAACCCAATAAGCATGCAAAACATTCACTTTCATACAAATAAACACATATAAAAGAAAACAAGTAAGACAAGGGTATACTTCTTACCTTTCCATGGTAGAAATTTGATAAAAGAGTCACACTCCAAGCTCCTTCAAGATCAATCCAACTCCAACAAGCTCAAGACTTCAAAAATAATTCCAAAAATTCTCTAACTCCAAAATACAAGAGCACAACCGAGAAGAAGTAACCCTCAAACAACCAAATAAAATTGCATATATAGAAAAAGGTAAGAGGAGGGTGATGATATGAAAACCAAATTTAAATAGCAATTGTGCACACACATTTTTTTGCTTTGTATTGATTTTCGATGTAAAAATTGTGCATTATTTCTTTTTGTACTTTTAATAAAAGAATAAAAACTGCAAGTACTTGTGAAAATATTGAAAGAAATGAAGAGGATTCACAAAGCAATGTGACGCAAGAATTGATAACGGAGTTCGGCGCTTGAGGCCTACGTCTCGAGTCCGGTTGAATGGAACCAATCTATTACAATCTTGAAAATTATTCTTTACAAATAATTCTACAAAATTCTGACCTTCTCACAGTTTTCCTCTGTCGAAAATAATAGGGGTTGCTTTTTTCATCTCCTTCAAACTCCACTCCTAGCTCAAGAAATGAGCATTACAATATTACTACACAGTCCCCGAATGCCATACAAATAGAATATCACCCCTTTTATATTGTTTCTACACCTCCTAGCATGCCGGCTGGGCACTTATCATTTTACACGGCCCACCCGAGTTCCATTCTCCTCCCTTGCTTTTTGGTCATATCCTTTGGGATCATTATCCCACATTTGGCACATGTAAACTTGGTCAAGGCTTTATATGGTAGGTGGGCATGGATTTTGAGTGGCTTAAGAGCCGCCTAAGCCTATGTGGAGGGCGCTTTACTTGGGGTGCATTGCATTGGGGATGGCACATTGTTTAATTTTAGGCACCAACAATCCCATCCTATGTGCATGGTACAGTGGACAGTTTACAATATGCGTGGAACATGGAATATAGGTAATGCGTTGAATAGTTTGAGAAATATGCGTGGAAAATTGCAAATAGGTAATTAGGCGTGGGTAATTTAAATAATACATGCCCAATGTCCCACATGCATGGCGCAAAAGGAAATATAGAGGTTTATATACACAAGTTGGTTTAATGATTAAATGAGAAGGAGGCCAAGGCACCCCTCCATAATCGAGTGTGTCGAACCTGGCTGAGGGCCCCCAACCAGTAAATAGTGGGGTCCATTTGTCTCGAGAACAAGTGTCCAAGACCGGTGTTCCAAAACCCATTTTTAGACGTCACACAATTCATCCACGTGTCGCAATATGATCGAAACACTTGGCGAGCATGCACACGTCCAACCTGCACAAAACTCCAAATTTCGCCAGTTGCCCAAAAATTTCAGCGGGCTATAACTTTTGCAAACGAGCTCTGTTTCCTGCAAACAAGATGTCGTCGGAGTCGTATAATTTTTCCCCATGCTTTAAAAATGACTGCAACAATTTCTGAGAAGATCTTAGATCGGTGTTTCTCTGTGAGGATCCTCTGGATCATTCCTCCCCACTGAGAAACTTTTGGACCCCAAAAGTCAACCTAATTGGTGAATAGGTGAGGGTATTTCTCCCTCACCTTTCGGTTTCCATCCATTTTGCCTTGTTTGGATGCATGCCTTTGAACCCAACACGAAGATACTCAATATCACCCCTTCGCAAAGTTCTTACTTTCCTGTCCAAAATGATGTCTTCCTGCAACTCATCAAGATACTCAGGAGCAAAATCATCAATGGAAGGCATAATGTTAGAATCATCATGATCAATAATCATAGGCGGTTCATACAATCTTAAATTCTCAACATTTACAATTGAGTAGATTTGTATATATGGAGGTAAATCTAACCAGGAAAGCGTTGTTACCAATTTTTTCCAATATTTGGAATGGACCATACCGTATAGGTTTCAATTTTTTACCTTCACCTGTCAGTCTTTCTTTGCTGATGTGAAGCCAAACTGAATCACCAACTTTGAACTTGTGATCAGTTCTATGTTTATCATGCCTAGCTTTGTACTTAGCCTGGATTTTCTCCAATTGTTCATGGACATACTGATGAACCTGTTGTATTCTCTACACAAATCTTTTAGCCTTGTCAGAATCACTTGCACCATTAACAACAGTTTCATGTCCATAATATATATCTAATGGAGAATTAGGCAGATATCCATAACAAGTCTCAAATGGAGACTTTAAAGTAGAAGAATGTAAGGCATGATTATAAGCATGTTGCACATAATAAAGATGTTCATCCCACAATTTAGGATGTTTGTTACTATAGCCCCTAAGTAATTGTACCACTGTGTGGTTTACAACCTCTGTTTGACCATCAGTCTGTGGATGAAAAGCAGTGCTTTTTTTCAGTTTTGTGTCCATTAACCCCCACAATGTTGACCAAAATTCCCCAAGAAATCTAGAATCCCGATCAGATATGATTGAAGTAGGTAAACCAAAATGAACCCAAACAAACTGAAAGAATAAATGTGCAGTTCCCTCACCAGTTATTTGTTTAGTACATGGAACCAACACACACATTTTGCTAAATCTGTCCACTACCACATATAAGTAATCATGTTTTCTCCGTGTCATGGGCAAGCCTCCTACAAAGTCCATGGAAACACTTTCCCAAGGCCGTGTTGGAACAGGAAGAGGAGTGTAAAGTCCTAATTTCGATACTTTGCTTGCTTGCCAGGCACAAAGAACACATCCCTTAATATATCGGTTTACATGTTCATGCATTCTAGGCCAATAGCAATATTTTTGTAAATGTACAACTGTCTTACTAACAACAAAATGCCCTGAAATAAGAGAAGTATGTGCTTCCCTAATCATATGCACACGCTCATTTTCTGCAATACAAAGTTTTCCAGAATGATATAACAATCCTTCATGCAAATGATAATCTTTTTCTCCTACTTGTTTCCCACTTACTAAATCCTCATACACTTCTCTAAAATCAACATCATTTGCATATTGTTCCTTGTAACTAACATGAGCCAAAGAACTATGTTGTAAAAGGATAGATGCTACTACCACTGGTGGTCTGGATAACATGTCGGCAACCTTGTTTTGAATACCTTTTTTATACCTGATTACAAGATGAAATTGTTGCAAAAATCCCATCCACCTGAAATGTCTAGACTGCTGCAATTTGGTTTGTGTTTGTAAATATTGAAGCGGTTGATGGTCAGTATGGATAATTGTTTCTTTTCCCATTAAATAATGCTTCCATTTTTTAACACTTTGAACCAAAGCATACAACTCTTTATCATAAGTTGGATAGTTTCTTACCGCACTTGTAAAGGTTTCTGAATGGTAACACACTGGTCGTTTGTTCTACATCAAAACTGCCCCCATTGCGTAGTCACTAGCATCCGTCTCAATCTCAAATGAATGTTGTAAATCTGGAAGTGCCAAGATCAGAGTGGGACTTATCTTCTCTTTCAGTGTATCAAATGCTTTTGTTGTTTTCCTCCCCACTGAAAGACTTGTTTAATACTTGTCAAAGCATGCAAAGGAGATGCAATATATGAGAAGTTAGCAATAAATTTCCTCCAGTACTAAACTACACCTAGAAAACTTCTAACTTCCGTCACATTTGTGGGTCTAGGCCATTTCACAATAACCTCTATTTTTGCAGGATCAATTTTCAATTCTCCATTTCCTACAATATACCCCAAGTAAATTAAAGATGTTTTTCCAAATTCACATTTTGACATCTTCAAATACAATTTCTCTTTCCTTAGTGCATCTAAGACTTTCTGGATGTGTTTAATATGTTCATCCCATGATTTACTGAAAATAAGAATATTATCTAAGTAGACAATAACGAAATTATCAATGAATGGTCTAAAATGTCATTCATAACTCTCATGAATGTTTCCGTGCATTGCACAAACCAAAAGGCATCACTAACCATTCAAACAATCCATGTTTTGTTTTAAAAGCATTTTTCTAAACATTACCTTCTGCAATTCTTACCCGGTGATATCCACTTCTTAAGTCTAACTTAGTGAAATAAATTGCATTCCATAATTGATCCAAGAAATCATCTATTATAGGAAGAGGGTAACGATTCTTTCTAGTAATCTTGTTTAAAGCACGGAAATCAACACACATTCGCCAAGTGCCATCCTTCTTAGGAACCAATATAATTGGTGAACCACATGGGGATGTACTTGGATGAATTATACCTTGAGCCAAAAGTTCCATTACTGTCTCTTGATTTCCTGCGTTCTCACTACCGACAACTTTGTACATTCGATATTGGGAAGAGGTACATCCCAAGCAATCAGTATCTCGATGTTGAACCCCTCTTTTGGGAGGTAGACCTTGTGGATCCTGAAAAACATCATTAAAATGAGAAACAATTTCTACCAATTCATCCTTATGTTTTAGATCACAAGTCTCAAAAGCCATCTCATTTTCTTTTTCCTTGGCTTTTACCACCATGAGCACAAAAATTTGCTTGAGTTTACAAGCCTTTTCATTTGACTGCGATAGCTACAAGGATAGATTATTCTTTTCATGGTGAGCTCGAATAATAAACTCAATTCCATCCTTTACAAGAAAATATTTATTTTCTTCCCTATATAAAATTGCTTTACGATCATATAAATAAGGACTTCCCAAAACCACCCCACGATATCCAAAGGAGCTACATCCAATTCAACCTCATCAATAAACTTTTCTCGTAATGGCAAATCTAAAAGTACAAGTTTTAGTTACTGCAGATTTTGCATCATCACAAACCCAACCCAAAGGATACAGCTTGGGATGTGGTGTAGTTTTGAGTCCTAGTTTTTTAACAACCTCCTCAGAAATTATATTAGCTTGAGATCCACTATTAAAAAGAGTATCAATTTTCGTATGCTTTGAAATTACTCTAATGTGGAAAAGCTCATTTCTTTTCTTATCGTCAGGTGTAGTTTGTTTACTAGAAGAAGATGCAACATTTGTAGTGCTATTGTTGGAAATTGAAAGAGTTGATTTACCTTGTAAACCCATAGTTGTGATTTTGGTTTCATCACCTGAATCAGAACCAAGATCATGCACTACGGTGTTTGTTTTCTTTTCTTTTCCTTTCTTAACCATCCATTTAGGCTTCTTTTCAGGATGTAATTTCCAACATTTAGACTCATCATGGTTTTTTTTACAATGATTACAAAATGGTTTTTCATCTTCCTTCTTAACAGTAGAGTTTGTTTTATGCTTACCCTTTCCTTTTCCTTGTTCTTTCAAACCTTTTCCTTCAGATTGCTTGTTCTTCTGATTAAAAGAAGAGAAAGAGGACTCCTTTGTCATTTTCCCTCGTGCTTCCAGATGGGTTGCTTGAACACATACTGCATCAAGATTAGTAGGACCTAAAACAAGTATCATATGCCTTAGATAACTATGCAATCCACCAATATATTTGAGCAGTGTTTCTTCTGTGTTTAGGGAAATTCCCAGAATTAGAGACCTTTTCCTAAATTCTTGTGTGTATTCTTGAACACTTTGTCCCTTAGTTTGTCTTAATTTTTCCAATCCATCATAGCTTGTTGCTTATGACCAAGAGGATAAAATTGTTGCCTAAGATTTGGAACAAATTCAGACCAAGAAGTGATTTTTATACCTTTTTTTTCTTCCACTTCCTAAAGCTTACTCTCCCACCAAATGAGTGTTGTTCCACCCATCGAAGATTTGCCAAATGAATCTTTGCTTCATCATCAAAAATTCTCTGAACCCTACAATATACTTCTATTTGCTTGACCCAGTTATCCAATTTCTCTGCATTTAGCTCTCCAGTATACATAGGCAATTCAAACTTGATATCTAACTTTAATGAAAGAAAATCATATTTTAAAGAGTCTCTTTTTGGAATGTCAGAACTAGAGCTTTCTTCTTTCTTACCTTCTCTAGTCCCCTTTTCCCTTTTCCTATCTTGGTACATTTCTTCCACCATTTCCTTCATCTGTTGGAAGGATTGACGAAAGTTTTGTTCCACTTCCTCTCGATCCGCCATTGTAGGACTTCGAGATCGTCTGGTACCAATTTTGGGATCTCCTTCAACTAATTCTCCTTCACCCTTCTTAGATCGAGACCTTGTTAACATCCAACACACAACTTGCAATCCAAAACACGTTAAACTGAACCAAAAATCAGTCAAAACCAGCTCTGATACCAATGATCTGAAAACCAAATTTAACTAGCAATTGTGCACACACATTTTTTTTGCTTTGTATTGATTTTCGATGTAAAAATTGTGCATTATTTCTTTTTGTATTTTTAATAAAAGAATAAAAACTGCTGCAAGTATTGTGCAAATATTGAAATAAATGAAGAGGATTCACCAGCAATGTGACGCAAGAATTGATAACGGAGTTTGGTGCTTGAGGCCTATGTCTCCGGGTCCGGTTGAATGGGACCGATCTATTAAAATCTTGAAAATAATTCTTTACAAAGAATTCTACAAAATTATGACCTTCTCACAGTCTTCCTCTATCGAAAATAATAGGGGTTGCTTTTTACATCTCCTTCAAACTCCACTCCTAGCTCAAGATATGAGCATTACAATATTACTACACAGTCCCGAATGCCATACAAATAGAATATCACCCCTTTTATATTGTTTCTACACCTCCTAGCATGCCGGCTGGGTGCTTATCATTTTACATGGCCCACCCGAGTTCCATTCTCCTCCCTTGTTTTTGGTCATATCCTTTGGGATCATTATCCCACATTTGGCGCATGTAAACTTGGTCAAGGCTTTATATGGTAGGTGGGCACGGATTTTGAGTGGCTTAAGAGCCGCCTAAGCCTATGTGGAGGGCGCTTTACTTGGGGCACATTGCATTGGGGATGGTGCATTGTTTAATTTTAGGTGCCAACAATCCCATCCTATGTGCATGGTACAAATGGACAGTTTACAATATGCGTGGAACATGGAATATAGGTAATGCGTTGAATAGTTTGAGAAATATGCGTGGAAAATTCAAATAATACATGCCCAATATCCCACATGCATGGCACAAAAGGAAATATAGAGGTTTATATACACAAGTTGGTTTAATGATTAAATGAGAAGGAGGCCAAGGCACCCCTCCATAATCGAGTGTGTCGAACCTGGCTGAGGGCCCCCAGCCAGTAAATAGCGGGGTCCATTTGTCCGAGAACGAGTGTCCAAGATCGGAGTTCCAAAACCCATATTTTTAGTATGTCACACAATTCGTCCATGTGTCGCAATATGATCAAAACACTTGGCGAGCGTGCACACGTCCAACCCGCACAAAAGGCCAAATTTCGCCATTGCTCGAAAATTTCAGCGGGCTACAACTTTTTGCAAACGAGCTCCATTTCCCGCAAACAAGATGACGTCAGATTCGTATAATTTTTCCCCACGCTTTGAAAATGACTGAAACAATTTTTGAGAAGATCTTAGATTGGTGTTTCTCTGTGAGGATCCTCTGGATCAGGTGAGGTGGATCCTTGTAGGATGCCACATCACTCATCCTCAACTCCACATCACAAGTCAAAACTCAACCCCAACATCACAAGTCAAACCTCAACCCAAATGCACAATAAATTGGTGGTTCAAATGAATGAAAAACCTCTTACACACATAATCTAAACCCACATCCCCAAAGGACATAATTTAAAACCCATTTAAGAAAAGTGTGATAAATGTCACTTTTTGTCTTACAAAATACTTAATGGGGTCTATTTTTCACTCACCAATCCATAGGTATGGTTGGTATAATAAATTAAGAGGTGTGGGACAAGCTTAGCTTGTCCCACGAGCTTCCAAAAATGGCCCTTAAGACCAAATTCGAAATTCCAAGGTAAGGTAGAGTGTACAACACTCAAAGTCACATACACTTAACTTAAATAAAAAATTTCAAAGGACCAACTACTCTAATAAATGAGCCCTTTTGGTCACATCCCCAATTAACTTAAAATAAACATGATTAATTCACTTAATTAAGGCACTTTAATCAATAATGATAAAGAAAGGAATTACATCATAAGTTAAATCACATATTACACAATTAAATAAAATAAAAAGGGAAACATACAGATAGCCCATGGTCACAATTGGAGGTCATCTTTCCCCATGGGGACCCCCTAACAAATAATAAGAAAACAAGAACATTACACAAGTTTCCATGGTGACCATTGTAGTATCCATCCATTTTCCGCTATATGGTTGGTCTCCAATGCCCCTTTGATTGTTGTGATATAATTATCTACAAAATCACACAATACCTCCTTCCGCCTCGTGGCTGCATCAAATACATCAAGGATAAAATATACATACATTAATTAATAAAAATCCACACATAATTAAATCATCATCTAGACTAAAAATGATACCATTTGTTTATAATTTCAACAAAATTTCAATTCTATCTTTTATCAATATCAACAAGATCACAAGATTGGGTCAAATTCTAATTCCTACTCAACATGACGAGAATTTTTAGTGTCACTAATATATATGCATACAACACATCATCATCATCAATATAAACATGCATGTCTATGTCTCTAAGAATCCACTCAAATCATACTATGAATCACAATCCATCGATATTCAAAATATATATATGATATAACATCATGCTAAACCAAAATGACACAATAAGATTTGTTTCTATAGTAAAAAATGATCAAAATAAAAATATAATAAGTTTCAAAGAGGAGTGGGTACTACATCCCCATCCCCTTAGACTTGAATTCCTCTTGGAAGTCACTAAAATAGGTGTGGAAACTAGACTTGTAGCAATGTAGCATCATCCCATGTAGCACCGGGCCTCATCAAACCTATTTCACTGGACTCATACCTGATCAATATTTTTGCCTCAAAGGCCCAGGGTCCTATGCTATAAAATACACAAGGGCTCCACCACCATCTTCCCCTTCTCCTACACATGCAATGTGGTCTAATCCAATATACGAGATGTCTCTAGGATATATCTCCTAAGAACAGATACATGAAATGCATCATGCACATGAGACAAGCTAGGTGGCAAGGCTAGATGATAAGCTAAGGGACCGATCCACTCCAAGATCTTAAATGGACCCAGAAATCTAGGAGACAACTGAGATCCTTTTCCATAATGGATATAACTCTTATGATTTCTAACACGAAGAAACACCTTCGTGCCCAAATCATAACTATAGTAAAATCTCCTCTCGATCTCGATACTTATTTTGTATGTCTTGTGCCTCATACAACCTCCATCGAACCAAAAAACCCTACTACTCCATGTTCTGTAACAAATACAAAGCAAGTGATACTCTATCCTCCAATTTGTACCAACTCAACAATGTCCCATACTCTCTCCCATATAATTCGAAAGGGTTCCATTCCATGAGAACTCTGGAAACTATTTTTGTAATAAAATTCAACTAAGTACAAATACTCCTCCCACTTTGACTAATGATCCATGATGTACATTTGAATCATGTCCTGTAAAATCTGATTCACCCACTCCGTCTAACCATTTTTCTCTTGATGATAGGTTGTGTTGAATTTGAGACTCGTCCCAAGATCATGCTTCATGGTAGTCCAAAAGTGTGATGTGTACAAAGGATTGTGGTCAGAGATGATATTCCAAAAATCCCATGGTGTCTAACAATCTCATCCAATTACACTCTCACTACTGCACTAGCTGTATAAGTGGTCTTCACTGGAGAAAAATGAGTCACTTTCTTCAATACATCCACCATGAACATGATGGTATCGTGGTAGTATCTCAATGTTGGTATCCCTATTCTAAAATTAGTTGAAATGATGTCCCATTTCCACTCTAGTATAGCATGCGAGTAAAGAAAGCCACTAGATGCTTTGATTCTTGGCCTTCATCCTCCGACACTCTAAAAAATGTAATGCGAATTGAGCTACATCTCTCCTAAGGCCTCTCCAATGGTAAATTTTTCTCAAGGTGGTGTGCATATTCTTCACCAATGGATGGGCTGAATAAGGTGCACGATGAGCCTCTGCCTAGATATCCTGTCTCAAACCTCGATCCCTAAGTACATATATCCGGCCTCTTTGTCTAAGAAGTGCATATGATTCTAATGTAAAACCATCAAAATTACCCTTAAGGGGTATTTAAGACTCAATATATGATCTTGTTGTAAGGTAGAAACAATCAAGAGGAAGCACAAAATCCTACTCTGCAAATCAGTACCCATTGAAGTAGCCATAACCAAATGTCTCTATCTACTCAGAGCGTCAGAAAAAAACATTCTCCTTCCCATTCACATGCTCTATCTCGATGTCATACTCACATAAAAAGTGCATCCAATGTCATTGACAAGCGTTGAGATTGGGTTATGTAAAGAGGTGATGTAAGCTCAAGTGGTCTATCTTGAGGATACATCTCCTACCAAGAAGGAAATACCTCCATCAAATGAAATCATGCATAACCATTGCAAGCTCAACGTCATGAGTTGGATAATTGAGCTCATGATATTTGAGTTTGTAAGAGTCAAAGGAAACCACACGGACCTCCCGCATTAATACTCCACCTAAATCTTCCATGGAAGCATTTGTACATAAAAATAAATCCCTTAAGGGTTTGGAACATTAAGAATCAATGCTAGCATAAGGCATCCCTTCAAAGGTGTATCAAGGTGTTCTCTCATCTATTGTACCAAACAAACTTCTTCCCTTTCTGCTAAAGGGAAGTGATGGGGTGTGCAAACCGAGAAAAGTCTCGAACAAATCTAATGTATTATCCTACCAACCCCATGAAACTGCACACCTTATTTACACTAGTTGGTGCGACCCAATCCATAATAGCTCAAATATTGGAAGGATCAATAGAGATACATTCCCTTGAAATGATGTGACCCAAGTACTACACCTCCGACTAAAATAATGCACACTTCTCTAGGTTCCCATAAAGCTATTGCTCACAAAGACACTACATAACCTATGGAAGCTAATCCTCGTTCTCCTCATGTGTATGTCAAGTTAATCAAAATATCATCAAGAAATATGACCATGAATCGATCCAAAATGTCCTGGAATACCCCATTCATCAAAATCATGAATACTACAGGGGCATTCGCGCAGACCAAAAGGCATTACAATGAACTCGTAATGTCCATATCTCATATGGAAGGTTGTCTTTTGAATGTCTACCTCTTTGATCCTTAGCTAATGGTATCGAGACTTCAGATCTATCTTGGAAAATACTATGTTCACCTTCATCTAGTCAAATAAATCATCAATGCATCGAAGGGGGTAAAAATTCTTGATTGTTACTTTATTCCGATGATGATAATCAATACATAATCGAAGGATCTATCCTTTTTTACAAAAATCACCGGTACACCCTAAGCAGATACACTAGGATGCATTAGGCCTTTCTCCGTAAGTCACTCCACCTACAACTTGAGCTCGTAGAGTTAAGGGGTAGTCATCCTATAAGATGCTCGTGAGATAGGCTCCGCCTCCGGAACCAAATCTATCTCACGTGGGTGAGGTAACCCTAAAAACTCATGTGGAAATACATATACAAAATACCTCAAGATATAATAATCACTAAGAAACAAACCACTAGAATCAACCTCAAATAAGTCGCTAACCATCAGCAGCATATAAGTGGCAACCTCGTCGCACACATTGCTTAAGTCAGATAGTGAAGATGTTGTGAATAGAGGTGGGTATCCTAAGTCCCACTATCACCTGTCTTTACTCCCAAATCATTATCACATAATATTACCTTATCAGTAATAATTGACTCTAGCCTTGTGTGTAGATAACCAATCCATGCCTAGAATAATCCCATTTGAACCCAACGAAAGGATAAAAATATCCAGAGTCATGGAAAAGGTTCCTAGGTCAACTATGCACTCACTGACCAAGGCGTATACAAAGAGCTTGGCTCTGGAAGCCATCTCTACATCCCAACTATTGATCTACCTAACTACCACCAGCCTGCATCACTCTACTAAAAAATAAGAAATAAAAGAATATAAGGAATCCAAATCAAATAAAAATGAAATGGGTATGCCATCGATGCTACATGTCATCTCCATCAATGTGCTCTAGTGCTATTCTCGCTAGTTCTCAAACATGGCATATATCATGTGGCTCCTAGTCATGTCACCTATTGTATGATTTGAAACTTTTTCCTTACCCTTGTTATTAGGGTTCTATGGGTAGTCTTTGTAATGATTCCCAAGTACTGCACCGATAAGCAACTACCATGTCCTCTCCAATGAGAAGCGGCTCTAGCAGGTACTTTAGTTATCTATGCCATGTATCCTAATTATCCCTCTATGGACTACTAAGGTCATTTCTAATGAGATCCTATTGACTAAGCTCTAGGTGGTGCTTAAGTCCTTATTGCCCCCTAGTAGGAGGCCACATACCACATCCCGTATGGCCATAAAATATCTATGGAGGCCTAACTAGAGGAAAAGTCTATTGCTACTAATCCCGATTTGGTTTCGTGGGGTCAATGAATATTATGTAGAACCATATCCTCCATGAGGAGGAGGAGATGACCCTCTCGATTTTCTATCTTGCATCAACTTGATACAACACGACACTTTATCTTATTCTTGTTCTATCTTACCCCTGGTCTCCTTTATGATATAGGGCTTCTCAATGACCTCTCGCTAAATTTCAGTAGGAAATGAATGTGTATTACCCCTCTAATGTCTTGCTTTAGGCCACTAATGAACCTATGGATCCTCACATGCTCATCCTAAATAAGTAGTCCACATAATGAAGTAGGTCCATGAAGTGACTCTCATACTCTACCACCATCATGGATGCTTGCCAATGGTCGTGGAACTCATCTATCCTCTCGCTGAATAAACCTCTTGGACAAGTATCTACTCTTGAAATGCTCCTCAAAGATCTCTGAAGTAACTATCTTGGAATCCACATGGAGTTTTAACTCCTCGGTCATCCACCAAACCCTGGCTCCATCTCTTAGAAGGTGGATGGAAACATGAGCCCTCATTTTGTTGGTACATGGACATATCTTGAAGCATCCACTCAAGCTAACCAACCATGCCTCTTACTGAAAGCCCAATTTGAGCTTAGCAAAATGAGATGGATAGAATTTGTATAATCTCTCTCGATACAATCTTCCATAGTAGACTATCTATCTCTAGGTCTCTTAACACAATCGTCATGTTTCCTAGGGCTCCCATATATGTCTTTGTGTCCTATAGAGTTGTCTTTAAAACTTCTCTATAGTGACTCTCATCTAGCTAACTCCCCGTGGGAGTTCTTCCGCCCCATGCTCATCACTATGTTGGGAAGGTGTATGAGCCTCTACTAATTTCTCTATTTCTTGTCTTGAGAAGCATAATATTGACATAATAATGAGATAATTAGGAACTTTGTATTCAATTTGAAATATGGCAAAAAAATTAAGTAAATTATGGAGATTTTCATAAGGGATAAAGAGCCAACTCGAAATGGTAGAATTGTAAGTTAAATTTGAATTGAATATAAGAATTTGTAGGTGGAAAGATGAGACAGCTTATCCTTGTATAATAATGTTCTTGGAATGTTAATCATAACTAAGATGTAATCATGGTAATGCTGTGTTGTGGGTTTTCCAATCCTTGGGTCCCTTTTCTTGTTTGGATCATTGCTAGTATTCGTTCATTGGAGAAAGTGTGGCATTAACATTTATATGGTGTTATCATTTGTCTATGTTAGTTGATAACTTGTGCAAGTGTCTTATGATGTGTTAATTTTATCTATTAGATCCCATGTGATGTTTTGTAGTGAGCATTCAAAGTAAAAAAACTATTCCAGTATTTTTACCGTTGTATTTGTGTATCAAAATAATGGGTGTTACAACATTCCTGTTGAGTATAGAGCTTAATTGTTTCATAGGAAACTTACTTTGACGTGTTACTGGTTTTGAAAATAATAGGAATCATTCAAGGTTTAACTGACATCATTTAGGACATGACCATCATTGATCAGGCATAGATCGACATCGGTCACACCGTACGATGGTGTTTTTGTTCTTTAACGAGAATTAGAATAAATCACTTATTTTATGAATACAGCGGGGGCATTCATCAGACCGAAAGGCACTACTATGAACTCGTAATGACCATATCTCATACGAAAGGTTGTCTTATGAATATATACCTCTTTGATCCTCGCTAATGTTATTTAGACTTAAGATCTATCTTGTAAAATACTATGTCCCCCTTCATCTAGTCAAATAAATCATCAATGCATTGATGGGGGTAAAAATTCTTGATTGTTACTTTGTTCGATGACAATAATCAATACATAATCGAAGGATCTGTCCTTTTTTACAAAATCACCGGTGCACCCTAAGGGGATACACTAGGATGCATTAGGCATTTCTCCAAGTCACTCCACCTATAACTTGAGCTCACAGAGTTAAGGGGTAGTCATCCTATAAGGTGCTCGTGAGATAGGTTCCGCTCCCCGGAATTAAATCTATGTGAAAATATATCTCACGTGGGTGAGGTAACCCGAAAACTCATGTGGAAAGACATCTAAAAAATACCTCAAGATATAATGATCACCAAGCAACAACCCCTAGATCAACCTCAGAGCAGTGGCCGCTAACCATTACATCATATAACTGGCAACCTTGTCGCACACATCGCTTAAGATGTATACTCGAAGATGTTGTGAATATAGGTGGGTATCCTAAGTCCCACTATTAGTGTCTCTACTCCCAAATCATTAGCACATAATATTACCTTATCTGTAACAATTGACTCTTACCTTGTGTGTAGATAACCAATCCATGCCTAGAATAATCCCATTTGAACCCAACGAAAGGATAAAAAGTTCCGAGTCATGGAAAAGGTTCCTAGGTCAACTATGCACTCGTTGACCAAGGCGTCTACAAAGATCTTGGCTCTGGAAGCCATCTCTACATCCCAACTACTAATCTACCTAACTACCACCATCCCGCATCACTCTACAAAAAAAAAAGAAATAAAAGAATATAAGGAATCCAAATAATATAAAAATGAAATGGGTATGCCAGCAATGCTACATGTCATCTCCATCACCATGCTCTAGTGCTATTCTCATTTTTTCTCAAACGTGGATATATTATGTGGCTCCTAGCCATTTAACCTATTGTATGCTTTGAAACTTTTGCCTTACCCTTGTAATTAGGGTTCTATGGGCAGTGTCTCTAATGATTCCCTAGTACTCTACATCGATAACAACTACCATATCCTCTCCAATGAGAAGCAGCTCCAGCAGTACTCTAGTTATCTCGTGCCATGTATCCTAATTATCCCTCTATGGACTCGCTAAGGTCATCGCTAATGAGATCCTACCGACTAAGCTCTAAGTGGTGCTTAAGTCCCGATCGCCCCCTAGTAGGAGGCACCATACCACATCTCCTATGACCATAAAATAACCGTGGAGGCCTAAATGGAGGACAAGTTTATTACTACCGATGCTGATTTGGTTTATGTGGTAATCTGAATGAATATTACATAGAATTATATCCTCCATGAGGATGAGGAGATGATTCCTCGATATGCTATCCCGCATCATCTTGATACAACTATGCACTCTATCTTTTTCCCTGTTGTGTCTTACCCTTGTCTCCTTTTTGATATAGGGATTCTCAATGACCTCTCGCTAAAGTCTATAAGAAATGAGTGTGCATTACCCCTCCAATGTCTAGGTTCAGGCCTCTAATGAACATATGGATCCTCACGTGCTCATCCTAAATGTAGTCCACATAATGAAGTAGGTCCAAGAAGTGAATCTCATACTCTGCCACCATCATGGATGCTTGACGTAGGTCATGGAACTCATCTATCCTCTGTTGAATGAACCTCTTGGACAAGTATCTACTCTTGAAATTCTCCTCAAAGAGCTCCTAAGTGACTATCTTGGAATCCACATGGAGGTTTATCTCCTCTAGTCCTCCACCAAACCCCGGCTCCATGTCTTAAAAGGTGGATGGAAACACAAGCTCTCATTTTGTTGGTACATGGACATAGCTTCAAGCATCCACTCAAGCTGACCAACCATGCCTCTTACCTGAAAGCCCAATTTGAGCCTAGCAAAATGAGATGGATAGAATTTGTATAATATCTCTCGATACAATCTTCCATAGTATACTATCTATCTCTAGGTCTCTTAACACAATCATCATGTTTCCTAGGCTCCTATATATGTCTTTGTGTTCTATAGAGTTGTCTTTGAAACTTCTCTATGGTGACTCTCATCTAGCCTAACTCCCGTGGGAGTTCTTTGACCCATGCTCATCACTATGTTGAGAAGATGTATGAGCCTATACTAATTTCGCTATTTCTTGTCTTGAGAAGTATAATCTTGACATAATAATGAGATAATTAGGAACTTTGTATTCAATTTGAAATATGGCAAAAAAATTAAAGTAATTTATGGAGATTTTCATAAGGGATAAAGAGCCAACTGAAATGGTAGAATTGTAATTTAAATTTGAAATGAATATAAGAATTTGTAGGTGGAAAGATGAGACAGTTATCCTTGTATAATAATGTTCTTGGAATGTTAATCATAACTAAGATGTAATCATGGTAATGTTGTGTTGTGGGTTTTCCAATCCTTGGGTCCCTTTTCTTATTTGGGTCATTGCTAGTATTCGTTCATTGGAGAAAGTGTGGCATTAACATTTATATGGTGTTATCATTTGTCTATGTTAGTTGATAACTTGTGCAAGTATCTTATGATGTGTTAATTTTATCTATTAGATCCCATGGGATGTTTTGTAGTGAGCATTCAAAGTAAAAAAATTATTCCAAAGATTTTTACCGTTGTACTTGTGTCTCAAAATAATGAGTGTTACAACATTCTCGTAGAGTATGGATCTTAATTGTTTCATAGGAAACTTACTTTGACGTGTTACTAGTTTTGAAAATAATATGAATCATTCAGTGGTTTAACCGACATCATTTAGGACATGACCATTGTTGCTCAGGCATAGATCGACATCGGTCACCTGTACGATTGTGTTTTTGTTCTTTAACGAGAATTAGAATAAATCACTTGTTTTATGAATACAGCGGGGGCATTCATCAGACCAAAAGGCACTACTATGAACTCGTAATGACCATATCTCATACGGAAGGTTGTCTTATGAATATATACCTCTTTGATCCTTAGTTAATGGTATTTAGACTTAAGATCTATCTTGTAAAATACTATGTCCCCCTTCATCTAGTCAAATAAATCATCAATGCATTGAAGGGGGTAAAAATTCTTGATTGTTACTTTGTTCCGATGAAGATAATAAATACGTAATCGAAGGATCTATCCTTTTTAACAAAAATCACGCGGTGCACCTAAAGGGGATACACTAAGATGCATTAGGCATTTCTCGAGAAGTCACTCCACCTGTAACTTGAGCTCATAGAGTTAAGGGGTAGTCATCCTATAAGGTGCTCGTGAGATAGATCTCTCTCCTGGAACTAAATATATGGGAAAATATATCTCACGTGGGTGAGGTAATCATGAAAACTCATGTGGAAAGACATCTAAAAAAATACCTCAATATATAATTATCACTAAGCAACAACCACTAGGATCAACCTCAAATCAGTCACTAACCATTATGGCATATAATGGCAACCTCATCGCACACATCGCTTAAGATGTATAACGAAGATGTTGTGAATATAGGTGGGTATCCTAAGTCCCACTATCGTTGTCTCTACTCCCAAATCATTAGCACATAATATTACCTTACTGTAACAATTGACTCTGGCCTTGTGTGTATATAACCAATCCATGCCTAAAATAATCCCATTTGAACCCAACAAAAGGATAAAAAGATCCGAGTCATGGAAAAGGTTCCTAGGTCAACTATGCACTCGTTGACCAAGGCGTCTACAAAGAGCTTGGCTCTAGAAGCCTTCTCTACATCCCAACCACTGATCTACGTAACTACCATCAGCCTGCATCACTCTATAAAAAAATAACAAATAAAAGAATATAAGGAATCCAAATCAAATAAAAATGAAATGGGTATGCCATTAATTCTACATGTCATCTCCATCACCATGCTCTAGTTCTATTCTCATGTGTTCTCAAACGTGGGATATATTATGTGGCTCCTAGCCATGACACCTATTGTATGCTTTGAAAATTTTGCCTTACCCTTCTTATTAGGGTTCTATGGGAAGTGTCTCCAATGATTCCCAAGTACTCTACATCGATAACAACTACCATATCCTCTCCAATGAGAAAGCGGCTCAGAAGGTACTCTAGTTATCTATGCCATGTATCATAATTATCCCTCTATGGACTGCTAAGGTCATTTCTAATGAGATCCTACTGACTAAGCTCTAGGTGGTGCTTAAGTCCTGACTGGCCCCCTAGTAGGAGGCACCATACCACATCTCCTATGACCATAAAATAACTGTGGAGGCCTAAATGGAGGACAAGTTTATTACTACTACGATGCTGATTTGGTTTATGTGGTAATCGAATGAATATTCCATAGAATTATATCCTCCATGAGGATGAGGAGATGACCCCTCGATATGCTATCCCGCATCATCTTGATATAAATGCACTCTATCTTTTTCCTGTTGTGTTTTACCCCTTGTCTCCTTTATGATATAGGGATTCTCAATGACCTCTCGCTAAAGTCTATAGGAAATGAGTGTGCATTACCCTCCAATGTTTTAGGTTCAGGCCTCTAATGAACATATGGATCCTCACGTGCTCATCCTAAATGTAGTCCACATAATGAAGTAGGTCCAAGAAGTGAATCTCATACTCTGCCACCATCATGGATGCTTACCGACGGTCATGGAACTCATCTATCCTCTGTTGAATGAACCTCTTGGACAAGTATCTACTCTTGAAATTCTACTCAAAGAGCTCCTAAGTGACTATCTTAGAATCCACATGGAGGTTTATCTCCTCTCGGTCCTCCACCAAACCCTGGCTCCATGTCTTAGAAGGTGAATGGAAACACAAGCTCTCATTTTGTTGGTACATGGACATAGCTTGAAGCATCCACTCAAGCTGACCAACCATGCCTCTTACTGAAAGCCCAATTTGAGCCTAGCAAAATGAGATGGATAGAATTTGTATAATATCTCCGATACAATCTTCCATAGTAGACTATCTATCTCTAGGTCTCTTAACACAATCATCATGTTTCCTAGGGCTCCTATATATGTCTTTGTGTTCTATAGAGTTGTCTTTAGAAACTTATCTATGGTGACTCTCATCTAGCTAACTCCCATGGGAGTTCTCTGCACCCATGCTCATCACTATGTTGAGAAGATGTGAGCCTATACTAATTTCGCTATTTCTTGTCTTGAGAAGTATAATCTTGACATAATAATGAGATAATTAGGAACTTTGTATTCAATTTGAAATATGGCAAAAAAATTAAAGTAATTTATGGAGATTTTCATAAGGGATAAAGAGCCAATTGAAATGGTAGAATTGTAATTTAAATTTGAAATGAATATAAGAATTTGTAGGTGGAAAGATGAGACAGCTTATCCTTGTATAATAATGTTCTTGGAATGTTAATCATAACTAAGATGTAATCATGGTAATGTTGTGTTGTGGGTTTTCCAATCCTTGGGTCCCTTTTCTTATTTGGGTCATTCTAGTATTCATTCATTGGAGAAAGTGTGGAATTAACATTTATATGGTGTTTGTCATTTGTCTATGTTAGTTGATAACTTGTGCAAGTGTCTTACGATGTGTTAATTTTATCTATTAGATCCCATGTGATGTTTTGTAGTGAGCATTCAAAGTAAAAAAATATTCTAGTATTTTACCGTTGTATTTGTGTCTCAAAATAATGAGTGTTACAACATTCATGTAGAGTATGGATCTTAATTGTTTCATAGGAAACTTACTTTGACATGTTACTAGTTTTGAAAATATATGAATCATTAGGGTTTAATCGACATCATTTAGGACATGACCATCATTGGTCAGGCATAGATCGACATCGGTCACCTGTATGATGTGTGTTTTTGTTCTTTAACGAGAATTAGAATAAATCACTTGTTTTATGAATACAATGGGGTTCATTCATCGGACCAAAAGGCACTACTGTGAACTCGTAATGTCCATATCTTATACGAAGGTTGTCTTATGAATATATACCTCTTTGATCCTAGTTAATGGTATTTAGACTTAAGATCTATCTTGTAAAATAATATGTCCCCCTTCATCTAGTCAAATAAATCATCAATGCATGAAGGGGGTAAAAGTTCTTGATTGTTACTTTGTTCCGATGAAGATAATAAATACATAATCGAAGGATCTATCCTTTTTAACAAAAATCACGGTGCACCTAAAGAGGATACACTAAGATGCATTAGACATTTCTCATATATGTCACTCCACCTGTAACTTGAGCTCATAGAGTTAAGGTGTAGTCATCCTATAAGGTGCTCGTGAGATAGGATCCTCTCCTGGAACTAAATATATGGAAAATATATCTCACGTGGGTGAGGTAACCCGAAAACTCATGTGGAAAGACATCTCAAAAATACCTCAAGATATAATTATCACTAAGCAACAACCCACTAGGATCAACCTCAAATCAGTCACTAACCATTATGGCATATAATCGGTAACCTCGTCGCACACATCACTTAAGATGTATAACGAAGATGTTGTGAATATAGGTGGGTATCCTAAGTCCCACTATCATTGTCTCTACTCCCAAATCATTAGCACATAATATTACCTTATCTTGTAACAATTGATTCGGCCTTGTGTGTATATAACCAATCCATGCCTAAAATAATCCCATTTGAACCCAACAAAAGGATAAAAAGATCCGAGTCATGGAAAAGGTTCCTAGGTCAACTATTCACTCATTGACCAAGGCATCTACAAAGAGCTTGGCTCTGGAAGCCATATCTACATCCCAACCACTTATCTACGTAACTACCATCAGCCTCCGCATCACTCTATAAAAAATAACAAATAAAAGAATATAAGGAATCCAAATCAAATAAAAATGAAATGGGTATGCCATTAATTCTACATGTCATCTCCATCACCATGCTCTAGTTCTATTCTCATGTGTTCTCAGAACATGGGATATATTATGTGGCTCCTAGCCATGACACCTATGTATGCTTTGAAAATTTAACCTTACCCTTGTTATTAGGGTTCTATGGGAAGTGTCTCCAATGATTCCCATGTACTCTACATGATAACAACTACCATATCCTCTCCAATGAGAAGCAGCTCTAGAAGGTACTCTAGTTATCTCGTGCCATGTATCCTAATTATCCCTCTATGGACTACTAAGGTCATCGCTAATGAGATCCTACTAACTAAGCTCTAGGTGGTGCTTAAGTCCGATTGGCCCCCTAGTAGGAGGTGCCATACCACATCTCCTATGACCATAAAATAACCGTGGAGGCCTAAATGGAGGACAAGTTTATTACTACCGATGGTGATTTGGTTTATGTGGTAATCTAAATGAATATTCCATAGAATTATATCCTCCATGAGGATGAGGAGATGACCCTCTCGATATGCTATCTGCATCATCTTGATACAACTCCGCACTCTATCATTTTCTGTTGTGTCTTACCCCTTGTCTCCTTTATGATATAGGGCTTCTCAATGACCTTTGCTAAAGTATGTAGGAAATGAGTGTGCATTACCCCTCCAATGTTTAGGTTCAGGCCACTAATGAACATATGGATCCTCACGTGCTCATCCTAAATTTATTCCACATAATGAAGTAGGTCCAGAAGTGAATCTCATCCTCTGCCACCATCATGGATGCTTACCAACGGTCATGGAACTCATCTATCCTCTGCTGAATGAACCTCTTGGAAAAGTATCTACTCTTGAAATTCTCCTCAAAGAGCTCCCAAGTGACTATTTTGGAATCCACATGGTGTTTTATCTCCTCGGTCCTCCACCAAACCCTGGATCCATGTCTCTATAAGGTGAATGGAAACACAAGCTCTCATTTTGTTGGTACATGGACATAACTTAAAGCATCCACTCAAGATGACCAACCATGCCTCTTACTGAAATTCCAATGTGAGCCTAGCGAAATAAGATGGATAGAGTTTTTAGAATCTCTCGATTCGATCTTCCATAGTAGACTATCTACCTCTATGTCTCTCAACACAATCGTAATGTTTCCTAGGGCTCCTAGATATGTCTTTTTGTCCTATAGATTGTCTTTAGAACTTCTCTATGGTGACTCTCATCTAGTTGACTCCATGTGGGAGTTCTTTGCCCCATAATCATCACTATGTTGGGAAGGTGTATGAGCCTCTACTAATTTCTCTATTTCTTGTCTATAGAAGTATAATCTTAACATAATAATGAGATAATTAGGAACTTTGTATTCAATTTGAAATATGGCAAAAAAATTAAGTAAATTATGTAGATTTTCATAAGGGATAAAGAGCTAGCTGAAATGGTAGAACTGTAAGTTAAATGTGAAATGAATATAAGAATTTGTAGGGGAAAGAGGAGAAAGTTATCCTTGTATAATGGTGTTCTTGGAATGTTAATCATAACTAAGATGTAGTCATGGTAATGAAGTGTTTTGGGTTTTCCAATCCTTGGGTCCCTTTTTTTTGTTTGGGTCATTACTAGTATTCGTTCATTGGGGAAAGTGTGGCATCAATATTTATATGGTGTTGTCATGTGTCTATGTTAGTTGATAACTTGTGCAAGTGTATTATGCTATGTTAATTTTATCTATTGGATCCCATGTGATGTTTTGTAGTGAGCATTTAAAGTAAAAAAAAATCTATTCCGGTATTTTTACTATTGTATTTGTGTCTCAAAATAATGGGTTCTACAATATTCCTATTGAGTATGGAGATTAATTGTTTCATAGGAAAATTACTTTGACATGTTACTGGTTTTGAAATAATTGGAATGGGAAGGGTATAACCGGCATCATTTAGGACATGACCATCATTGGTTAGGAATAGATCGACATCGATCACCTGTATGATGGTGTTTTTGTTCTTTAACAAGAATTAGAATAAATCACTTGTTTTAAAGATGATTTATTGATTGTAAAATCATAGGTAGTTTCCCAAAATAGTTATATATCCATGTATGCATTCAATGAGGCTATGAGAGAATAAAATAGCAATTGTTTTCAAGTAAGTTTTCTTAGTGGGCAAGAAAGAGTAGATGAGTGAGGGAAAAACATTGAACATCCTATGAGGTGTTGGAAGATATCAAATCTTCATTTTATTTCTTGTGTAAAGAACTCAATAATATTAATTATCGTTTCTTGGATGGATGTAGCCCACACTTTGGTCGAACCACGTTAAATTTGGCGTTATCTTTCTCTTGTTTATTTGATCTTCTAGATTATTTCTGCATTTATTGCTTGTATGATTTATCTTATATTAGATATGTCTAACAATGTTATATGGTTTAACCCCAACAAATATTATAAGAGATTTTTGTGGAGGTTTTGTGTGTTGATATGGTTTACTCATAGAGGGTTTTTCGATTGAGTTGGAGTAGAGGAATCAAACAAGATGGTAAATACCGAGTGGAGAAATTTTATGCTCGTAATTATCAACTATATAGGATGTAAGTGGAGGATTATTTATATCAAAAAGATCTATATTTACCATTAGATGAGCATGGAAAAATGAGCATGATGACTTCTAAAGAATGGAATGTTCTTGATAGAAAGGCTATGGGATCTATAAGGTTGAGCTTGACAACATCGGTGGCTTGGAATTTTACAAATGCAAAAACCATGGTAGAGTTAATGAAATATTTAGTAAATTTATATGAAACTCCCAATGCTTCAAATAAGGCACATTTTATGATTTTTTTAAAATTCGATATGCAATAAGGTGGATATGTATCTAATCATTTAAATGATTTCCAATCTATTGTAAATCAAGTAAAATTGGTAGAAATTCAATTTGATGATGAAGTGAAAGAACTTTTATTCTTATGCTTTTTCCAGATAGTTGGATAGCTTGGTAAGGGTTTTTAGTAATAAAATGAATGCTTGTAAACGTTTAAAATTTTATGATGTGGTTAGCATAATCCTTAGTGAGGAAATACATAGGAAACTCTCATGAGAAACATCATCTAGAAATTCTTTAAATGTCGAAAGTAGAGGAAGATCTAAGGAGAGATCATCTAAGAGCAAGAAGAATAAAGATCAAATTCTAGACATGGCAGATTGAGATCTAGGTACCAACACTTACCTTGCTAGAATTATCGAAAGATAGGAAACATAAATAAGTAGTGTTGGTCCAAGGAAAAAAAAGATAATACATCAAACAAAGTTAAAGAAAATGGAAAAGAGGAAAACATTGCGAGTGAGCTAAAGAAATATGCCCTTATTCTTTCCTTGAAAAACATATTAGAAACTTGGATTTTAGATTATAGAGCTTATTTCCATGCCACTAATAATAAGAGTTATTTTAGAAATTATGTTCAGGATGATTTTGGACAAGTTTATTTAGGAGATGATGAACCATGAAATATTACTGGTAAAGGTGTTTTTATCTCATGTTTTAGAATGGAAATCCATGGGAATTAAAAGATGTGAAACATGTGCCAAGCCTAAAAGAAATCTAATATCTAAAAGGAAATTGGGTGAATCTAGATGCATGGTTACATTCATAACTTAGTCTTGGAAGGTTACTATTGGTGCAGAATTAGAGCACCCCCAAATGGCCTTATATTTGAGTGGGGCATTCAGTTTAATCTACATAACATGGGACCATCTCTCAAGCTGTGGTATTTGTGAACTCGAGATGGTCCTCAAGAGAAGGAAAAATTCCTCTTCCTAATCCTAATTGTAAACTACTTCTAAGGAAGGAAATGTGAATATCTAATCCTAATCTAACAATGCCAAAGAGACAGGGAGAGAGAGAGCATGAAAATAAAAAATCCTAGACTACAGAGGTGATAGCACCAAGAAAAGGGGGTTGCTAATAAAAAATACAACTTCTAAATTTGAGAGAGGTGAGAAATGGAGAGGTGGACAAGATACACCATAGACCAAAGATAGATTTCACACAGAACACCATTTTAAACCCATTAAAATATATCTCTCTAGAATTTGCAATGGACATCATAAGTATGAAAATATACCCTACAATGATGAGAGGCAAGAAGAGACAATAAGATAAGGAAGGATGGATAAAATGCATCAAAACATATTTTTTGGTCCATGAGTTCACACAATACATCATTAGTCGACAAAGAGGCAAGTAAATGCCATTAGAAAGCTAGGAGAGGAGGCTTGAAATCCACATTCGACCTAGAGAAGAAAGAGAAGGGAGGCGAGAAGAGAAGAATGACCAACCTTTTAGAAAATGCACTTCCTTTACAATATATAGAAGAATGAGAGAAGGAGAGAGGGAAAACTTGAATCCTACTTCAACTACCCCAACAATGCATTGAATTCACCTACTCCAACCACCCCAAAAAGCATTGGAACTCACCTACCGGAGGGTTATTTAGAAAACAATTTGGAAAATTTTAGGCCATTTCCCTCATAGATGAAGAGACCAATGGCCTTGGAAGTATCCATCGGGCATAAAGTCATGAATGATATCCTGATACTGATCTTTAATTTGAAACTTGAACTTGACTTCTTGCACTTGGTGACCCTAAGCCTTCCCCGCTATCCACTCTCTCAATTCTCATAAGAAAATCTTGAAGGTGAGATTTTGAGAGTATAAAATTATATTGACCTAGACATTTCACCGAAACATTATTGGAACTAGGTCTATCTCCCAAGCACTACCTCCAATGTACTATGCATGAGCAACAAAACACCACAACACATTATGTACAAAATGGAAAGATCATACATGCCACAAGAGGAACATGTAAAGTGTACAAAAGAACTTGTTCTTCTCAAAGAAAACCTACCTACTCTACGCTAACCGGAAGCAGAGGGGACTCAAAAAATTCTTGTGACTAGTAGGGAGAAGTAGCTTCCCTTTCTAAAAATTGGAAGCCATGTTTGTTATTTAGAGCTGAACATGGCTGTTATTTTGGGTGAAAATTTGACAAGAGGTTGATTCTCCACCCAAATTACCAAAGTATCAATATCAATCAAAAATATCTCCTCAAGTTGATTGACATTGGACTCCTGGAGGTGATGATGGTGACCCTTAGTGATTTGATACTCATCCTCATACCATGAAGTGAGAATGACTGGTTTTGGCTTATTCCTCTGATCCAATGAAGTTAAGTACCTTATAGGGCATGGTTTGGTCCTTTGAATGTGCCCATGGTTCTGAAATTCAACTTCAAGAATGGATTATTTTAGTGGACCTTCCTGGATGGATGGTGTGGAAGAGATGGGATATTTGTACTCTTTTCCTTCCTTTGTGGCAGTATGGAACTCTTCTACAATATGCAGCTCATTTTTATCGATTGTAACATCCAATGGAGTTTTTTTTGCATCATTATAATTTGTTGTAACACATTGTTGGCTCTGGAGTTCCTCCGTTGTTTTTTGAAGAATGACTTTCTCTTAGATAGCCTCTTCCTCTAGCATGGAATTTGTCAAATAAAACTCTTCAATTTACTGCTCTAGAGGACTATTTGGGGCAGCATGTTCTTCGTAATAGATCTCCTCCATCATGGATTCATCAATAAAATCATGCCCTTCAAATGAAAGAAAAAAATATTCAATAAGGCTTTCTTCATCAAGTGACTTCAACTCTGATTTTATCTCTTCCAATTTCTCCTCTTCAAAAGGACTTGGAGATGATAGTTCTACCTCCCTCTTAACTTGTTGTGCAGCTTGGATTAGATCAATATTATCTTCAAATAAAGTTCTATTACAGACACTGCATTATGAGCATACGGATTGCTGATCTTCTTCCTCTTTTTCTTGTTCTTCTTCTACTACAAACTCAGCTTCCACCACTTTTGGTCTTACCCCAACCTACTCTGAAGGTTTAACCATCAAGGGGATTTTTGTAATCCCAAATTTGAGAGCCGAGATCACCAAGATTTTGATCATTTCTTCTCTATTTAGCTCTCCTTGACTAGTTTTTGGAATTTCTTCCAGGACATGGAATTGGGAAAGCAAGAGGAGAAGTAGGATGGGGTTGGAAGGTAAAAAAGAAAACCCACTTGGTGCAAATGATGGAAATCTTGAAAATTGAAGCTTTTGTAATTATTTTTGGTTTTTTGCAAGTTGGGAAGGAAGTGAAAAGGGCCTTCCCATTGGGACTTGTTTATACAAATGTGAACTTGGTACTATCTACAAGTTGTGGGACTGCTACTTGGGGATGATTTCTAACTGTTCTAATCTAAATTTCCAAGGGAAGGAATGCATAAAAAAAACACGAGAAAAAGTGGGAGAAGTCTGAGTTGAGATGGAAGCACACTAGGAGATGGAAAAGGAAAAACAACACTAATGGTCCCTAAAATAACATAGATGGAAATCTTGAAAATTAAAGCTCAGTTAAGATGGTGCTAATTGTGGAATGGAGAGAAAATCACTAGATGATGGTGTAAGACTTACCTATTGAAAAGGTTTCCTAGAACCAAGTTTGTAGGCCTCTATCTCCTCAGTCCACTACGCAAGTTGGGGAAGCATTTCAACCATGAAGTCAAGCTTCTCTGTGAGGCTATAGTCTTTTGGAAAAGGGTCTTCCCATTGACAGTGAAAATCAAGGTGCCTGCAACACCTAGCTTCACAAAGCAATTTTGGCCACGCTTTGTAACAAATTTTGAATGCCTTTATTTTTGAAAAATGTAGCCAAAGAAATTAGAAACTCGAAACCATGTTATCCTTCATTATTTGAATCTTCTCCCCATACAGAGAAAGAATGATGACCATGGATCAACATTCTCCATATAATTGTTATCATCATTTGTTAAAAAAATCAATCAATTCCTCATCAAATCTGGAATTTATTCATCTTGATAAGCTCCATAGCCAAACCAATTTTGTGGATTTTTGACACTACCTTAAGTGCGGGCAGCTATTTTGGGTCGAACAGGCGTTTTCTATCATTTGACGGGAATGAACATTAACTACTGAGTTGTCTCTTAATTAAAGCATGATAGTTTTGAATCTGATCATAATGTTTGAAATGCACGGGAGCGTTGAGAAAGGAATTCGAGGTGGGCTTTTGCACTGCGTCCCTTTTTCCCTAGTGCTGCGTGGGACTATTTTTGTAAGTGTGAATTCTATTGGATGACAATAAATTCATGATTGCACAACTTCATGGAATGGAAGAAAATGAAATATATGGAAATAATCATGATTGCACAACTTCATGATGGGTGGAAATGGATGGAAAGAAATTCTATAACTTAGAGGATGGGTTGTTGACTAGATGAAGTCGCCATATGTCCTTTATATGTGCCTCTTGAAGGATGAATCTTAAGAGGAACACACCAACCTTCTAAGATGAAGTGGTAAGGTGCTTAAAATATGTCCCATAGGGCATGCTAAATCTATTGGTGAAGAATTACAACACCACCCGATTGGCCTTAGATTTGATTGGGGCATTCGGTGTAATATGCATAACATGGGACCATCTCTCAATTTACCTTGAGGGGTGGAATTGTGAACTTGAGATGGTCCTCTTTAAGGAAGACCTCCTCTTCGTAATCCTAATGCTAAACTACTACTAAGGAAGCAAATGTGACTATCTACTTCTAATATAATAATGCCAAGGAGATAGGTGGGAAAGAGTATGAAAATAAAGAAACCTCTATATTCACCATGTGACTGAGAGATAGAGTTCACATAGACTAGAGATAGAGTTCACCATAGACTAGAGATAGAGTTCACATAGAACACCACTTCAAACCCATTAAACAAAACTCTTAGAACTACAATAGACATCATGATTATGCATCCTAATGCTAAATATATCGTTGCCATGATGAGAGGAAGAAAAGAGACAATAAAATAAGCAAGGATGGACAAAATGCATCACAAAAGATAGTTTTTTTTGCTCCATGAGTTCACACAATACATCATAAGTGGGAAAGAGGTCAAGAAAATTGCATTACAAAGCCATGGAGAGGAGGATTAAAATCAACATTCGACTTTAGGGAATAAAGAGAGAGGGAGGAAGGAGAGAAGAGTAACCAAGCTTTTAGAAAATGCCCCTCCTTTACAATATATAGAATAATGAGAGAATGAGAGAGGGTAAATTGAATCCTTCTTCAACTACCACAAAAATGCATTAAATTTACCAACTCTAACCACCCTAGAAAGCATTGGAATTCACTTTCAAAAATGATGGGTTCACTGATAGAGCCCTTGCCTCCATTAATGTTCCTTTATAGGTAAGAAAGGAAGATCATTCTTCATTATGGTAGTAGGTGAGAAGCGTGACTTCCTCAAAATGGTGGATTGAAACATTCTAGAGGTGGGTGAGAAGTCGACATCGAAAAATTCCTCCCTTTCTCAAATCCAAGTTCCCAATTGAAAGATATGGTTATATGAAGGTCAGGTTCAAGCATTTAACGTGGGCTCGTAATATTAAAATCCATGCAAGATCCACGTGGTAGCCCCATGTGCCATAAGATTTCACCCACCTTCTTTCACTCTTGAATATTTGTCGATTGGACACATGGCATTGTCGTGGTCCTACTACTTCATTTCAAATTTTCAATGGTTGGCACAACTTTCTCAAGCTCTGACCACGTGGGGAGTTTGCGCTCATTTGGGGACCCCACTCATTTTGGAGTCTGACCACATTGAGACACATGGAGGCTTCCACTGACTCCTTTATACTTTTTTGACTCAATAGCCAACTTGCCATTTCGGACTCTAATCACATGGAGGGGATGAGCCTTTTTGGGCCTTCCTTTTAGATTTTACCTTTGGAGTTACATCGATGAGGCACGTGGAGGCTTCCACTGGCTCTTAGAATTTTCAACGGTCCTTAAAAATTTCTTGGGCCCTTGACACGTGGAAATCCTGTGCTCATTTAGGGCATCTACCTTTTTGTACCTTTAAACGTGCACTAATGAGACATGTGGCACCTTTTGTGGAAATATTGTTGCTTTTCTTAAAGTTTACTCACTCTAGGCTTGGTTTTGAAGTCGAGGAGTCAGGCACAAGGCAAAAAAGAGATATACAGAGAAGGAAGGAGTTTAGGTGTGCACACAGGAGGAAGGAATACCTACAGAAGGCATGGAAATAGGGTGTGTAGTTGTTCAACTAAAGGAGGGTGCATGATAACATAGGGGAAAATGAGTGCATAACAGGAAGATCTAAAACTTAGCTAATTTGGGAGGCATCTGCAGAGGGGTGTGCGAAAGAATTGCATGGCATGGGGAGTGCGTGGAAGGACTACAACCTATAAAAATGGTTCCAAATGAGAAATCTTGTGGGTGTGTAACCTGAAATGTAAAGCATCAGAGCCAAAGTGAAAGTAAAATTCATCCAAATAGATGGGAGGGTTATTGGATGACAGTTACCAAGGGATCTCTTTTGGTTGCAAGAGGTAATAAGGTAGGAAATTTATATCTATCTATCTATGTTACTAATTTTTTTTTGTGATATTTACTATAGTTTACGATGTAAACATGTGGAATAATTTTTGAGGCATATGAGTCAAAAAGGAATGCATATCTTAAAGGCTAAGGTTAAGCTAAATTGAAACAATTAGATCTTGAATTTTGTGAGCATTGTATATTTACAAAGAAGAAGAGAGTGGGATTTCTCAAGGTTGGGTCCTCAAAGAAGAAGTATAAATTAGATCTTGTACACTAAGATGTGTGGGTGCCAGCTCAAATAGCTTATATTGGAGGATCCCAATCTTATGTGACTTTCATTTATGATGCCAAAAGGAAGGTATGGATATATTGTATTAAGATTAAATCTAATGGTTTATAAACTTTTAAAAGGTGGAAAGACCTTGTGGAAAATGAAACAAACTTAAAGTTGAAGTGCCTTAGATCTCACAATGGTGGTGAGTATTGCATCAATGATTTCAATGATTATTGTTCAGAGAATTGAATAAAAAGAGATATAACGGTTCCTATAACTCCACGGGAGAATGGAGTTGTAGAAATAATGAACAAAACAATCATGTAATGTTCTAGAAGTATGAGGATACTTGTCGGTTTGACTTTGAAGTTTTGGGAAGAAGTAGTGGATACAACAATGTACTTGATCAATTATGGCCCCTCAAGAGCACTTTGGATGGTTGAATATTAGAAGAAGCTTGGTCGGAAAAGAGATAGATTTTTTTTTCTTGGATTAGGTTCGGAAGCTTTTGTGTTTGTTGATAGAGAAAGTAGGAGGAAGTTAGATGCTAAATCTAGGAGATGTACTTTCATTGGTTATGGATCTGGTGATTTCAGATATCGATTCTAGGATTTAGAAGATTCTAATATTTATAGGAGTCCTTACATTGATTGGAATGAAAGAATAATGTATTGGGATCAGGTTTTGGTGCCTAAAAAAAATGAACAGGCTGAGGATATTTTGAAGGAAAATCAACTTTTAGACTTAAATTAGACATCCAAAGACACTGACATCGATTATACAAAAACTAATGTCAATCAGGCTAACTGACATCGGTGACATGATCAGGTTCAAAAAAGACAATTATAGTAATTAACATCAGTATTCTTAGAACTGATGTCATTAAGAAAACTACATTTGATCGACAGATAGAGGAACTGTGGTTCAATTATAGGTGATCGGCGTCGGTCACTGACAAATAATGACATGAATGTGCAATAGAACAAAATGAATCCTAGACACCCCATATCTCAGTGAGAAGGTTAAAAGGGTAAGTAGACCTCTAGATATATTTTCACCTTCCTTTTCTAATTTATTATTGACTGATAGTTGTGAACCAAAAAGCTTTGAAGAAAAAATACAGGTAGATACCCATGAGCAAAGTGGGATCATGACATGGATGAGGAGATGGACTCCTTGGAACAAAACTAGACATGGGATTTGGTCAAGTTACCATTGGGTAACAAAACACTACAAAACAAATGGGTTTATAGAATTAAGGAAAATTAGGATGTTCTGAAAAGGTATAAGGTGAGGCTTGTTGTAGAAGGGTTTGTATAGAACTAAGGTATTGAATTTGATGATATTTTTCTCCGTACTTAAGATGACTTCTATTCACACTATTCAAAGTTTGGTTGCAACAAAATATTTACATTTAGGAAAACTTTATGTTAAGACGACTTTTCTTCATGGTGATTTCGAGGAAGATATTTATATGCAACAACCATTTGGTTATGAAGTCAATGGTAAGGAAATACTTGTGTACAAATTGAAACATATCCTATATCAGCTCAAACAATCTCCAAGGAAATGGTATTTGAGATTTGAAAAATTTATGCATGAGCATGGTTATATGAGATGTGAATTTGACCATTATGTTTATTTTAATAAGCTAAAAATGGGATTAATGTTGTTTTTATTCTTGTATGTGGTTGATATGTTGATTGTAGGATCTAGTATGCAGGACATTGGTAAACTTAAAGAAATATTAGCTCACATATTGCAATTAAGGATTTAGGTTCTACAAGGAAAATCCTTGGCATGCAAATTCACTGAGACAGAAAAAAAAATAATTTGTATTTGTCTCATGAGGCCTATATCAATAAGGTATTGGAAAGGTTCCACATAAAGAATTCAAAAACTATTAAAACACCTATAGATGGACACTTCAAATTGATCAAAGAGAAGTGTCCTTCATCATATGAGGAGGTTGAGTACATGACACGTGTTCCCTATGGTTTTAATAGACACAAATTTATAGAGGTAGTGGGAGTTATGTGCAGGTTTATGGATAATCCAAGTAAACAACATTGGGAAGAAGTCCAATGGTTCTCAAGTATTTGAGAGGGACATCTAATATGGATTTATGCTATGGAGGGTTAGATACTTCTTTATGTGGATATGTTTATTCAGATATGGATGGATATTTGGATGGCATGAGGTGTACCACTGGATATGTTTTTACAGTAGTTGGAATGACAATTAGATTTATTTCAAGATTGGAGAAGGTTTTTCTTTGTCTACTACAGAGGCATAGTATGTTGCATCTACAAAAGCTAGCAAGGAGAGGATATGGATGAGAAGGTTCATGGAAGATTTTGGTAAGGAGAAAGAGGATTGTAGATTATTTTGTGATAGTCAAAGAATGATTATCTGGAAAAGAACTCAACATTTCATTCAAGAATGAAACACATTCAATTGAGGTATCACTTTATATGGAAGGTGTTGGAGGATGGGAAGCTAAAATTAGATAAAATCCATATAGATGAGAACCATCCAGATATGCTAACTAATCCATTGATAAGGATTAAGTTGGATCTTCACTCCCCTTCTATTGGTATTCAGTTTGAGAATTGAAGAGGAATAAATAGTCCAAGGAAAATGAACCAAGGATGGTGATGCACAGTGACAATGTAATAATTGATCTCCATGATGGGATATTGTTGAGTATGGATCTTAATTACTTCACAAAAACATTTCTTCTATATGTTATGGTTATGATAAGAACCGACATTGGTCGAGGGATGACCGCATCGGTTAGGTATAACCGACATCGATCAAGTTGGGACCGACATCGGTCACCTTTGTGATGGTGATTTTGTTATTTAAATAGAATTAGAAGAAATCACTTGTTTAAAGATTATTTAATTATTTTAAAATCAAATTTAGTTTCCTATAATAGTTATATATGTATGTATGCATGTAATGAGGGTATGAGAGAATAAATTAACAATTATTTTCATGTAAGTTTTCTTGGTGAGAAAGAAAGAGTAGTTGCATCATGGAAAAGCATTTAGCATCCTATGAGGTGTTGGAAGATAGCTTATCTTTATTGTATTTCCTCTTTAAAGGACTAAATAATATTATTGGTAATTTCTTGGTGGATGTAGGCAACATTGGGTAAACCATGTTAAAAATGGTGTTATCTTTATCTTGTTTATTTTATCTTCGGATTATTTTTACTTTCTTTGCTTGTATGTTTTATCGATATTAGATCTGTGAAAAATGGTTATATGGTTTAACCCAAGAAATCGATGATGATTGAAAATCATCTTTACTTGTCAAAATTTTTATATTATGCAATTGATAAAATCACTTTGAGAAATGATTATTTAGAAATGGAGAGGCCGAAAAGAGATAATTCATATGTAGCCTCCATATCCATCAGCAATCTCCTTAATTTTATCCTACACCAAGATGTGGTGATAACTCTTTCGCTATCACTCCGTTCATCCTAATTTTGATATCTAGAGATCTATAAGATGTTTAGTGTCGATAACATATTTCAAACAAATGGAGATGCATATTTTTGTTGGTCAAACATGTTGTGAAGGAGAAGGCAGAGGATATTAGTTCATAAAATAAAAAAATAGAGTTTCAACATATAATATATCAAAACATCCTTTCTCCCTCATTGAGAGGATGCCCATATATTTTTAAAACTAGAGCTCCTCCTATTACATTCACATAGGCATTATAAAATAAATTATTATTTTTATTTACCTTGCATACCCCATGAAAATCACAATACTATATATATATATACATACATATATATACATATACATATATATATATACATACATATATATACATATACATATATATATATACATATATACATATATATACATATATATATATATATATATATATATATATATATATATATACATATATATATATAATATATATATATATATATATATATATATGTATGTATATTCAAAATAATTTTTCAAAAGGAGTCGATTATGAAATTAGATATCAAACAAAAATATTCTGGAGCCATACTTAGAAAATGATGGACCATAACTCTAATCTAACAATACATCCTATAGAAATTTTAAAGAAAGAAAGTGAAAATTCTATTAAATTTGGGACAAGGAGGCCATGCTAGGAAATAAATATCCATAGGATGAACATGAATTCATTTAAATCAGGTAGTTGATATTACTTTCAAAGACTTCCCCTTATTAACAAATACTACCTTCTACAATGCCCAAATGATCTCTTTTGGTAGAAAAAGTTTATTTTCCTAATGGCTTGGTGAAGATGTCTGCACATTGATCTTGAGACCTAAAAATTTACAAAATGATTTCTTGATTTTTGATTAGTTCTTTGATGAAATGATATCGTGTATCTATATGTTTACTCATCTTCAGAAAAACTATATTCTTTGACAATTTTATATATGAGTTATTGTCACAATAGATCCTTGTTGCCTCTTCTTGTTCTTACCTGAGATATTTCAAAATTATTCTAATCCAAACTTCATAATATGATGCATTTGTGGCTGTTACATAATCTACTTCTATTGATGAATGGATGAAAAATGGTTCTTTCTTTGAAGCCCATGAAACTACACCTATTCCAAAATGAAAAACATAATTGGATATACTCTTCCAATTATCAATGCTCCCTGAAAAATCACTATATATATCCTATCATATTAAACTCATTTGACATTGAATATTGAATTTCATAGTTCCTTGTACCACTCAAATATCATAGAATCCCTTTTCCTTCTTTCGAATTAGAAAATTTTGTAGACTCCATGAACCTTAAAATGAGACCAACAACATGCATTATATTAGGCCTTGTGGATATTAAATATATGAATATACCATCATGTTTTTATATAAAGTTGGATCAATTTTGGCTCCATCTTGTGATTATTGGTGTTGGAGCTGATTTTCAATTTGTCATATTGAACATTTTCAAAATGGCATTTGCATACTTGGTTTGAGATATGATGAATATACCATTATCACTTTGATTAACTTCAATGCCAAGAAAATTCTTCATGATTCTATAATAAATTATTTAAAATTCTTTTTCATAGCTCCTTTAAAAACATCTGTGACTATCAAATCATTAACATACAAGTAAACAATTATTATCTCACCTTGATCATTCATCTTGGTTTACAATATAGGCTCATTACTACACCTATTAAAGCCATTTTATAGAAGATATCAATCAAGCATACTATACCAATATCTTGGGGCTTTCTTAAGTCAATAGATTTCCTTATTTAGCTTGTAAAATTTGTATTCTTGAGAGAAAATCTCATACCCAAGTTCCTTCTCCGCATAAACTTCTTATTTAAGATAGCTATTCAAATCAGATGATTTCACATACATTTGGTAAAATGACCACTTGTTTTGAGTTGGTATTTCAAGTATAGTTCTCACAGTGACTAATTGAGCTATTAGAGAAAATGTATCATTTTAATCAATCCTAGGCCATTGTGAATATCATTTTGCCACTAGTATTGCTTTATGCCTTTTACATCACCATTTGCATATAATTTGGTTTTGTAGACCCGCTTAACTCCTATGACATCATTTCATTTTGGAAGGCTCACCAAATCCTATGTATTATTCTTTTCAATGGAATCTATTTCTTCATCCATTGTATATACCCATTTTTCATGTTTACTTGCACATTCAAAATGAATTGGATTATCTATTTGTGAATATAAATCATAAACATAAATCAAACCTAAATTGTTTTCACATTCATTTTCCTCATAAATGTCTCTAATACTTATAATTTTTGTCTTTTCATGATTTCCAATGTAGGATCGACATATCACTTAAACTAGAAGTTACAAAATGTGGAATTTTTGGTCATGAACTAAAAATACCTATTGTAGATGGTGTTTGTTGCCACATTATTGGAGTACTTTGTTGTATATGTAAGGCTTCCATTACACTTGATGATGGTGTCTCTTGCTGAATTTTTTTTTGAGCTTGAATATGTGTGGAAGGAGTAATTTTTGAAGGATTATTTACTGGTATAAAAATTTCATTTTCCTCATGTGGTGTGCTTGCAAATATGTTGACCATTTTTTCTATACTTCCATCCCATGCTTCCTCTTCTATGAATTGCACATCCCTACCTATTATAACTTTCTTTGTTATTGGATTATACAACTTGTAAGCCTTTGATTCAACATTATATCCAAAAAATATGCATTTTCTCCTTTGATGTCTAATTTTTTTCTTAATTCATCTAACACATCTGCATATGCAACACATCCAAAAGTTCTCATATGAGAAACAATATGTTTTCTTCCACCTCATGCTTCTTAAAGAATAATATTTTTGAGATTTTTTTTTACCATCTATTTATTATATAATTTTCACATGAAACAACTTCAACCCAATATTCATTTGAAAAATGTTTTTCTTTCATCTAGATTGTTTCAAAATATTTTCTCAACATTTGCAAGTTAGATGCATTTACTTTTCTATTCCTTGATAGGTTGTTTTAAGTATATCCCATGCTTTCCTGGAATTAGTTTCTACTACAATCCTCGGAAAAATGGTCTCATGCATTGCTTGAAAGATTTATAATAGACCTTTTGAATAATTCTTCTTATTATTCCTTGACACGTCTTTTTATGCTCGTGTCAATGTATTGTATGCTACTACATCAGATGGCTTTGGAAATCCATTCTCACAAAGATCCCAAATATCTTGACAAAAAAAAAAAGTTATAATGGTGATTCCCGAGTACTCATAATTCTTGTCATTAAATTGTAGAATTGGTGGGTTTGTCAAGCTTATGCTTACTACAATTATTGACCGCGAAAAATATTTTTTCTTCTTGAAAAATATTTCCTTGAAATTCCCTTTCGTGAGAAATCTGCCTTGAAAACATTTCTTGAAACCTCTATTTGAATATACACTTAGCTCTAATAAAACCATAGTTTATAATATTCTTTGATACTAGTTGAAGGAGAAGGGAGAGGATATTAGTCCATATAAAATTTAAAAACAAAGCTTCAACATATCATATATTAAAACTTATATTTTTCCTAATTGAGAGAATTCCCATACATTTTTAAAACCAGAGCTATTGCTCTTACATTCACATAAACATTTAAAAAAGAATTTTTTTAACCCCGCCTACCCCTTACAAATCCCAACTTCATCTTTATTTATATATATTCAAAAATATGTTTCCAAAAGTAGTCAATATTCACATTAGATATAAAGAAATGCCTTGAGAAATACTTAGAAAATGTTTGACATTACCTCCAATATGAAAATAATTCATGCATAGATTTTAATGAAAGAAAGTGGAAATTCAATTAAATTTGGGAGAAGGAAGCCATGTTGGGAATTGAATATTTGTAGGATGAACAATAAAGAATTTAAATCAGGTATTTAGGATTGCTTTCCAACATTTTTAATTGGGAAGAAGTTTTACTAGCCTCTCATCACCATGTTTGGAGAAAATATGGGTTGTCTCTATGTAATTTTCAATCCTTTCTTAGCCAAAACAAATACAAAAACCTGTAACCATGAAAAATACAAAACCATGCAAATGGAAATTGAAGTGTTGTAAATGACATTAAATCCATCGAGAAAATATTTTCATATAATTTATCATCTTAGATGTACCTAAAGTATTATATTTTATTTTTCGATTACATCAGAATGCTTGGTATTTTCTTCTATAGATATCCATAACAAAAACAAGTGCATAGAGAAAATTGTGTATATAAATAGAATGTTCAATTGAATATTATCATGCACTACAGTTCCCAAATGGTTGTGAGCACCAATTTGGAGGATAGCCTCCTATGTCATACTCCATGAGTAAATATATGGTAGGATCATTGAAAATGGTCCAATATTTTAGTTTGTCAAAGCACACATTTTGAAACATTCTTCGCATATTGTGTAAAATCATCTTTAAAAATTAAAAAAAAAGGGAAAAAATCAAATCTCTTTTCTATGAATGATTCAAAAACTTAAAATTCATTTCACTACTTAAAAGAGAAGAAATATATGACATATTGGTTTAGGCAATTCCCATTTTGGTTTTCCAAGATTCTTGGAAATTCATTAAAACAATTATCACAAATGGCTAGATCCCTATGAAAAATAACATCCCAAGCCATGCATAAGTGCTCTTTTAGATGAAAAATAACTATTCAAATTACATATTTTTTAGATCATGAATAAAAATTCAAATTACAAATTTTAAGGAATAGAAAATTGAAAGATGAATTTCTTTTTTTCCAGCTCATTGAGAAAATCATTATAAGTGTTGAACACTATAGAATTTATCTCTTCCCTACCATCTACAGATGCACATGGTTACCAAAGTTAAAAAGTATTAAAATCAACTGATTATGTCTCTAATATTTTATAAAGTAATTCACTTCCTCACGAAGATAAAAATAAATAAATGATTTCCATACATTAAATAAAAAACCCAATAATGTTCCTTCAATTATCTTTTTTCTTGAAGACTCAAAAAACCATTTATAAAATCTCCCAATCTTAATACCAAAAACAAAGTACATTTGAGATATTACCTCCATAAGAGTTCCCATTTCTACCAAAAATAAATATTATTATCCAACTTTATGTGTTGTAACAAATGTAATCCTGGAGGGCATTTTTTCATCTTCTTCATCATTGAAAATAGTCTAGGGGCCTACTTGCTGATTTTTTTCTTCTATTATGTATTAATTAGGTTATTATTTTGGTTTGATTATTTTATGGTGTCTAGAACTATAATTGGTACTAATTTATGTTCTCTCTAGCTCATTTTCATAAATTTTTCTTAAACTAATTATAGAATACATTCTCCAACAATTTACGACACAAAAATAACTAGATCTGCATGACAATCCTATAACATGCTACATTTAATACACACAAGATTAAAAAAAATAATCAAGGCTGAATCCTTCATTGTAAGGTCAAATATGAGTTAACAACATTTACTTAGATTAGATGTATCTACACATTAGTTCTTTGTGCCTCCAAACTATGATGCTACTAACACTATTAGTTATTACAAGATCTTATAATAAGAATTGAGATTCAACTCCCTCTTGCATTCCATTAAATAATTTTTTTTTTAATTTCTCCATGACCCATAATTAGTTATAATTGTATACAAAAAAACAATGATATGTATGATAGTTTCATATACCACACATTTCGTACGGATTTACTACTTTGAATCACTCATTCTATATGCCTATCAAACTCTCACAAGCACCATTGGATGCTTTTGCAAATGATAGTATTTTTCATAAGTTAATGGATGTGGTAATAGTTACAAAATTGAAGAGGCCAACCCTTCTTATTTCCTATCCATAGATAGAAAAATATATAAATGATTGAAAATTTGAAAAAAGTGAATTTATGGAAGGAAATATCTATCGATAGCTTTTGATATGATAACAAACACTTTTCAGCCAATGTACCATTATTATTATATGATATGAGATAAATACATAGATATGTTTTCTTTATATCACATGTACAAATATGGTATTATAAGAATTCCATCTAGTGTATGATATTTGAACATATGATGTGTTGCTTCAGTTTAGATGGATTCATAAATAAATAGGCATAATATATTTTTTAATTTATACCATTTTCTATTTTTTCTTGATGGAAACTCGTAATCGTTATACAACGTGATATGCCTTTATCCAACATGTTCACAATATAACAATACATAATGCAACATAAAATAAACCATTAGATATTAGGCCATATGAACATGATTAACAAGCTCCAATAAGAACCTCTAAATACACGAGCATATATAATAATTGCAATATATTACGAATATAAAAATATATTAATATTGATATTGGTATGATGAAATCTATGATAATATGTCTTATAATAGTTATTAATCTAACTATTTATCTCTTATAAAGTCATTATTACCTATTAGTCATGGCTTAATGCATCATATTACATACTTATCATATTTTCTTTTTGATTTTTTCTATTTTACACTTGTGGCTTAAATCCATTCACAATTGTTTAGTCATTGGGGTGGGATGATAGTCATCATAATTGATCATATTGATTTTAGTGTTTTGGGGTTTTATCTCTCAATGTAACACCCACACTTTACACACACAAACATATAAAAATAAAAATACCGGAATATTTCTTTTTAACTTACATTATAGTACACATGAAACTACAGAAGATCACTTAGGAAAATGCACAACACATTATATGTTTGCATAAACATTAACCAACACGGATAACATGAAAACATGTGATGCACATGAATGACACTTTTTTCAAATGAAAAGGCACAAGATAATGATTTAACTACTATATAAACGTATAGAAAGGGTCTTCCCATGACACGATAATTTTAGGGTTATATAATTATTATAATCATGTTTAAATCTTTAGCTTAAGTTCTAGAAAGGCTGATTATAAATGAATCATACATTCCTTTTCCTTTTTCTATATTTCCTTTTATACTATTTAATATTTAACTTATGGTGTAGCACATTAATAAGTATCATCTACATTATTTCAATTACTTGAAATATTTTCATTCACTTTTTTGTTAATAGGGTATTTATTTAAAGGTAGGTTCTGAATGATACTAGGTATTATTCCTAGGATTCACTCCTAAGGGCATCCATCTTGATCATGTATCATACCTCGAAAATTACATAACGAAAACAAGTGTGATCATTTGGGATAAAAAAGGAGGAAAGATTCACATATTCTTCTCAAGGATTAATCTTGAGAGGGTCAAGATTCTTTCACTCATTTATAAATTGGTAATTGATCTAATACAAAATAGTTATTATATACAATGTAGGTTCTTTATTCACAACAAAAGAATTTAATTTTTTTTTATTAGAGGTAAAAAGGATTGAGGGACCATACCCCGAATATCGAACACTCTCTATGAGAGTAGAAAACAACATTACAATAACAACAAAAACCCTAATATCACTTTGTTCATAGTAATATAACAAGAACATTTAATCACATTACAAAGAAAATAATTTTTTACTTTACCTGTGGAATAATGTCCCATGATTTGAATTCCCAAGGTCAAGCATAATTTATAAGTTTACCATAGTTATGTTACAATAATTAGTTAAGGATTTGAAGGATCTAAACATGGCCACATACTTCATTATTTTATTGTTTCTAGATTAGGTTTCAAGAGTATCATTTTACGTCTAACTTTTAAGATTTTTTTATTTCTCCTCACTAGGTTCATATACCTTTTGTAATGAATTGTGTAACATGGGCATTTGTATCCTCATGGAGACTACTAGTGCATATCCTGTCTTAAGGGATATATCTCTAAGAACATGACCATATAGTTTCACATTAGATATCCATTACGTAATAGGAATAATGGGAGAAAAATATGGATTATTCCATTGTTTGAAGGGTTAAGGTTCGCATTAGAAGCTACAATCAATGGGAGGAAAAATGTGTTATAAGAATGATCTAAAATTTCTCCTATCTCTAAGTGCATCATCTTAGGGTTACATTTTCACCAACTAGTCATAAAATAAACTTTGTTAAGTTTCACAATTAACTCTTAGTATTGCATCATAGAACCTAGATGACAATTGAGATTCGGTATAGATTTCATTTATAATCCCAACTCTTAATGGTGAATTTCAATGGTGGTTGAAGATATTTTCCACATAACACTTTTCACTCTACACGTGTGTCTAAGCTAGAGGGTTTTACACTATGTTTAATGTTGGTTTCCCTTGTCACCCTACCCTAGGAGAACACATTCTCCTTAATACACACCTAATTATCAATCCTATGAGGGGACAACATACATCGGAACAAATTTTAACCATGTCATTCCTAATTTTTGGGTTTACTAAAATGTTGCTAAGCATGTCAACTAGGATGGAAATCTCAACTTGGGATCTTATCTACTTAAAAATAAGATTTCATCTATTGTAAATATTTTAAGTTCATTCTAAGGTTTTCATTTTATATTCTACAAAAATCACATAAGAAGGGTAGTTATATTTTCTCCGGAGGTCTGAATTTTATTCTAGGGTGGAATGTTTCATTTAGATCTCTTTATTATATTTTTAAGGTAAGAATAACAACACACCAATTATTTAATAATATGTTGCACACTGGAATTGCACTATAAGCTATTAGTTTCAATTTCATTTAACACATATCAAAATTTTACAATACAAACCTTTGGATCAAAATAACACCAATGTTTAGATAAACATTTCCCTTAAACACTAGCATCTTAAAAATGTTACAAAAATTCACCAATAAACCTTTCAATACTTTGAAAAATGTTGAACTATCCTCTACAATTTCACTTAACATATATATCCATCCACCTTTTAACTATATGTAAATCTACATCAAAAGAATACCTATAGTTAAATGCACATTTCCTAAACCACCCCTAAACCTAGCATCGTCTACATACTACCAAACTACAATAATAAGTCTTTCCATACAGAAATAAATTTTGGTTAAGCCTCTACAATTACATTATTTCAAATATAATTCTATGGTTTTCATTTTATATTCTACAAAAAATCACATGGGAAGGGTAGTTATACATGAATTTTATTCTAGGTGGAATTATGTGTCTTATAATAACATGAAGTGAATTACAACCACATCGTTTTGAAATCTTAGTTGCATATTAAAAACCTCAGTAAAACCATGTGAGCATCAAATAAACGTTAAATTATTGGTGTGTAATCAACCTAAATCTAATATAATAACCTTATTTTTTCATTGAATTTTTTTGAAAGAATCAAAGGTCCATTAAAAAAATATGTTACAATGAGCCTCTCAACGATATAAAAAAATAGGTAAAGAAGAGCCAAAGAAACTTGACTCAGACAACAACAAGAAATATCAATTCTGACTTGTTTGATTATCAACTTTGAATCTCCTTTAACAAAAATTTGCTTGACACCATATTTCCATGCAATGCTTAGAACCAAGAGTAGTGTGTCATACTTAGCAATATTGTTTGTGCACTCAAAATTGAGTTTAAAAGAAAATTTAAACTCATCTTGCCTTGGAGATATTAAAACAACACCAAAGCACCATTTCCAGATCTAGAACAAGCCCCATCAAACATCAGGGTCCAAGGAGAACCAACCTACTCAGGATGCTTGCACTCATCAATTTTATGCTCCTTACAATCAGCATAGCCCATGAAGTTACCAACATCAACATGTGTGTACAATACTTCATAAGAAGCATTGTTAGGGTCCTCAATAATATGCAACATTTTCTTCTCACCGTGTAACTTCATAAGGTTCCCCTTATTTGATATGGTTTCATAAGACATATCCATTTTCACACTTCCACCAACACTAGCTTCCCACTTTCTGGATAATAACATCCCCCATTTGGTATGACAATCCAAAATAACCACATTCATGGTTAAGCACTTTCTGGAAAAGTTTCCAATTCCACTACTAACCCTTTGACATACCCAATTACTGGAACTTCTCTTGAATCCATGGCAGCACATTTCCCAAAATTTGTTATTACCTTGATATCTAACTCATTCATTACCTTAAGAGGCATTATGTTAATGAGGCTCATGAGTCAAACATGCAGTTATGTAGCAGGCTATCTTTAATAATCAAAGTGGTAAAAAATGGATCCACATTAAGCTGAGATTTAACCATAGAAGTTCCCAAATATACCTCAGATGATTCACCTAGTTCCATCAATTCTTGTGGTATTTCTAATTATGTAATAACGGGAGGAATCCCTATATTATTAACACTTTTTCCCTTAGTAATATTTTCTTCTTTAAATCCCAAATATTTGAATGCCCTTTTCCTATGCTCAGGGATCCTGAGTAATTGAACAATGGGAATAGTGACCTTGATCTAACTCAATATTTGGGCTATGTCACAAGGAAAATATTTGGGTAGGGCAGATTTAAGAGGGAGATTCATAGTTTCATCCGATAGTATAGGAGTTTTCAAATTCTGGGCATGGGCAAGAGCACAAGGTTTATTTGGGATAATTAGGCCTTCTCCATGTGTATCTTTCTCGGGGTATCCTTAGAGATACTAGTGAGGATTACAAGTTTTGTCTTGGCTTGTGGCCCTTGCCCTTTGACAGCCTTTACCTCTAGTGTTATATTCTTTGTCTTCCGAGAAACTACTGCATTCATACATAGTAGCATGTCCTCTTCGGAAGGGATCCCTCCATCATAAATTTTAATAATAAAAGCCCTTCAGTATTCAAAATCATGATTGGGGAGATAAAATTCTTGTACCATATCAATTTCAAAAGTATTAATAGAAGGAAGAGGTAATACCCAATGGATGTAATCCCAAAAATCTTCAGTTGTTATGACACTTATCAATTAAGTTGAGGTTTCCCCCTGTCATGAGTTTGCAAGAAATTCCATCATGCACACATCATCATCTATCTCATCATCATCAACTTCCTCAACTTATTGATTTGCATCACATGGGAAGTATGGTAGGAAACAACTATCACACAACTCAATAACATTGGCCTCCTCTACAACAGCAACCCTAGCAGTCAAAGGATCAGGAACCAATCTATTATCCCTGGGTTGAGGTTGTTTATTACCTAATCCCATAAGTACTTTCCCTTTGTCATTTGATCTCGTGACCACCTCTCGGGATGATTCCAAGACCTATCCTAATCGTGTGGCTTATGCCGACCCTAAGAACTTTGTCCTATCCCTTTTCTCGCTATGGCTAGTTTATAGGATATTTCTTTAATCGCTCTCGCAAAAGTTTTTACAACCTCCTCTAGATCCACAACTTTTCTTGACTGAGGTTTTTCAAGATTGATCAACTTAACACCTTCCCTCTTAGGAGGCTTTCCAACTTCTTTGATGTTATTCTCTATTTTTAAGGCCATGGTGAAATCCTACCTCAATGTTCCTGGGTTCTTATCTCTCAAGTAATAAACAACCTTCTTATCAAAAGCATCAGAATATTTTATCAAACAAGAAACATCACTTGGCCTCAGGATTACAGGTAGCCTATTCAAGGTCTTATTGAACCTAGTATTGAAGTCATGAACAGATTCATTTGGATTTTTCTTTATATTTTCAAATTCAGATAAAAGGAACCTGGGATCTGTCTTATCCCCATACTGCAATCTAAAGGCACTTTTCATCTTGGTCCATGAATCTATTGAATTATCTAGTAAATCCTTGTACTAGTCACGTGCATCCTCCTCAAGAGTATGAATAAATAGTTTTATATACACATCTTCAAACTCAATTTCAAAGTCTTCCATCATATTGACAAAGAGATTTAAATGTTGGTCACTAGTGATGGCATTATTCCCTTGAAATTTTGGCAACCTATTTCTGACATCTTGTGGCACTATATTAGGATATCCATTCATACCTTTGAAATATATAGGTCCAAAAGTATTGACAAAAAATGGAGGTATAGGTGGAGGTTGGGCCATATTGCCTTGAGGGGGTGATCTTACAAGAGAAAAAAAATGATAGGGAACGAGGGGTCTTTGGAGAACATGAATATAATTCTCAAAATAGATATTCTCTAATGACTCAGCTTCTTGGAAAACCCTATCAACCTTGGAAGAAACAGGGGAAAACTAAGAAGCACACTTTTTAGACACAAATGATGGCCCCTCTCTAATTGGGGAATTCAAATTTACATAAATATTACCTGATTCAAAATCACTTGAAGAGGTATGGTAATCTTCAACCACAGATTGGTCACCCTTCAAGACTGATATCTCCTTTTCTGATTCTTGATCTCTAACAACTTTCCAAATTTGTTTTCCTTCAGAATTTTATTTTCCAAGCTCTTGAAATAGCTTCCTAGTAGGGTCCCTAGTGAAGAAAGATCTTCTTCCTTCCATATTTCATAGATTGATGACAAATTTCACTTGACACGGGTTAATGCAATGGTAACTATTCAAAATTTGAATTCAACACAGAGTTGCCACTAAGGATTTTCACCTTAGTTGTACAAATGCACTATAGGTAACTTTCCAATAGTCTATCAATGCCTAATTTCTAAAAATATTAACAGATCTTACCTTCCTTTACCAAGATTTATCACTATTGATGCAAATTTAGTGTAATAACCGATAGAAATTGGAAATACTACATAATGAACATGTAATCTTGCACAAATATTACAAATCTTGACAAAAGATGATGCTTAAACAATTTATTTAGACTTAAATCATGCAAGAAACATTACAGGGTTGGTATGTGTACACATTTGTTCAAATAATCCCTGGAAAAGGTGCCAATTTGGGTGTTGTTACCGTAAAAAAAGGTCCAGATCATCAAATAATCACCGGAAATTGTGCCACTTTAGTGTTGTTGCCACTGAAAATAGGTATTGGTGTTAAAATAATCCCAAAATGGCTCCACTTTGATCTTCTTGCTACACAAATAGGTCCCAGAGTTCAAATAATCCTCGTAATGGTGCCACTTTGGTGTTTTTACTAGACATATATGTCTCGGAGTTTAAATAATCCTCGAAAATAATGCCACTTAAGTGTTGGTATCCAAATTAATTCTCCCATGGGGTTGAGCAACATCACGTAACGGACAGATCCTTAGGGAGAGATATACCAAGATATGAGTAATTTTGTAATCGGGATGAGATTCGTTTAACTCTTTGTCACTCGTGCATCGGGAAGTTAATATCACCTCACCGAGGGTTTGATCTATCCCCACTATTTTAGGTTGTTCCTTTAACTAGGGTGAGAGGACCCATTTTATAACCCATGTAAGTGAATGACATCGAGAGCTCCTCCTTTGCAAAATCTTAATGAGAACCTTGAGGAAATATGATCAATACAACACAATCTAACTCTCACGAGTGTTCACACTAGAGAGTGGAGATGTTTTCGGAAAAAGGTTTGGATTACTAAATATAATAAATGAGCCTTGATTGTCCTTGAATACTTTGGCACTAGAATATTTTCATTCATGGATACATATTACAAATAGGGGTACTTTTGTGTAGGATTTGTTGTTTTAGAAATTTATTGGTGGGAAGTTAAGCAAGATAGAATGGATTATACCAAATATTTGAGAACCTTTATAAAAATTAGAAAACTCACAAATATAATGCTTCAGAAAAACAAGCATATTCATTTAACTAGAAGTTGGGTATCAATGGAGGCCCAAAGATGCATGATTTCAAACACTCTTTGAGAATTCAACACAAAATCTCATGCTAAAGACTTAATTAAATGCTAGAAATCCACGGGTCGTCATGCCTAAGATACACTCGTAGGCCTACAAATAATATTTATCAACATAGTGAGAGTAAAGTGATTTTAAATTGTTTATTTCACTACTAGATGAAGGATCTTATTATAATGAACTTGCAAATGCCACAATACAATCTTGACACACAAATGAGATCTTGTGTGACTCAAAGAGATTTATACATAACATTGAAATAGGAAAAAGAAAAACTATTGAAACCATTCTAAAATAAAAGTAGACACAATAATGCACATGATAAACATAGAGTCATTCAAAGTTCATTAGATTCATCAGCAGAGGGAAATTTTCTTAAACAATTTTAGAGCCTATCAATGGCTATACACTTACAACCACCTTGACATAATTGAATCCAAAGACATAGTCAAATGAACTGGTCTCTCAAGAAAATTGTTTCTCTAAGACTTTCTCAGAAAATTTAACCTCCAACCTTTTGTAAGAGTATTCTCATTGCATTTATACAATTTCACTCGCTCACTCATCCCAAATTCCCCCCCCCAAAAGAATAATATTTGAGGAATCCTTTGTTACAATTTTGTTCTAGAAAGTGATGTTTAACAAATTTACACCCAAAATCTTCCAGGTGGATAAATCATGAACTGATCACATTTCTCAGACCCTCAACCATGACTAGGATAACATATCATAATTTTAACACTATTCTCAATCATTCTTTCATTATGTTGTGTGATAAATCCCCTTTTAAATCATTTTTAGGTGGCTCCATATGGCTAGATCTGATAAGAAATTCTTTTCATCTTTGATAATACACCTTGAGAAATGAGTTCCCTACATGGATACTTGCATTCATGCACTGCAAGTCTGAGTCAGCCTAGTACAAAGAGGAGTCAGCGGAAGCCTCCACATGTTTCCTTGGTGTAATTGCAAAGGTGAAGTGTAGAGGTAGGTTCACAAATTAGCACCGACATTCCACGTGTTTAGGACCCTAGATAATTGCATAGGTTACATAAAAGTCGAGTATAGGAAGGCCCAGTGGAATCTTCCACGTGTTTTTTCGACAAAACTTTAAAGATGAATTTTAGAGGTGGGACTTCAAACAAGGGGAGGCTTCCACATGTCCAGGCCCAAAAAGTTTCCTTGGCCTTTGAAAAAGTCTTCAAGTATAGATAGAAGCCAGCGAAACCTCCACGTGTCTCTTTAGCACACTTCTGATATGGTGCCCAAAAGCGGAGACCTCAAACAAGAATGGGATCACCATGTGTCTCAACAAAGAAAGTTGTTGAAAGAGTTTAAAGACCAGTGAAAGGTGCCACTTGCCTAGGGTCCGAGAAAGCCCTCTCAGCCATTGAAAAGTATAAGTATGGGTATGTCCAGTGGAAACCTCCACGTTTCTCCTTAGCGTAACTCAAAATTTCAAATCGAGAGGTGAATTCTCAAATGAGTGGAGGCCCTCCACGTGGAGAAGACTTGAGTTGAAGTGGGTCTTAGAGTCTCAAAATTCCCCGGCAACTCACCTCTCTTATTTTAACTCTTGATGTGGGCCCTGATGGAGTTGTGGATCATTTCATAACTTCACTCCTTATACAAAAAGGAAAAATTCTGAAAAATGCTACTGTGACTCACCTCCCTACTTGTAACTTAAAAAACTACCACATGTCCTTCTTTCACAGTCAAAGTAAAAAACCTTCCCTACCACTTCATTGTTTTGAATAGCCAATCAAAAACCATCTATGCCACGGGACTAATTTGACAATGTGATAAAAGTGACAAGTTTCACCAAAAAGACCCATTGGGCCACATCCAATCAGAAAGGACCATGTTTCCACGAGATGTTGGGACAAAATTTGACAGGGAAAACATGACTGTGGAAAAATTGAATGAAGGGGAAACCCCGAATTCATGCCCGAATTATAAATTATTTCTCATGGACAGATAAACTATAAACAAAACCAAGACTTTAAGTGATCCACTATCCAAGGAGAAGATTGACAATGGAAACCAAATGAAGGAGAAAGATTTCAAGAATCCATACAAGGAGACATAAAATACTTTCAAACCAAGAAGACTGAGATGTTATGAATGAACAGGATGAAATTCAATTGAGCACCAACAACACATTAAAATATGGTTTCATATTGTTATTTATAAGTATTCATAAATTTCTCATGAGTTTATTGTCTTGTCTAGGGTCCTGCAGACTTATTTTACATTTTTTTGACTAGTTACGAAAAACATCAAATTTTGGCTCAGAGGATAAAGAACCATGCTTGAAAACTGTCTTCTAATGGTCACATGTACAATAGGTAAATTCCTACGAGTAATCCTATACACTAAGAATTTAACTGAACTGGTAGAATTTGAAACTTGAAAACGGTTTACAAATGGTGGTCAGTTTTTCGGGGTCACTAATCATAGTTGGGCTAGGTGTAACAACACCTAAAATTTAGCTAGAGGGCTAAGAAAACCTCATTAAAAAGTGACCTTCAATTGATGAACGTGAAAAATAAATTTTCACATATACTCTCCTATATATGCATAATTCACTAGAGTCGACATAACTAAGAACTAACAAATGTGTTTCAAATAGTGATAAGTAGTTTGGAGCCACCGGTCATAGATGAACTAGTTTAACCTAATCAAACAATGAATCGAGGCCTACAAACTACATTTTTATAACTATCCAGAAGATTTTTTCCCCAAACTGAAGTTTACAATTGATTGTCTAGTAAAAATACTAGAGATTTACGAAGGTGGATAAGCATTTTGTTTCTTCGGATTGAAACAACGAGCCGAAATGAAACCAAATTTTTAGTTTTAGCATCTTTGTAAAAGTACATAAACAAGGTATTAGGGATCCTAGAGGAGCGATGAAGAGAGAATACATGGTTGATTATGGTTGATCTAAATCCTGATGTGACTCTTCTCATAACAAGGAAAACATATACAACACTTAACATCTACTTTAGGGGGCTAGAATGTTCTTTTCCAAATCTCTAAAAATTACATTTTTCTAACCTTGAAATGTAGATGAAAAATACTTCTTTAGTTAACGAATCATAAAGTTCTCACCAATACCAATGGACATGAACACCTAAGTTTGATAGGTCGGGTCTAGTAACATAGAAGATTGTGGTTATGACATAGTTGATTTTCAAATTGTAAGGTAGTAATATAAATCATGAGTCAAAGTTTTATTGATTACAATAGCCATCTGGTTAAAATATTCAATTGTTTAAGTATATAATGGTTTAATATTTTTATATACTACAAATAAAGAACCACATCATACAATTATTACAAAAGAAAATGTAAGAAGACCATACTTACTAAAATCGAATTGGGGTATATGGAGTTCTCTAGTTGGATCGCATTCATGATCCATGGGACCATAATTCTTTGAGGCACTTCATCAAACTTTTCACCTTATCCAATTATGACTCCAAAATTTCTTCATCTAAAAAAATATACACCTCCAAACATTTCTCAAATGACCATACCTTTCTCTAAAGCTCTTTTTTTGCACCAACATGTAGGATACTCATAATGATTGTAGGATTTTGTTTAATACTTCAAATGGTATTTTTAATACCCTCGTGCCTTCTCAACAAAACCATTCTCGAGTGGATCTTGCACTATTGTTCATGCACCACATTTTTTCCATCATGTCCATTGCATAAGCTTCCTATTTTTTTGTTTTATTTTATTTATCTACTATGACTACTACAACTACAATATCAAAAAAACCATTCTATCCATTCCTTTCATGGAATCCAAAATTTTCAAGTTCTCTTAAACAAAACATTTTGGGCATACCTTACAACCATTGCAGTCCACAATGCACATTTTAATTCTTTATAAAAGTATTTTTCCAACGGTTCAAAATCCTTTCCTCGCGCAACATATCCTTCATAAAAAATTTAAACTTCCCATTATCCTAAGGAAATCTTCCAAAATTTATTTATAGGTATACCAAAGCACCACGTCCACACATCTGATAACAATCCACTCTTTGTTATACTTTAATAGCCATCTTCCTTGTTCACAAGCTCTTATTTTTGCATGGCATGGAGGATGTTAGGAAATGTTGTGGAAATAATATTTACACCTACCAATTACATGAATTAGAAGTTTTTACATTCCTTTCAACCAATCCATTATGTGCATGGTGAAATCATTGAAATCAATAGACCATGTTTCTCCTCAGGAGAGGTTAAATGACACACATGTTTTCACATTTACATATATCTACCATGACTGATTCACAAGTACCAAGTTGGAACTGTTGGGAGGACTTTGGCACGCTACAGAGTCTTTTTTCTCCTCTCATCTTCATATTTCTTTCCTTGAATCCATACTCATCCAGATGTTGTTTTCCATGATTTGGAAGAACCAAATCCTTCCATGTGATTGTCAAATCTTTATTTTTTTGCTTTATTATAAGAAATTATCTCCAAATATATTTCTAAGCACTATTCTTCCTTGCCCTAATGGAGTACCTCCTTAACCCCAATCTTATTCTTTTTATGCACATAAAAAAAATGGTGGCTGGAATACATTTTCCTCTTAGAGACAATTTATCCCACTTCAGATGCAGATACTAGTTCAAATCCATTGATTTGTGTGTAGTAAGGTAAGGAGATATTTTTATGTTATTCTATATTAGTGTGTAGGGATGATTTAAACCATAATGTATGGATTTCATGATGGCTACAACGAGAGCTCCATTAGAAAATTTCCACCTAACATTATATTTATTGATGCAAATACCAACTACTACTAAGTTTACAACGTAAACCTAGTTTTCAACATGGTCTACACCTTGGATCCAAAATATAGTGGTTGAAATATTATGCAAAGAAAATGAAAGTTTTGAACGCCATTTGGGAACCCATACCCTTATCTCTCTTGACACACACCTATCTTCTTCTCTATCTAATATATCCACCTACCAATCACACACTTCTCATATATATATATATATATATATATATATATAATTTTAATATCATATGTATATGTATTTTATATATATATATAATTTTAATATCATTTTTTACAGTCACTACATTTCCATCCCTTTATAATAGCATCATCCTCGATGCGACACAATGCCAACATTAGAAGATGGTACTTATAGGAAAAAAAGAAAATAATCAAGTAATAATGCAACTCATGAAAGGATACCTTTCATTAAAGCACAACCATAGGGAATAAGATAAGTTTGATAAGTGATTTTAATGTTATGTGATGATTTGTATCTCTAATTTACATTATTACCTATTTACTCTTTTCCATTAACGATATTTTTTTAATGTGAAGATCTTAATATTTTATTGTTTAATATTTCAGTTGTCTTATCTTCATGGGTGCCTAATAGAAATTGACAACACAATAACACAACAGGGACAAAGACATCACTAATTATTCACAAGACATCATTATATGTACCTTTAGGACTATATCACATCCCAAGAACTCAATTGAACCATGGAAAGAACATACATATCCATTATAACATAGTACTTGTCACACATGCTACATAATCAAAATTACACACATCAAAAGAAGGCTACACAACATGGAATTCCCAACAGGTACACATATAAAGGTTTCACACAACTCAATACAATAAATGTAGCTACATAGTTTCAAAAAGGGGATCAAATCATACTCTGAATGAGGAGCAACAATCCTCTACATCACAAAACATACCAAATCTCACATAAGTACATAAATAATAATATAATAACATACGTTGCTTAAAACATCACAAAATAGATCCATACACCTCCAAAATAATCCCAAAAAACTCCATATACCTACCAAAGAATCACAAACAACTCCATATGCCTCACAAAACATCAAAACAAATACATATACCTAACAAAGCATCACATAAAAAAACATCCAAGTACACTAATCACACACACACAAGTCTCTTATCACTCCATAAGTCCACTTTCCCTAAGTCTCTTATCCATCCCTCAATTATCTTATCTATCCCTAAAATAGGTGGTATGTAACGCCTCCATTTTACACACAATAAATACAACAAGTAAAATTACAAGAATGATTTTTTTTACTTACATTTCTCACTACATAACACCACAAAGGATACAAGTAGAGAAACTCAAAAACACATAAGACACTTACATAAACATGAACCAAATCATACAATATAATAACATAGGGTACCAATCAATTTCATACTTAACAACATAAAATCCAAAAAATGACCCAATTACAATAAGAAACCTCGGGTAGGCATACTCCATGAAATGGCCTTTTGATGGTTTACATATTCGTTAAGTTAAGGTTTCCATTATATGAACTTATAGTTATCAAGAGAATTAAACACATAACTTTCAAGATTTCCTACTTTACAACCTTCAATTACTTTACTTTGTAAGGAAATATTCTCTAAACTTCAATGCACAATTAAATTCCTTTATCAAATCCCATTAATTATACATAGACCATTTATTACATAAACTCACTTTTAAAAACTATGAGTCTCCGTATAAATCATTCTTAAGTTAAGGGTTTGTTTCTCAAAATATGTATATTTGACATTTAATATTACTCTCATTATGCAAGGGAATCAACCTAAAGTTGACTAGAAAAAATATTAAGATTCAAAGGAGGTGAAGGCTGAAGTTTCCCTTCCCTATTAACTTATTTCCATTAGAAGTAAGATTTTCCTCATACTATGGTTGTTTTAGTTCTAAATTTATTTTGAGTCAATTTAGCATTTATATTTCATATTTTTATTTTTTATTTATTTTTAGTGGACTCTATATTGGCTAAAATGTCTAGTCACACCAAGAACAATTTTTATCCATTATTAACATAAAAAATTCAATTCTTAAATCAACCATAAGGACTTCAAGTGAAATTTAGTTCTAAGCCATTATCACATATATTGTTTTTTTCATCTCATTTACACTATTTCTTAGGTCTCTTACTCGTGTCACTTTATAAAAAAAGGAGTTATAAAATTACTTGACTAAAATAACGAAGAAGTACTTGATTGTAAGCATTATGACTACACACAAAAGAAAAAGTGATTTATTTTCAAGGTAAGATCCCTTGTTTCCAAATTTCATGATTAAAGATGTGGAATTTTTGTTCTTCTTAATGTTATAAAATGGAATAAGAAGGGATTACAAGACCAATTCTTAGTTTCTTGGTTTCTCTTAAGAAAACATCTTTTAAATAAATTTCATTTGCAAGGAGTTACAATTTTCTACATACCAGTTAACCTCCTAATCAACAAGGTTTAGTTTAATTCCAATTTATACTCAAAGTTATACCCGCATTATAGAACAAATTAAGGTGTGAATACATATTTAACCTATTAATCTTTTCTAAAATACAAAGGCACTATATTGTCACTAGCTAAGGTAACACATTTAGTTATTTGGAATTAAAAGATCATTAACAAGAGTTTAAGTCATATAAAATTTATTTCACTATCTCCATTTATGACATCTAGATCCCACAAGGAATTCATTCAATGATGAAGTTAATTTTAGATTTAACTTCGTGAGACTTGGTAGTCCACTAGATACTAAGGAAGTGATAGTTCCACATACTCCATATATAGGAAGGTTACACCACATAGTCTTTGCTTCGAATAATGAATCTTAAGGTGAATTACAAGGAGATATTAACCACTCAACATGGTGTTAGTCCAGAAGAGAAAACATTCTCCTTACCACATGCATGGTTACCAATCCTAGAAGGGAACCACATACTCTGGATAAATATTGACCATGTTATTCATAATTGACAAGTTCACGAAAATGTTGCTAAACATATGACTATGGAAATAACAAAAACTAGGGAACTTATTTATGTAATCCATATGGTGTCATTGAATGTAGAGATTTAAGTTCATTGTAAGGTTTTGGTTGCTTTTGTGTTAATAAAGGTTGTGCGATGATCGTAGATAAGAAAAAAATTTAAACTAAGGTTGACTGTTATAATAAGTTTTTTCTCTATATTTTCTAGTTAAAGAATACAACACTCTTCAGATTTCATCATAAATTTCACAATGATAATGCAAAATAAGATATTAGGTTTGATTTAATTTTACATACATATTGAAATTTTTTTACCATTCATAAATCTGAATCAAAATGGTACCTATGATTAAATGAACATTTGCCAATGCATTCCTAAATCTAGCATCTCATACCAATTACCAAATTTCAAATATAAATTTTTTTAATATGCCAATAGATTATATATATAAACATTTTCGAATAACATATATAAATTACAATAATAAACGATGAATTACACCATGCCTTTTTGTCATCTCACTTTTATCTTGTAAAATCATGTGAGCATGAAAATTATTGGCATGACATCCACCATAATCTAACATAATTAACATTTTTAGATTCCCATTTACATAAAAATATTAAAAGGAGATGGTTAGAGACACATATTTATTTCATTTTAGTTCACTTCATTTCTTAACCAAGGAGAGAGAAATAAATAGGGAAGAGATAGAAACACTATTTTTGCCAAAAGTCGATTTCACAAAACAAGTCACACAATAGAGTTTCAAACAGTTATTTACAAGTGTCAACAAGTTTCCACGATGGTTTGGAAACCCAACATGGGTCCTACAACTTTATTTTAAATTTTCCTACTAGTTGAAAAAATGTTCAATTTATGCTCAGAGGTGAAGAAAGCACTTACCAATGTTGTTTTTGGTGAGAAATCAAACCACGGGTAAATTTATACATTTCCTCCTTTAGACCAAGAATTCATAAAAACAAACAAAATTTAGAACTAGCAAAGGGTTTATGATTGGAACCTAGTTTTCTAAGGCCATTGGTTATAATTGGCCTAGTTGCAAATGATCAAAAGTTAGCTCGAGGCTTAAGAAAAATGTACAAAACTAATGTTTGGTGGAAGAACGTTCAATGAGAAATTTCCTACAAATACCTATATATATGAAGAATTCATCAGATTCGACGGGACTGATAATTGGAAAACAAGTTTCAAACGGCAACACTTTTTCTAGAGTGACTGGTCATAATTGGTTTAGTTTGACCTAGTCAAAGTACAATTAGAGGCATACAAAACATATTTTCTAAAATTACTAGGAATATGTTTTTCCCAAACCAAAGGTTACATGAAATTTTCTTGTAAAACTAATAGTGGTTTGCGAAGGAAAAACAACTTTTTTTTTCCTCAAGGTTCAAAATAGTGGGTCAAAACGAAATCATACTTTTACATTTTAACAACTCCCTAAAACTACAAAAAGTAGTGACAGGGCTCCTAGAGAAGTGGAGAAGAGAGCAAAAATGGTAAAATAAGGTTAATTTAATGGTTTAATGGACCTCTCTTCGACATATTTCCTTTGTGTCGGGTTTTTGGACCTCTTCGACATATTTCCTTTGTGTCAAGTTTTTGGACCTCTCCGACATATTTCCTTTGTGTCGGGTTTTGGACCTCTCCAACATATTTCCTTTGTGTCGGGTTTTTGGACCTCTCTGACATATTTCCTTTGTGTCGGGTTTTTGGACCTCTCGACATATTTCCTTTGTGTCGGGTTTTTGGACCTCTCGACATATTTCCTTTGTGTTGTTGTCTATATTTACCCGGTGGGTAGATATATATAACAATTTGGTGACTCAATGAGATTACTTGCATGCTAGGTAGAATATCAGTGGCTTTTTAGCAATCCATTGGGCATGGAGTCATAAGAAATAACCTGATATCTAATCCTGAGCCTAATACTTTAACTCCTTCTCCAAGAGCATGATGAACTGTAGAAATTCAACCTAGGAGAAACAAAACCTATGCCGAAGCACTTAGGGAAACTAAAACCTAACTACAACAAGACAATGCGCGTATGGACTCAGAGGAATTAAAACCCTAGGCTACTATTTACAAGGGTAAACATTTACTTTTCAGTAGCAATGTTTAAGATAGATTTTGTTAATTGGAATTGGGAGTTCTTCTCCATCCAATGTAGACAATTATAAGGCATTTCTATTCTTACATCCCGTGACCATGTAGGGGCCACTCCAAATGGAATCAAACTTGGAATTCCTTCCTATTTTTTCTTGATCTACATCCCATTTCAGAACTAGGTCCCCTTCCTGGAAGGTCCTTGCTCTTACTTTCTTATCAAACCATCTTTTTACAAAGGCCTAATCTTTCTTAATAATTTAAACTGCATGTTCTCTGATTTCTTCCAATTCCATCAACTCTTCATACCTGACCTCCATTGGTTTAAATTCATCTAACTCGAACTGCTTCATGAGCTCCAATGTAGGTAGTTCTAATAATATAGGAAATACTACCTCTTTCCCATAAACCAACTTGTAAGGGGAATTACCTGTAGACCTCTTTAGTGTTATCTATTAGCCCATAATGCTGATTTTAACTTGGTATGTCATGTCCTTTGATTTTCATCCAGAGTCCTTCTGATGATTCTTAACAGATTCTTATTTGTGGACTCTACCTATCCATTACCCTATGGGTAATAGTTTTAAGAGGTGCTCAAATAGATTCCATTCTTGACAACCCATTCCGTAATCTTGGAACCTATGAATTCCAATGCATTATCAGATATGTAGTGGTGGCACACAAATAACCTGGTCACTATTCCTTCATAAAAGTCTAGTATGTTAGACTCATTTTCTTCTTTGAGCGCTTTGGTTCGGTCCACTTGGTGAAATATTCCATTTTCATGAGAATCCACTTGTGGCCCCGCCTTGAGTTTGGATTGATGATCCCATGAAGTCAATCCCCATTGCATAAATAGTTGATCAACCAAAATTGGGTGCAATGGAAGTGTTGCTAGTCTTTCTTTGCCTGTGAAGAGTGCACATTTCTTACACTTTCTTATCCATGTATAGCAGTCACTGAACACTATGGGCCAATAATACCCTGCCTTCATTATCTTGAGAGTTGTTATCCATGGGGTGAAATGTCCTCCAGAATCTCTGTCATGAAAATCTCGTAACACCCTCTTAATTTGACCTATCCCAATGCACCTCAATAGAACTCCATTGATGTCCTTCTTGAACAAAACACCATCAAGAAGCACATATGGAATGGTTTGTAGTCTAAAGTATCTCCTCTTTGTTTTGCTCATTTCTGGAGGTCATAGGCCTATTTGTAGGAAGTGTATCATAATCTGAGTCCAACAAGGAGTGGGTACATCATCATTTTCCTGTTCTTGACCATCCTATAGTACCAAGAAAGTCTCTTTTTCATCACCTGCTTCAACTTGCTGACTTAAGGCTATTTGTTCACATAGTCCTTTTCCACGGACCAGCTTAGTGACCTTAATTTTGATGTCATATTTTATGACATGGGTGATCCATCTTGCACGTTTCTCATTCAGATCCTTATTTAGAAGGAAGTCCTTGACTCCCGCATGAGAGACCAATAATTAGATCTTGTTGTTTGAGACTAGGTGCTTGAATTTCTTTAAGCTCCTGATCACTGCAAGGACATGCTTTTCAATGAAAGATTATCTAGGTTCATATTCCTCAAGCCTTGACTGAAAAAACAATTGGTTGTTCTAATTCCTCTTCGTTTTGTTGTACCAGGATTGTAGAAATTCAGTCCCCACCACCAAAGGCATATAACATGAAATCCTTGGAGAATTATAGATTGATGAGAGTTGGAGCTTGAGATATAGCCTCTTTTATTTCCTAAAAACTTGCCTTGCATTTAGTTGTCCACTTAAATGCCATGCTCTTCTTCAACATCAGCATTATTGGATTTACAAGAGTTGTAAAGTTTGGCACAAATTTGTGGACAAAATTGATCCTTCCTAAGAAGCTCTGAAGAGCCTTCTTGTGACTTGGGAATGGCAATGCTCTAATTGCCTCAACTCTTTCTGGCTCAATCGTCAATTCGTCTTTTGAAACAATATAGCCTAGAAGCTTTCCTTGTGAGCCAGAATATGCATTTTTGGGATTCAATGATACCCCAAATCTCTTACATCTCTGAAATAGTTTTCTTAGATGAAAGAGGTGATTCTACTATTTTTAGAGAACACAATGATGTCATCAAGATATATCAGAACTATTTTATTGATCAACCCCTTGAATGCCATATCCATTGCCCTTTAGAAAGTGGCTCCAGCATTTGATAGCCCAAATGGAATCTTCTTGTAGGCATAGGTGCCCCATTTGGTGGTGAAATTCCATCTTAAAATGGTCATCCCTTTTCACCATTATCTTGTTATACCCTGAGTAGCCATCTAGGAGAGAGAATCTCTCCAAACCAGATACCACTTGTAATATTTTCTCCATTGATGGAAGTGGGTAATGGTCTTTGAGAGATGCCCTATTGAGGTCTCAGAAGTCCATGCATAGCTTGCTCTCTTTGTTATTTTTCCTGACTAGTACCAGGTTTGTAACCCATCTTGAGTGCTTGATCAGGAATATAATGCTTGCCTATATTAGCTTATTTACCTCTTTCTTCATTAGAGGATGAATGTGAGGGTTGACTAGTCTTTGTTTCTACCTGATGGGATTAGAATCTAGATCTAGTTCTATTATATGTTGTGCCAACTTTGGGTTGAATCCTCTCAAGTCTTCATAGCTCCAAGCGAAGACATCTGGAAATTCTTGGAAAAGCTGCATGAAATATAAATTTTAACGCTCAGTGGCCATTTTACCAATTTGAAGTGGTTTTCCTTCCCAACCTAGAATTGTCTCCGAATCTTCTCTCTTGACTTTGTATGTTGGATTTCTCCTTATGGAACTGTTCGTTAGGATTGAAGATAGATTCCAATGTTACTAAACCATTGGGAAGATTATTTTTCTGCAGCTACACTACTTGATCCCCATATTGCTACTCTAGTATGTCCTCATTCCTAGCTGAGAATTCAGCCTCTTCTTTATAAGAAATGACAATTTGTTGATCATTCTCAAACACCTACTAGCTTGTGTTATTATCTGGCACTGTTGGCCTCATAATCACATGGATATGTGGTTGTGTTTTGTCCTTTTTGATTTTTTCAACCACATCAAATGTTGCTCCAACTATTATGAGCCTATCCGCGGCTTCATTTTTCTTCCTGGGTATGAACATAATGTTGAAAGGTTTGAAATCCTCAATGAGTTCCCATATCCTATTTTGTAGCTTTTTAGTAGGTCATTCTTTATAGCATGTTGTCCCCTGACTTGGTTGATGATTAGCTCTCTATCTTCGAACACCTAAAAGTTCTTTATGCACCTTTTCCTAGCCTAATGAAGTCCATGAATCAAGGCCTCGTATTCAGCCGTGTTATTTGAACAGGAAAACTTGAAACGAAAAGCTAAATAATATTTGATGTCTTTTGGTGAAATCAACATTGCACCAACTCTAGCACATGGTCTCGCTTGTCAAACCATCGAAAAATAGTTTTGAACTTCATTTTCATCCTTTTTTTAGGCTTATTGATGTCAGGAATGGGTGAATTTTATTCATGTACACAATACACACCCAATTTAGATTCTTCAATTTCCTTATATGGGTCGAATCCATGACTTTTTTTACCCATTCATCCAAAGTCAAAGAAGGAATTCCCTCAACCTTACTACCTGATTCTAGATAATTTGAACATCCTCGATCAAAGGCTGAGAAATTTGCATTGATAGGACTTGTACAATGAGGATCAATATGGAAATTGGCAATCAATTTTGACCTGATTGTTACTTTGGCCCCATACCTCATCATGAAAATCACGTGTGACCAATCTACAGATATATATCCACCAAGTTTTTGATAGACACAACGCAGTGAAGTCAAAAGGTCTTGATACACAGAACTATGAAATTAGGAAAGAGTGGCTTAAAAAGGTCAATTCCATCTAGCTACACTACTCCTTTTAGCACTACACATCTAGTTGATCCGTTATTTGCTTCGGCAGAACTATGACATTATTGGACAAGAATGTAGTGTTAGGCTTAACCCGGCCCCCATCATGTTACATTGCATTAGTGAGAACCCCAAGTGTTCCTGAGGCGACAGCTTAGCCATTCCATCTAGCTGTTCACACTACTCCTTTTAGAGCTTGAATAGGTTCATGTGTTGTTACAACAAGTACCTTAGGGCATTTGGAGCTGCGTTTGGTCTCACATCATACTTTAGACCTAGTTGATCCGCTATTTGCTTTGGCATCACTCGAACTACTTTCCCCTGAATCTATCATGTAATTGTGTACCAAGTGGTTCCCTTGAAAAGGTTGTTGGTTAACAATCAATGAGACATATAATGGTGGAGGTTTCTTGTTTTTTTCTTATTGGTTCTTGAGGCCCCCATCATGATTTACATTGAAACATTGATTGTGAGAACTTTCTCATGATCCCGGTTTGATACATTTGGGACCAAGGATCTTGAGGATTTTATTGTATTTGGATCATATGGTCGAAATAGCCTTGAGGTTTTCCTTGGTTTTGGTTTTGATTTGCACCGAGGTGGTAAATCTTGTATGAGGGCCACAGGATACTATGCTAGTGATTCCTATAACAGCTTGCTTTCTTTTAATGGAAATGTTCAGGTTCTATAGTGTCTTCTTCATTTGATCATTATTGATGATATTGAAAGGGGATGAGGATTTTGTCCCTTTGTTGTCCCTTACTCGGATGCACAACCTAGTTTGATTCTAAGCATCCGGAGCTTGATAACATGGGTTCATGTGTGGGACTTCTACTTGAGATAGACCTTAGGCTGATTTTGCTACATTTGGGCTGTGTTTGGTAATCTAAAATTCCAAGGGACCCCTAAGATGTCAGTGTACCAAATAAATGTGTGAAATGAGGAGGGTTGAAAGGGTGAAAACAACTAGATTAGATAGTTTTCCCCATAATGCTTGTCTTCACAAAGAATTTCCAACCAATGTGAATTTGCAAGAACATAATAAGCCATGCCTTGTAGAAATAAAGGTTGTTGGTTAACTCCAAGGAAAAAGTATATCCACAAACCGATATTTTGGTAATTGGCATGATGTGGTTTCTATACAAGAGGTCCTTCTTGTTGTGTTTCTTGCTATTCACAAAGATTCCCTTCTTGGTTGGTTCTTAAGGCACACCAATTTTTCACCATCAAGGGAAAATGATCGAAATAGTGCAACCATTAAAACATTGATTGATTATGAGGTAAATTATAGCAAAAGGGTAACACTAGTCATGTACTGCTGAGAGAAAGAATGATGTTATTTTGTGCACTGGGACCAAAAGGATCTTGAGGATTTTATAATCAATTTATTTTGGATCTTTATGGTCAAAATGGCTCGAACCACGATTCCAACGGTACAATTTTGTGAGGTTTTCCTTGGTTTTGGTTTTGATTGACGGGAATGAACATTAACGACTGGAGCCGAGGTGTTACCCTCATTAAAAATATATATTTTTGTTGTGTCGGAGGGTTATGGTCGCTTGAAGTTTCACAGTCAAACATTAGCGTCTTCACCCATTTCGTGCTTTCGCCCCATGCGTCCCTTTGTCCCATTTGGCACAGTAATTTGTATTTCGCTTAACCGAAATGCTTGAGGTTGATACGTCCCATTTGCTATAACTTTGAGCTCACTTTCTTTTAAGAGTCAGACAAAGATCATTTCGCCGTTCGGCTGGGGTCCGTGCGTCCCAGTAGTTGTTTCATAACCTCCTAGAATTCCTTTAAAGTATTTGAAGAAGATGATGCCTCATTATTGCTTTGATTCCTAGGGGTTGGGATGGGATGTCCCGATTGATCCTTGGGGCCTTTGGAGGTTTTCGGCTTTGTGATGTGACTAGGACTTAGCGAGGATTTCGCAACCCTATTCGGAGTTAGAAAAATAGAGGAATTCAATGTGCCTTGGTGAAAGATGATGTTATCAAATTTACCCTGGGGGTAAACTTGGATCAAATATTTCAAATAGTTCTCTTCTCGATAGCTGTGTCATAGGCCCCTAATAGTGTTGTTCCTCCCATTGATTGGATCATCATGGCTATGTCTAAATTTATAGCCTTTAAGAAATAAAGGAATGCTCCTTACGGCGGTTGGTCTATTATTGGAATTCTGTCCCATGTTGTTGGAATCTGAAGTTGAAATATTTCATTTATTCATTGGGAGCCCTTTTGATTATTGTTATTTGTTCCAATAAAGACAAATTGTCTACCATCTCCCCAAATTGGTTGTAAAGGGCTGAAAAAGTTGGTTCTAATTGTAATAGACCCTATTTAATAGGCTCCTAAACCATTGTAAGGCCTTACCTTTGAAATATGATGCCAAAACTTTGGCGCAACATCTATTTCATTTATTTCGTGGATTCCACATGCATTAGCAATATCTTGGATGTGGTCAGTAGGAGTAGTATGATTTTCTCCTGTGAAATAGGGGATATTCTTTAGCGCTACAATCGGAACTTGATTTTGAGCATTTAGGGAAAGTGGAATACGCCCATTAAATTGACAAAGGGATTTAGTGGTAGATGCTCCATATGATTGGCCTAAGAACCCTAGTTGATGTGAGAAAAGTTTTACGCTAGGTGGAGGTGTAGAAAAAGTCCTATTAGGTGGAGATGGTGATCTTTGTGGTCCTCTTCCTCTCCTTCATCTACCTAGTGATAGTTGCAAGTAGACAAATAGCCCCTCTTCTCGAGTATCGACTGGTTCGAATTCTTCGATGTGCCTAGGGAAATTTTTATGATACATCGCTGAATTCTATCCCTTCGGAGTCGCCAAATGTGTTAGAGAACGGGCCTCAAAAGGATATATTTTCCAAGTTACACAACAAACTTGACAATATTAAAAGTAGAATTTAAAAGTTAGAAGGACCCGAAGGATATGGTCTTCAATTCAGAATTTGGGTCTTGTTGTACAGCTACTAATCCCCAAAAGTACACGTGAAACTTAGGTCATGCAATGCAACTTACAAAACCTGAATTTCCATGTGTCAGAACTTGGGACATGCTCAACACCCCAGAAAACCTGAAATGACTATTTTGGGAATAGAAACATGCAATGCATCCCCCAAAACCTGAAATGAAGGAGTTGGGTCTTCTTTGATGTTCTCCAACCTTGAAAACCCAAAACACTAAAAACCATGAAATTTTGAAAGTCAAAATCTCAAAAATCTAAGGATACCCTTTTGAATATTATTCCCCGATCTACCAACTGGTGAAATTTTTACTTGTCTTGAGCAAATTAAGCCCTTGAAAATTGATTTCGGAGTTCATCCTAGAAGGTGAAAAATCTAAAATTGTAAAACTTGTAATTTCTAAGTCCAAATTTCTTGAAAATTCCTTCAAATCTTATGGAATGACCTAATGGTCCCACCGAGAATGCAAAATTGTTGATTTTGAATCACAACACCCCCGAATGTTGCAACTCAATGGGTTGAGACTCTCGGTGCAATTACATAACATGGAGCTTTTCCCAAGTGTAGAACCTTGCGAATCGGGAAAGCTCTCCGGATGAATGCCGGTTCCTATTCCTCTATTCAGATGCACACATAAAAATGTAGAGGGTCTACTCTAAAACCTATTCTAACTTTCCAAGGAGACAGGGTTAAGAAGATGCAATAAAACAAACCTAATCTAACCAAGGTGATGCACCAAAGGAATGAAGAACACTTGTCTTGCCAATGAACACAAACCATTAAAATGCAATGCAATATCATGCACAGATAACCAAATTTGCAATGAAAGATTAGGAAGATGCAAATGAACATAGAGAGGGTTGAGAATCATCCACAAACATGCATTATTTTCTCCAAAGATTGATACAATACACTACAAATTCCAAGAGGCAAGGTTGCATTATAGTTTTGAATGGGAGGTTTTAACTCCAGAAATTCACTTCCAAAGAGAAGAAGGGAGGGGAAAAACAAGAATTTTCAACCTTTAGAAAGAATACCCTCCTTAAAATTATAGGAAGAAGAAGAGAGGGAGAAGAGAGGAATTTGAAATCTACCCCAACCACTTCAGATGATATTTAATTCATCTCATTATGGTGGTAGGTGAGAATCTTGGCAAACCCAAAAAATGGCGAACTATATTTTAATTTTTTGAAGAACTTGTTCTCATCCAAATGGGATCCTAAGACCTTTTCAAAAATTCAACCTTGAGTGAATCCGAGCTCCTTGTGAAAAGTTATGGTCATTTGAATATCTCCCATGTTAGGGTCTACTTCCTTTCGGGTTCGGGGTTTCTCCTTTGAATTTGCATTGTTTGGGTTTGAGGAACTCCCAAGCACATGTGTTTTTCCCCATGATTTTCATGCTATTTTCAGGTGTCTTTGTTTCGAAACCTAAAATCGGGAAATCCCTTGTGATTTTCATGGGTTTTGTCTCTTCGAAACATATTTTTGTGTGGTAGGTTTTGGAACCTCTTGACATATTTCTTTTGTGGTGGGTTTTTGGAACTCTTCGACATATTTCCTTTGTGTGGGTTTTCAAAACTCTCCGACATATTTCCTTTGTGTTGGGTTTTTGGACCTCTTGACACATTTACTTTGTGTCGGGTTTTTGGACCTCTGACATATTTCCTCTGTGTCGGGTTTTGGACCTCTCTAACATATTTCCTTTGTGTCGGGTTTTGGACCTCTCTGACATATTTCCTTTGTGTTGGGTTCTTGGACCTCTATGACATATTTCCTTTTTGTTGTTGTCTTTATTTACCCGGGGTTGATATAAATAACATTTCTTGTATCATTATGAAAGGAAATGACAAGTCTAAAAAGTAGTAAGGATATGTCATTATCAATGTTTTTCGGAAAAGCACCACATACTACACTACCTAAAAATACCCTTCCATAATCCAACACGTCACCTCATACTCCTAGTACATGCATCCATTGTTTTTAACATTATTTAATTTCATTTTTCTTATATTTAGTTGGGCACTACATATCCCTCCCCTTATAAGAGCATCATCCTCGATGAGACACAATACCAAAGATTGAAGGTTAGGTGTTGGTGTCCGAATTGATTATCCCTTGTAAGATGAGTAGCATCAAAGATTTAACAAGAAGCCTAGAGACGAGATAAATTATTGTGTATGTCATTTTGTATATCCAGGGATGTGATTCAGGTGGCTCTTTGTTATTCAGATGTTAGAGAAATGAGTAACACCATCTAAAAGTATTTGATCTATCCTCACTAATTTAGGCCATGCCTTTTGACCAAGGTGAGAGGACCCATTTTTTAACCTTTGTTGGTGAAGGAGAATGAAGATATCCTTCTTTACATAAATTTGAAAGGAAACCTTGAGAAAATATGATCAATGCACAAAACTTTAACTCTCATGAATTGTCACTTCTAAAGAATGGTGATATTTTCTAAATAGGGTTAACCTTACTAAAGACATTATGGAATCTTGATTGCCTCTGAATATTTTGGTAGTAGAATTTATTCATTTGTTGACATATAGGGAAAACAGGGGTAATTCAGGTAGGATTCTTTTTTTTTGAATAATTTTTTTTGGGAGATTAAGTAGGATAAACTTAATTTTGCTTGATCTTTTAGAACCTTCATAAAACTAGAAAACTAAATGACAAAATGCTTTAAAATAACTAAAATATTCCTTCAACCAGAAGGTGTGCATCAATGGAGGCCCATATATGCACGGTTTCACACTATCTCCAATAATTTAACACAAAGGATTGAGCTAAAGACTTAATTAAACACTAAAGACCCATGTTTCCTTATGCCCAAGATACACTCAAAGGCTTACAAAAATATTTATCAACAAAATGACAATAAAGTGATTTTAAATTGTTTATCTCATTACGGGATGATGGCTCTTCTTGTAATGAAATTGTAAATGCCACTAAACTATCATAGGGACGAGATCATGTGATTTAGATGGATTTTTACACAACATTTGAATAGGAACAAGAAAAAATACTTGCATACATGCTGAAATAAAGCAGACACAAATAGTCCCAAGATTAACATAGATTAATTTGAAGTTGATTAGATTTATCAGAAGCGGAAAGTTTCTTTGAACAGTCTCGGAGCTTGTCAATGGTTGTACACTTGCAACCAACATGACATGATCAGATCTAAAACATAAGATATTAAGAGGTTTCTCAGATGGTCTCTCAGGAAGATGGTATTTCTCAATTTTTTTCGTAATAATTCAATTCCCTGACCTTTTGAATGACTAAATCATTATTTTTATAAGACTTAATTTACATCTAATCTTTCCCCTAAGAAAATAATATTCTAGGAAACTTTTTTTGTTACATGTTTGATCATGATTTCTAAAAGTGATGTTTAAAAGATTTACAAAAAAAGTTTCTAGATGTTTAAAAGGTTAATCATTCCAAATATTTCCATCATTTTTTAAGCTGGGACATCTAGTAATCTCCTCTAGTAACACGTTTTTCATCCTTTGCACCTATAGCTTCCTTCTCCTCATTATTTCCTCTATAACTTTTCTTGGCATCCATCTTCTCTAGTAATTTAGGTTTTTTCAAGTGCTTAAGCAATTCCAACTTCAAAATATCAACCTTTACATTCCTTGGACTCACAAATTAAGCTCTAAATCCATTCAATAACACTTTGCAAAAAAAAATGACAAGGAGTTTCATCAAAAAGGGATGAAAAAAATGTGTATTAAAATCTCTAGGAGTCTTGGAGTGAAAATGGTAGCATAATCAGATGCACGATGCACAACAATAGTTGATTTTGTGCTTTATCACCTTTAGATTAGAGTTGTTCACATGGAAAAATCTTATTCAAAGTGGGCCTGGAGTTACCTTTTGCATTTTATGACTTTTGGATAAAATGCGCAATTTTCACATTTTTCCCCACCCCTCCACCTTTGAAATACAGGCTCAACATGTGGCTTAATTTGGGCCTTTGATGGATTCATGGCTCATTTCTAAAATTTTACCCTTTTTAACAAAAAGGAAAAATTTCCAATTTTCCTCTGCCAACCCACCTTCCCACTTATAACATTTGATGTGGGCTCCAGTGGAGTTGTGGGTTATTTCATAACTTTTCTCATTTTTCACAAAAAGGAAAAAAAATTCAAAATGTTCCGTCAACCCACTTCCATGCTTCAGTAACTTGAAAAATTGCAACATGTCCTTCTTCAGGGTCAAAGTAAGACTTTTTCCCTCCCACTTCATATCTATTGGATAACCAATTAGATGTTGTCAGGGCCACAACGATGATTTGATATTTTTTACAAATGTGACAAAAGTGGTAAATTTCACCAAAAATACTCTTCGAGCCACATCCAATAAAAAATGAACACATATAAACCTTAAAGGAAAAGAAGAGAAATTCACCCTACCTTTATAAATTTGACTAGCCAATCAAAACTCAATGGGGCCGTGGGGAAAAATTGATCTTTTTGCAAACATAGACAAAATTTACAAGTTATAAAATAGACCGCAAATACCTCATTCAATGAAAAGAGACCACATAGTTGAAGATGTTGACATATCTTTTCATGGGGAAAACATGGCCGTCAAATAGTAAGATGTAGGGGAACTTCACTATTTATGCCCAAAATTGAATCTTTTTCAAGGAAAAGGAATTTACAAATAATTCATGGCTCAATAGCAATCTACGACCATAGAGAAGGATTTACAATAACACCCTAATAAAGGTAAAACTTGTACGCATCCATTAGGGAGATAGAAAATATGACAAACCAGGTAGATTGGGAATTTTTTAGAACAAACGGGGTGAGATCAAAATCGAGCACCAACATTCAGCTCCGACTTAGGGAGTGCACTCCTGTGAGTTCCATAATAACAATAAAGAAGACTATGTGTCAAAAAACCATTGGGAAATGGAGTCAAGAGCTAACCCTCTAGGAAAAAACTAAGAAACCAACAAAAATTTGTCACTAGGGACCAGGAAAAACCAAAACAAAAGAACACTAAACTAGAATAAAACAAAAATACTATACATTGTTTAATGGTGTGCACCCATATTCTAAGATAAAACAATCAAGGAAAATTTTCAAGTTCCCTAGATTCTAGATATAACCATGCTAATAATGTATGATACGTCTTTTACAACTAGTCGTATGATTGTTTCTCTATTCCATCCAAGTTGCTATCTGAACACATTTTTTTAGGATTATCCTTTGTGCCTATGTCATGTTTTTCAACATCTCTCAAGTTTTCATCAAACATCAAAGTCTCAGGAAAATAAACTTGCTGAGGATATCTGCATTGATCAATTTGATACTCCTTGAAAATAATATAGCTCACAAAGTTATCAACATCAATGTTTGTTTACAATACTTCATAAGAAGCATTGTTGGGGTCCTCAATGATATATAACATTTTTTTTCACGGGTAAATTCAAAGGCTGCCCTCAATTGGTATGGTGGTAGAACACATGTCAATTTTCACACTTCCACCCACACTAGCTGCCCACTTTTTAGATAATAACATTCCCCACTTAGCTGGAAAATCCACAATTACTACATTCAAGGTTAAGTACTTTCCTAGACACACTGCCAATTACACTACTAAGAATTTGACATATGAAACTTGTTGGTGCTCAAATTAGTCTCACCCCTTTTTCATTGAAATTACTCCATTTGTGGCCTCCTTCATGTTTTATGTCTCCCCATATTGGTGCTTGAAGACTCCATCCTCAATTTGGTTGTCATGATCAGTTCCTTCCTTGGTCGAGGATTACTTAAAAGGTCCAGAATTTTTTTTCATTTCTTTGTCCATCTGAGGGAGTCTGTGGCTTGACACATGGCTTAATTTGGGACTTTAATGGAGTCGTGGATCATTTACGCAAGTTTACCCTTTTTAAAAAGAAGGCATAATTTCCAATTTTCCTCCACCGACCCACCTTCTCAATTGTAACTTTTGATGTGGGCCCTAATGGAGTTGCGGGATATTTCATAACTTTGCTCCTTTTTAAAAAAAGGGAAAAAAACATCAAAATGTTCCGCCGACCCTCTTCCCCACTTGTAACTTCAAAAATTACCATGTATCTTTCTACGGTGTCAAAGTAAGAATTTTTCCCTGCCATTTCATATCTATTGAATAACCAATTAGATGTTATCGACACCTATGGAAAATTTGATATTTTTAACAAATGTGAAAAAAGTGGAAAATGTCACCAAAAAGACCCATCGAGGGCCGTAACTAACAAAAAAATGAACACGTATACACCTTTAGGGAAAAAAAGATAAATTTTCTCCACCTTTATAAATTTGACCAACCAATCAGAACTCAATAGGGCCACGGGGCCAAATTGATATTTTTGCAAACATAGCAAAAAGTTACAAGTTATAAAATAGACCTGACGTGCCTCATCTAATCAAAAGAGACCACATAGCTAAAGATGCTGAGATATAATTTGACGGGGAAAACATGCCCATCGAACAATAAGATGCAAGGAACTTCACCATTTGTGCCCATAATTGAATCTTTCTTCAAGGACAAAGAATTTGTAAATAATTCATGGCTCAACAACAATCCACAACCATAGAGAAGGATTTACAATAACACCTTGGTAAAGATAAAACTTATACACATCCATTCAGGGAGATAGAAAATATGATGAACAGGTAGATTGGGAATGGGTGAGATAAAATCAAGCACAAACATCGGCTCTAACTTGGGGATGGGCACTGCCTAGGAGTGCCACAAGAACAATAGAGTAGACCATGTGCCAAAATACCATTGGGAAATGATGCCAAGAGCTAACTCTCTAGGAAAAAACTAAGAAACTAACAAAAATTAGTCACCAAGGACCAAGACAAACCAAAACCAAAAATTCTACGAAAGCATAATGAAACTAGAAGACTATACACTATTTAATGGTGTGCACCCTGATTCATAGAAAACAATCAAGGAAAATTTTAAGTGCCTTTGATTCTAGATATGACCATGCTAAATAGTTATGATACATCTTTAACAACTGGTCATATAGTTGTTTCTCTTTTCCATCCAAGTTGCTATCTGACCACATTTTTTAGGGCTTATCCTTTGTTCCTATGTCAAGTTTTTCAACATCTCTCAAGGCTACATCAAACATCAAAGTCTCAAGAAAATCAACCTACTCAGGATAGTTGCATTGATTAATTTCATACTCCTTGAAAACAACATAGCTCACAAAGTTATCAACATTAGTGTCTGTGTGCAATAATTCATAAGAAGCATTGTTTGGGTCCTCAATGAGATATAAAATTTTCTTTTCACCAGGTAACTTCACAAGGATCCCTGATTTTGTATGGTGGCGTAAGAAATGTCCATTTTCTCACTTCCACCCACACTAGCTTCCCACTTTCTAGATAATAACATTCACCACTTAGCAGGATAATCCACAATTACCACATTCAAGGTTAAGTACTTTCCTGGATACATTGCCAATTACACTACTAAGAATTTGACACATCTAACTACTGGAACCTCTCTTGAATCCATGATAGAACATATCCCATAAGCTATTGTTACTTTGAGATCCAACTCATGCATGACCTAAAGAGGCATTACTAGATAAGTTCCTTAATAATCCTTAATAATTAGAGTTATTAAAAAAGGATCCACCTTCATTGAGACTCAAATAGATAAGTTCCTAAATAAAACTCATGTGGTTCACCCAATTCCTCCAATGCTTTTGTTTTTTCTAATTCTGCAATGGCAGGAGGAACCTATACATTATTTACCTTTTATCCTGGGTGAAATTTTCTTCCTTGAGCAAAAAATACTCAAATGACCTCTTCTTATGCTCAAGGATTCTAAGCAATTCAACAATAGGAACAGTAATCTTGATCTGAATAAAGATTTGGGCTATGTCATAGGGAACATATTCAGGTAAGGTAGATTTAGGAGTAAGGTTTACAAATTTATCTGATGGCATGGGATTTTTCACATTATGAGCATGGGGAGGAACACAAGTTTTATTTGGGGTGACAAAGCCTTTTCTAGATGCATCTTTATTAGGGGTTTCTTTAGGGATACTGGTGAGAACTAGAGTTTTTGGTTTGTCTGAGGCCCTGCCCCTTTGAAAACTTTTCTCCTAGTATAATGTTCTTTTTTGTGGCCAACTATTGCATTTAGTAATAACTAGTTTTCTTCTTCTGAAGGAATTCCTCCATCATACTTCTTAATCATTAATGTCCTTAAGTACTCAAAATAATTATTAGGAAACTCAAAATCTTGTACCATATAAATTTCAAAATCATTAATGGGAGGAAGAGGTAATACCCACTGAATGCATTCCCATAATTTTTCAATAGTTCTGGTACTCATCAGCTCAGTTGAGGTTGCTCCCTACTCTTAACTTGTAGAGCAATCCATCGTGCATGCATCATCGTTTGTCTCATCATCATCGGCTTCTTCCTACTCTCATTTTTCAAAAACACATGGATAATGTTGCAAGAAAATACTATCACACCCCTCAATTTCATGAGCTTCTTCAACAATAACAACTTTGGCAGCTAAAGGATTAGACATCTATCTATTTTCCTAGGGTTGGGGCTATCTATTTCCTAATCCCACGGGCCCTTTACCCCTGTCATCTGATCTATTATCACCTTTGGGATGATTTCCAAATCTTTCTTGACCTTGTGGCTTGTGCTGACCTTGGGAACCTTGTCAATTCCTTTCTTTTCTCTCACTAAATTGTAAGATATTTCTTTAACAACTATGGCAAGATTTTTACAACCTCTTCTAAATCCATATACTTACTTGACCGAGGCTTCTCTAAAATGATAAGCTCGATACCTTCCCTCGAGAAGGCTTACCAAATGCTTTGATATTGTTTTCAATCTGCAAAGCCATGGTGAAGGCCTACCTCAATATTCATCGGTTCTTATAACTCAAATAATAGGTAGCCTTCTTATCAAAAGCATCAAAATATTTTATCAGATAGGAAACATCACTTTTCCTCACGATTACAAGTAGCCTATTTAGGGTATTATTTAACCGAGTATTGAAGTCATGAACAAACTTATTAGGATTATTCTTGATATTCTCAAATTCTGAAAAAGAAACTGCGATCTATCTTATCCCCATAATGTAATCTAAAAGAATTTTCCATTTCTATCCATGAGTCTATCGATTTGTCTAGTAAATATTTATACCATTCACGTGCATCCTCCTCTAGAGTATGAAGAAAAAAAATTATGTACACATCCTCAAATTCAATATCAAATTATTCCATCATATTGACAAAAAGATTTAAGTGTTGATCACCATTAATAGCATTATTTCCTTGAAATTTAGGCATCTTATTTCTAACATCTTGGGGCACAACATTTGGATATCCATCTATACCTCTAAAATTTATAGGACCGAAGGTATTAAAAATAAATGGAGGTCTTGGTGGGGGTTGGTCCATGCTTGTTTTGAGGTGGTGAATTTATAGGAGATACAAAATGATGAGGAGTGAGGGGTCTTTAGGGCACATGCATGAAATTTCAGAATGAATGTTCTCAAAAGACTAGATGCAAGCAAAAGAGATAAAGAATCTAGAATCTATCACAAATGTGTTTTATCACTTTGTACATATTAATATAATACATTATAAAATATCCAGGAGGCAAGGAACATATTCCAATCTTTAATGGAATGTCCGAACACATTCAAAAATTCCTTTTCTAAAAGGAAAGTGGAGCTGCAAAACAAAGAATGTCAAACCCTTTAAAATGAAACCCGCTTTGTCTTTATAGATTCAATCGAGAGAAGAAAAAGAGAGAGAAGAGTAGGAAAAATAGTTTGAAGCTCAACCACCATTGTTATTTCCTAAGACAAAATATGCCCCCAAATTCCTCCTTCTTTGCATCAATCTTTGGTTCAATGCCTTGAAGGAAGAGGAAACAATGGAAAATATCAAATCTGATCTGGTTGTTGAGGCAAGGAGATCTTGCATTAAAGGCCTAAAGATGTTTCTCAATTTTTCACCTACTAGGTCCTAGGAAAATTGAATTTTTATCTTTCCATGGTGTAGAAGATGTCGAACCGCTTACAAAAGTGTCACATTTGCAATATTTCAAGCCCTGAATCAAAATATATGCCCCTTCAAAGTTTGTATCGAGTCCGCACAAATGGGTGGGAAAACAATTTTGAAAAATGGGTCCCCCTTTACATATGGGACATGTGACAACCAGATTAGTGAAAAAATTGAGTTCGCGGATCTGTAATTTATCATTTTCCCTTTTTCCACAAAAATTACAAAATTAAAAAAACCCCCATGGCTCCAATGCTCTACTTAGACACGTGGTACTCTTTGGTTTAATGGGGAGATGCACTTCCATCTTTTTCTTTATGCCCTTTTTAACAAAAGGAAAATTTTCACCTTTTCCTCTAACTCCCCACTTTGGCTTTGACTCGGGCTCAAATGTTGAGATTTTCCCTTTGGCATATTCGTGGCCCATTTTGCAACTTTTACACCTTTTGGGGTAAGGGGTAAAAAACAAACTTTTCACCCGATGAACCACTTTGACTGGGACACGTGACGACACCGTGCTTACTTGAAATCCCAGTTCAAATTTTGCCTTTGGAGGAGCATCGAGTTGACACTTGTTGGTCTACACTGGTCTATGAAATTTGTAATGGTCCCTCTTACTTTTTGGACTTTGGGGTACGTGGCGATCTCGCGTTCATTTGGGTCTCTGTCCTAGGACTAACTCTTAGAGATGCACCACACTGACACTTGGCATTCTCTTCTTTTACTTTTATACTTAGCCAATTTTGAGGCCTACTTTGTCCACCTTTTGGCTCTATTTGACCATTTTCTATGTGGAGGGATGGTGCAAGTTTGAGTCTCTGTCCTCCATTCCCATTTCAGATTTACGCCTAGTCGACATCCGGCACCTTCTTTTTAGTTGAAGAATTTTCAACGGCCCCACAACTTCTTGAGGTTCTAGATGCATGGCATCCTTGAATTCACTTGACTTTATTTTTAGATTTTAACTTTGGAGAAGTTTCACGTAGACACATGGTTCTCTCTTATGATTTCTCCATACTTACTCATTTTTTGGGCTCCTTTTTAAACCGTTTCGAGTATGAAGACTTCAAATCTTTACCCTTTTTCCCCTTCTTTCTCTTGGTTCCTCTACAACACTTCCCTTATTTTTTTACGAATCTTTTATTCCATGGTTATGTCTACCTATAACTTGAAAAATGGATTCAACACGTAGAAACAGATCGAAAGAGTCATTTCTTTTACAGAAGGTCATTTAATATTTCTCATCCCCCACCACTCCATTGTTGACTCCTTCTGTGACCTATTTATAGATCTGAATGAGATTTCTAAGGTTATTTCTATGCGGGGTCGTGACTAATCCAATATTCATCCGAGGGGTGAAATATGGATAACAATTTGGTGACTCACAGGGGTATCTTCTGCTAGATGAAAAGACAAATTTCCTTGTCATATCCATTGGGCATGGAGTCAAGAACGATGGTCTGATACTGATTCTACCTATGATTCACAAGCCCAACTATTTACACTCTCAATTTTCATAGGAAATATCGAAATGAAGGTTTATGAGAGTAGAAAATTATTTCAACCTATGGCTTCATCTTTCTCTCTGAACGGACTATATATAAAAAATTTGAAATCATACATGCTCCAAATATAACATGTAGATCATGCAAAGAAGTTAGGAGAAAAGAAACCTAAACTACAAAATTCAATGTGCACAATCACTTAGAGGAAAAAGAAACTAAAATAATATATACAGGGTGAGAAATTCCCTTTCAACAGCAGTGTTTATGGTAGATTCCATTTACTAGAATACGTAATTCCTCTCCATCCAAAGTAGACAATTGGAAAGCATTGCTACTTTTATATCTTGTGACCATATAGGGGCCACTCCAAATGGCATAAAACTTGGAATGCCTTCCTGGTTTTTCTCGATTTGTATCCCATTTAAAAACCAAGTCGCTTTCTATAAGATCCTTGCTTTTTTTCCTTTTTCAAAACATTTCTTTATTGAGGCCTCATCCTTCTCTATTGCTTGAATTGTATGCTCTATGGCTTCTTCTAATTCTATCAACTCTACATACCTAGCCTCCATTAGTTCAAATTTAGACATCTCTAGCTACTTCACAAGCTCTAATGCTGGAAACTCAAGTGATATAGGAAACACTACCTCTTTCCCATAGACAAGTTTTAATGGAGAGATGCCTATAGATCTCTTGGGTGTTATTCTATCATCCCATAAGGCTGATTTGAGATTTGTGTGCTAGGTTCTCTGATTTTCATCAAGAATCCTTTGATGATCTTTAGTAGGTTTTTTTATGGACTCGGCTTGACCATTACCTTGAGGGTAATATTTTGATGAAGTGCTCAAGAAAGTCCCACTCTTAAAACTCATCCTATGATCTTGGAACCTATGAAGGTCAATGCATTGTTTGATATATTGGTGGTTGGCACTCCAAATCTAGTCATTATCCCTTTATAGAAATTTAGTATACTAGACTCATTAGCCTCCTTGAGTGCTACCGCCTCATTCCACTTGGTGAAATAATCTGTTGCTATTAGAATCTATTTGTGGCCTTGGTTGGAATTTTGATGGATTACTCCAATAAACTCCAATCCCCATTGCATACAAGGTTGGTTGACTAAGATTGGGTGTAATGGAAGTGTTGCTAACCTTTCTTTTCCTTTGAATAATGCACAACTCTTGCACCTTTGATCCATGCATAGAAATTACTAAACACTCTAGGCCAGTAATAACCCACCTTCATGATATTGAGTGCTATCACCCTAGGGGAAAAATATCCTCCAGCTGCTTCAACATGGAATTTTTGTAACAATCTCTTGACCTGATATGCCTCAATGCATCTTAGCATAATGCCATTGATGTCTCTTTTGAACAAGACACCATTAATAAGAACATATGGGATGGCCTATGGTATGAAATGTCTCCTTTTTGCTTTACTAATACCATGAGGACACAAGCCTATTTGAAGGAAGTGCACCATGTCTTGAGTCTAACAAGGAATATGTGCACCATTAGCTAGCTTCTCTTGATCATTCTATAGTAGCAGGATAACCTCTTCTTCTCCTTTTGACTCATCATGTGGTTTAGAAGCAAGCTGCTCACACAAACCTTTTCCATGAACTAGCTTGGTCACTTTTATTTCAATTTCATACTCCATTACACGGGTGATCCAACCTACTCTCTTCTCATTCAATTCCTTGTTTAGGAGAAAGTCCTTGACACTAGCATGAGACACTAACAGTTGGATCTTGTTGTTTGAGACCAAGTGTTTGAAATTCTTCAAACTCCTAATGATAGCAAGGACATGCTTTTCAATAAAATAATACCTTACTTCATATATTCTTCTAGGATTGACATGAAGAATGGTATGGGCTGCTTTGATCCTTCTCTATTCAGTTACATCAAGATAGTTGAGATTGTGTCTGATCCTCCAAAAGCATACAAAATGAATTCCTTTGAGAAGTCAGGGTTGAAAAGAGTTGAGGCCATGATATTGCATGCTTGATGGCTTCAAAACTCTCTTTTCCTTCATTTGTCCACACGAGTGCTAAGCTCTTCTTCAACATCAATGTTATTAGCTTAACAAGGGTAGAAAAGTTTCTACAAACACGCGGAAAAATATGATTTTTCCTAGGAAGCTTTGAAAGAATTTCTTGTGGCTTAGCAATGGCAATGCTCTTATTGCTTCCACTCTCTCCGAATCAATTTCTAATCCTTCCTTTGATAAAATATGATCTATAAGCTTGCCCTCATGGGCCAAGAATATACATTTTGGGGGTTCAATTATCCTCTGAATCTCCTACACCTTTGGAACACCTGCCTTAGGTGGAAAAGGTGGTCTCCGCATCTTTGGAGAATACAATAATGTCATCTAGGTAGATCAACACTATTTTATTGATCAACCCTTTGAATTTCATATCCATTTCCCTTTGGAATGTGGCTGCGACATTATACAATCCAAATGGCATTTTTCTTTAGGCATAGGTGCCCCATTTGGTGGTAAAATTCATCTTGAATTGATCATATTATTTCACCATGATCTAGTTATACCATGAGTATCCATCTAGGAGAGATAATCTCTCTGAATCGGACACTACCTACAAGATCTACTCCATTGAAGGGAGCGGGTAGTGATCTTTGAGAGAGGCTTTGTTTAAGTCTTGAAAATCTACACACAACCTAATCTCTACATTTTTCTTCCTAACTAGGACCAAGCTTGTGAACCATCATGAATGTTTGATTGGAAAAATGATACTTACCTCTATCATCTTGTTCAGTTCTTTCTTCATGAGAGGCTCAATATGTGGGTTGGTTGGTCTCTACTTTTGTTTGATAGGCTTAACAACTGGATCTAGCTTAATTGTGTGTTGGGATAACTTTGGATTAAACCCTCACAGGTCTTCATAACTATATGAAAATACATCTAAAAATTCTTGGAAAAGGTGTATGAATTCATACCTTTCTTGCTCGGTGGCCACCTTGCCAACTTGTAGTGTTTTGCCTTCTCCAACTGGTATTGACTTTGAATCTTCCCCTTTGATTTGTATGCTAGTTTTCTCTTTTCTAGACTGATCATTAGGATTGAATATAGACTCCAATGTCACCAAGCCTTTGGGAAACTTGTTGTATATAGCTATACTACTTGACTCCCGTATTGCTTCTCTAATCTACTTTGATTTCTAGCTAAGAATTCAGCTTCTTCTTGCAAAAATTAATGATCTATTGATAACTCTCGAACACATGCCAACACGTGTCATTATCTGGAACTATTGGCCTCACAACTATATGGATATGTTGTTTTTATTTGTCTCTTTTGATGTTTCGAGCACATCAAACTTTACTCCAACTACTGCAATCCTATCAAAACCTTCATTCTCCTTCCCGGGAATGGACACAATACTGAAGTCTTTGAAATCCTCCATGAGATCCCATACCCTACTCTTGTAGTTCTTGAGTAGGTCATTCTTGATAGCATTCAGTCCTCTGACTTGATTGGAAACCACTTCATTGTCACCAAACACTTGTAAGTTCTAGATTCCTAGCTTCCTTTCCCAATGAAGACCTTGGACCAAAGCTTCATATTCAACAGTGTTATTTCAGCAGGAAAACTGAAATCTGAAATCCGAATAATATTTCAAATTTTTGGGGGAAACAATCATGGCACATCCTCCAACTCATTATCTACTCCTTGAGCCATCAATGAAAACTATCGTACCTCATTGTCATCCCTACATTTTGGTTTAATTAGGTTAGGAAGAGGATGATCCTCTTCATGTACATAGTAGACTCCTAGTTCATATTCTTCCATCTCTTATAGGGGTCAAAAGAATGTTTCTTATTGGCCCACTCATTGAGAGTCAAATCTAGGATACATCCCACCTTGGTGTCTTCTTCACCAGTACTTAGGAGGTATTCTTAATCAAAAGATGAGCAATTGGATTGATTGGGCTAGGCACATAAGATTCAATATGATAATCAACAATGGGTTCATATCGATTGTGGCCTTTGCCCCATATCTTCTTTTGAAGAGCATATGTGACCATTAGCATATAGATAGCCTCCAATTTTCGCAGTGAAGTCCTTAGAAAATCACAAAGAAAAATGTGGTGGCTTATCTATGATGGATACGTTCTACAAAATAGTCACATTGGGGTGGGCATGTAGAGTGAGGTTGAGATATTTGATGATTCCAACAGTTTTCATTGTTTTCCAATCTAGTTGTACTACCCCTCTAGAGATGACTTCATATTGGAGACCCAGTTGATCAGCTATTTGTTTGGGCATCATAGAACTACTAGCCCCATAATCAATCATACAATTATGCACCAATTTGTCTCCAATAATCAATGAGACATAGAATGGAGGAGGTCTCAGGTTCTTACCTTGTTGTTCTCCATGGTTCCTCCTAGGTTGAACTATATTGGCAAGCACTCTCTCTTGTTGGCTAGGGGGTTGATTTGAACTTGACCAATTTTGTATAGTAATCTGTAATAGATCCCTCTACCCATGAATGGCCAATGACTCCCATAGTGAAATGTTCACACTTGTCCTCTTCATTTTCTCAATGATGTTGAATGAGCTATCCTTATGTTGCCCCTTCCTAGGCACATTTTTTTCTTGCACATGTGTTGTCACAACCGGTGCTTGAATGGATTTGGAAGGCAGCTTAAATTGGTTTTACACATTGGAAGTTGTATTTTGAATGCCAATACTTTCTGAGAAATAAAGGGTTGAGGGTCACTTGAGCTTGGTGAAATTATTTCTCTAGTATTTCTCCTCTTAGGCAGTGTATTAGTAGCCACACTTTGAGAAGGAGACTGATTCATCCCATATAAGTCCTCAACTTTCATCTTTCCAATTGACAAGCATAGTTTCACATGGGGGTCCTTATTGAGATCCATGTTAGTGATCTCCTTCTTGGCTAGGTTATTATGACACCATGTTGGTTTGAACCATCAAGGCCTAATTCAATGCACCATTAAAGCACATTGATTGGTTATGTGGTTTATTGCATGAGAAGTACCAATCATATTCTTGTGCCATATTGTTCTCTGCTAGAACCAATGCCCTTGATGTTGAAGCTATTTTTAATCATATGACCTGAACGGTCTAGAAGCTTGAGGTTGTCCTTGGTTCTAGCTCTGACTTACAGTCTGAAATGGTGGTATATTTTTTTATACTGCGGCCTAGCTTGTTACTAAATCTAGGGATGATATAGCCTATAACTCTGAGCTTGTTATCTTTTAATGGTTACTAGCTCGTTTCCTAGGTTCTGAAGTTTTTTCATGACTTCCTAGAGTTCTTTATAGGTGTTAGATGATGAGGTGGAGGATTCAACTGAGCTTTGACTCCGAGGAGTAGTTATAAGGGCTAATGTGGGTGTTTGGCTGATATCTGGGCTTCCTAACTCAGGTTACAGAGGCATGGATGGCCTAGGAGTGATTTTACCAGCCTGAATCAAATGGTTCTCATCCCCTATGTAAATGATATAGGCTGTAGGTAAGGTTGTGCCCCCCATTGACTAAATCATCAAAGAAGTTATAAGAAGGCACCTTCATTAGTGGGCTTTACTGATATTGGGATCTTGTCCCAAGTCCACTAAAATCTGAGGTTAAATTTTGTCAGCTGCCCATTGGGGCTCTCTTGATTGTTGTTAGTTTCTCCAACAAGGATAAGTTATCACCCTTCTCTCCAAACTGGTTGTGAAGAGCTATGTACAGCTGGTTCCAATTTTAGATAGATCTTGCATCGAGGCTCTTGAACAATTTTGAAGCTTTACCTTTGAGTGAAGAGGTGAAAACTTGACTGCAATGTTAATCTCATGGATTTCATGGATTGTAAAGACATTTGTAATATCTTAGACATATCCCTAGGAGAAGTCTGGTTTTCCCTAGTGAAATATGGGATGCTCTTTAAAGCTACTATCGGGATCAGATTTTGTGCAATCAGAGAAAGTGGGGTGTTCTGGTGAAGTTGACATAAGGATTTGGCTAAGCCATTATGATTGGCCTGAGCACCCCTCTTGATTGAGAGAACAGCTTTCCGAGAGGAAGTGTTGATAAGGCCCTATTTGATGGAGATAGAGACCTATAGGTTATTCTTCCTTCACTCCCTCAACTGGGGATAAGTCTACATAGAAAAATAATCCCTCTTCTCTAGTTCTTGACCGTGTTTGTATTATTTTCATGAACTTAATTAGACTGCTAAAACTAGTGGATTTGTCTCTTTTGGAGTCAGCCAGATGTGCAAGTTTAGAACTTCTTAAAAGTTAGACTCACCGCAAGTGCACATCAATCCTATTGTAATAAGAAGAAGACTTCTCTATCCCACCGGACATTCCAAAACTGTTAGTGTATAATCACAACAACGTAAATGGGTTCTATAGATCTATTTTTCTAAGACAAATTCATTTGGTGTTATTTCACAATATTGAGCTTTCCCAAGGTGTGGGACCTTACAAAAATGGGAAAACTCTCTAAGTTAAAGGTTAGTTCTTATTCCTATGATTAGGTGCATACGTGAGAACTTATAATGGATCTATCTCTTTACCTAATCTAAAACTTTCCAAGGAGACACGATAAAAAGGGTACAAGAAATAGGAAATAACTAGGCTACAAGGTGATGCACCGAAGGAATGATGAACACTAGTCTTGTTGATAGACACAAACCAATAAAATACTTACAATGATCAAGCACAGATAACCATATTTATAATGAAAGACCAGATGCAAGAAAAAGTGACAAAAAGATCTAGAATCAATCACAAATGTGTTTTATTGCTTTGTAGATTGATATAATACATTACAAAATAGCCAGGAGGTAATGAACATATTTTAATCTTTAATGGAAGGCCTTAACTCCATGAATTCCTTTACTAGAAGGAAAGGGGAGCCTACAAAACAAATAATGTCCAACCCTTTAAAATGAAACTGCCCCTGTCTTTATAGATTCAATCGAGAGAAGAAAAAAGAGAGAGAAGCGGGAAATGTAGGTTGAAGCTCAACGACTACGATAATGCCTCGAAAAAATCTTCCCACAAATCTATCTTTATTAAATCAATATTTGGTTCAGTTCCTTGAAGGAAGAGGAAACAATTGAACATATTGTATATGATCTAGTTGTTGAGGCAAGGAGATCCTGCATTAATGTCTTGAAGTTGTTTCTCAATTTTTCACCTATCAAAGGCCTATGAAAAATCAATTTTTATCTTTCCATGGCATAGAAGACGTCAAGACGCTTCCAATGGTGTCAAATTTTAATATTGCAATCCCACGAGTTGAAAGATATGCCCCTTGAAGTTTGTATGAGTGTATAAATGGGCTGGAAATGTTTTTGAAAAATCGTCCCCCTTTACATATCGGACATGTGCCAACTAGATTAAGGAAAACATTAGGTTCGTGGGTCCAAAATTTATCCTTTTCCCTTGTTCCCTAAAAAAATGCAAAACTTGAAAAAACCCCCGTGGCCCCGCTGCTCCGCTTGGACACGTGGCACTCTTTGGCTAGGCTGGGGAGATGCACTTCCATATTTTCTCGTATGCCCTTTTTTACAAAAGGAAAATTTTCACCTTTTACTCCCACTCCCCACTTTGGCTTTGACTCAAGCTCAAATGCTAATTTTTTCCCTTTAGCGGAGTTGCGGCCCATTTTGTAACTTTTACACCTTTTGGGGTAAGGGGAAAAAAACCAACTTTTCCCCGATGGCCCTCTTTGACTGGGGCATGCGGCAAAGACCACGCTTGGTTGAAAGCTCGGTTCAAAGTTTGACTCTTGAGGAGTGTCAAGTTGACACTTTTTCGCCTCCGTTGGTATGTGGAATTTTCAAGGGCCCATCTTACTTTTTGGACTTTGGGCTATGTGGTGAGCTCACACTCATTTGGGTCTCCATCTTACGACTAACTCTTGGAGATGTGCCACATTGACACTTGGCATTCTCCACTTACACTTTTATACTTAACCAATTTTGAGGCCCTATCTATCCTTCTTTTGGCTATGTCGACCATTTGCTACATGGAGGGCTAGCACAAGTTTGAGTCTCCATCCTGGGTTCCCATTTATGATTTGTGTTGACCCGACACCTAGCACCTTCTTTCTTAGTTGAAGACTTTTCAACAACCCCACAACTTCTTGAGGTTCTGGATGCATGGCATCCTAGCGCTCACTTGACTTTCTTTTCTAGATTTTACCTTTGGAGAATCACCACATAGACATGTGGTTCTCTTCGTTGCTTCCTCCATACTTGGTCATTTTATAGGCTCCTTTCTAAACCATTTCGAGTCCAAAGACTTTGAATGTTAACCATTTTCCCCTTCTTGCTCTTAGTTCCTCTATGGTACTACCCCTTCTTTTCTGACCCTGCTATTCCACGGTTGAGTCTTCCTGTAACTTGAAAAATGGATTAAAGACACGGAAACGGCTGCAGAGTTGTTTCTTTTGCATAGGGTCACTTTATCTTTCTCTGCCCCTACCACTCCATTGTTGAGTCCTTTTGTGATTTGTTTACTGAGATATGGATAACAATTACCAGAATGTGGTGTTCAAGTTCCACCAATATCTTCCAGGGATTTCAGTCCTACAATATTATTTGAAAGATAAGTTGACAATGTTTTTATAGTCAATATTGTTTAGATGGAAGTTTTGGTACGTGCGACAGATTACCTAAACAGTAAATTTATATCCATAATAAAATTGAAGGTGTAATATGACAAAATTTAGTTAAGTTTGATAAATATAAATCAGTACCATACCAATTGAAATATGTAAAGGAGTCTAAATGGTGTGAGCTACTTATAGAACATATGCCTATTTTTCAATTTATGAGAAAATGTAAGGATGAAATTATTTATGAGTATAAGGCATACACACAAATCTCTATGGTTTGATGAATAGTTCAAGATATGCAAGGACACATTTCTTATTAGTACTATTGTCTCGGTGGTCAATTTTATATAGAATTATAGGCTGTAACCACAAATGGAGTTTCAATTGTAATATTACAACTTAGTACAAGTTTCCATTTTTGTGCATATAACATTTATACAATCTCCTAACATTACAAAGAATGATCCATTTTTTTAAGAGAGTACAAATTTTATATCGGTGATGATCGTACTCATTCTAATAAATTTTTGCAAGGGTATTTCGAGTAATTTTATGGAAACTTGTTTGATAGGAACATTTTCTTCAATTAACATTATATATGGTCAGATAATTACATGTCTTAGTTTAAGAATACACAAATGTTTTTTGGATGAGAAGGATGCCTATCAAGATGGTGCATAACATATTTGAAGATTTTTTGAGGCTGGAAATGGAAAATGAGAGCATGACGGTGCATGGGGCATGTGTGAAAAGAGCTCTTCTAAGAGAAGAGCTAAAGTCAAAAGATGGTGAAAGATTCAAAGAGCATAGTAGAATGGTGTAATGAATACATGGCCGAAATAGTAGATATTTTTGGTTGATAGAGGAAAAAAAAATTCTAACTAAAGGATTCTATGACACTCATAGGGTCCAGTGATCTAAATTAATTTTGTATCTCACATGCTACTTCATGGGCCATATGGACAAGAAAGTTGGCATGTTTTTTTAAATCTTGTATTGAATTTGTCACACCGAGTGTGATTCACAAGAATAGGTGGATGGATGGATTTATAGGCATTTAACATCGCTTCCAAGTTATCAACATCTCTATGGGCATTACGACTTTTTTCAATATGAATTTGCAACATCAAAGTACTTTGACGACATTTTGATTTTGGTGCAATAAGTTAAATGATTATTTACAATTTTTGTATTGAGTTATGTCCATTGAATTTAATATGTATTTTAAATTTGAGTTAAAACCTTTGTTTTTATAGGGCATGTGTTTTTAGTTATTGTGATAAAAGATAGTGAAGAAGGAACAGACTAATTCTTATGTCTTTGTATGGAGGAAAGAAATAAGTTGACTTCTCCTATTATATATGGAAAATATATTGAGTACCCTACAGGGTAAGTGGTAGTTACTAGAACTTGTCTTTGATGGTAACCATTAAAAAATTACTTTATTTAGGTGTTTGAAAACTTTGAGACACATAGGAAAATACTCTTATATTCACATATAGTTCTAGCAATAAATATTGATTGTATAGATATCAAGGAGGACTAATAACAAGATTATTTGGAAGGTTTGAGAGGAAAATCATGAGGTAATCCTATCATCTATTCATATTAGATCTGATCTTGATGGTTCATTGGAATGAATTTACATGCTCACGTATGGTATATATAATTTATTTGAAGTGTTTAAATTTGTCAACTAGATTCAAGTTCATATATTTTATTAAATTTGTGTATTTTGTATATATCTAGTATGGTTTTGATTTAACTTAAATTTCTTTGACTTTAACACTTTTATGTAGGTTAATGGTGTCAGAAAATATTCCACATTCATGACCTGATTGTTCATTGGAATGAATTTACATGTTCAAATTGTATATATAATTTCTTTGAAGTGTTTAACATTGTCAACTAGATCATTCAAGCTCATATATTTTATAAAATTGTTGTATTTTTTATATATCTAGTATGGTTTTTATTCAACCTAAATTTCTTTGAATAACACTTTTATGCATGATGTTAGTGGTGCAAGAAAAGCTTCCACTTTCACATCCTTATGGTGAAAATTGGAATGAATTTACATGCTTTTCTGGTATATATAATTTATTTGAATTGTTTAAATTTGTCAAATAGATTCAAGTTCATATATTTTATTAAATTTGTCTATTTTGTATATGTGTAGTAAGGTTTCGATTCAACTTAAATTTCTTTGACTAAAACTTTTATACTGAGTTAGTGTTGCCGAAAAAGTTTCCACTTTCATGTGGTTGGCATTGTTAGTAGATAATTTTATATCTTCAAAGCTGAGAAAATATTTCATTGTTTTACAAGCAAAGAGAAGAAACTAAAAATGGTTTATGTACCTCTAGAGGGGGTTCTTGGTTCCAGAGGAGACATCCCAGAAGCAACTGGAGCACAGGGAACTGAAACAACGCCTCCCCAAGTGTTTAAAAGGACATATCTATGCGTGTGCATATTCATTTTGGTCCCATGACCCAATGTATAAAAAATATAGAGTTAAAAAACCTTACACTGGCTCAAACTACACTATTTGGTTCATGTGTAAACAATATGGCAATGAGACCACATATTGGAGATAGAAAAAAATGACATAGAATATTGTAGAGGGTCCCTACATCGAGGTGTAGGATCTAATGAGATGTCTCTAGGTGCCATGGAGGCTAACTAATCACCTGTCTAAGTTGTACGATTTTTTGGTCTCATGGATTTTAAGGGACTACACCCCAAAGAAGTATCCTTGAAGCAACGACATTGTCCCGCACTGAAACCACACCTCCTATAGTGTTTACCTAGACACTCAAACATGATGGTGTGGTCCGTTTGGTGCACAACCCACTATTTTCAAAATAAAGTGTTTCATAGCCTTACATTAGCTCAAACTATACTATTTGGTGCATTTGTAAATAATAAGTAGCGAGAGCATCGATTGGAGGAGGAAAAAACAAAGATAGGCTATTATAGAGGGTCCTTATATAAAGGTGTAGGATCTAACAAGATGTCTATAGGTGTCATGGAGACTAAGTAATCACTTGTCAAAGTTGTATAATTTTTTGGTCTAAGGACACTTAAGGGTCGATGCCCGATCAAAGTAGCCCTGAAGAAATAAAATTTTCCCACACCAAAATGACATCTTCTCTAACATTTACCTGGAATCTCAGATGTGTTGGTGCCGTCGGTTGTTCGGTGCCACGATGTCCGAGGCATGAATTCTCACTAATCGGCTCTGTTCATTTCCTAAGACTACCTATAAATGGAAATTTATGAAAATTTATGCCACAAATCCTTAATGAATGCCAAAACTCTAAATTCTTTGGTGTTATTAGAAACATCCTTTACTCAAATTTTTTTCTCGACTATTCTTAGTTTGGATGACCAAATGCCAAGTTGTGATTGTTAGAAGTTTCTACTAAAAACATGAATTGGGATGAATAGGAAAGGGGTTCTTGGCTCTAGATCAGGTGGTCGACTCCAAACCAAGTCTCCCTAGAGACCACTATAGCATCCGAAGGCATATACCCCCAATCGGATGTGTTGGCGGTGGTAGTTTTCTCCCACTACATCCCGGGGCATGAATTCTCATACTTGGGATGCATCAATGGGATTAAAATAAGCTAAAAAAATTACCATGTAAATACTCTAATGATGGTTTGATCTCTTTTTAAAGCATATAAATACACAATATAGTGTTAATAATATTTTTTGCATATGCTGTGACAACTAAACTACAATGTTTATGTATTTTTTTAAGCAAGTGAATTCAAATTCAGACCTTATTGTTACACACGTATATAACACTTAATTTGGACTAATACTGAACAAATAAATTGTAAGTACACTAAAAACATATAAAATGACTAGTAATAAATCCCTTAATAAATTTTTTAATTGTTTACATTTTTTCCCACTTTTGAGTGTGTTTACCACATGCTTAAAATAAGAAAAATTATATAACTCGACACTTGAATATACTAAAAAAAATAGATCTTTCACCAAGAATCTTCAAAACCATTATATAACATAACATCATATATCATATGTATCATAATGGATAATGGTCACATATCATCGAGGACATGGAAATCAAATCAAGGCCATCAAATCAAATCAAACATAGAAGTAATATCGTTATGAAAACCAAGATGTATATAATATATGAAACAAAGTGTGCCATACATATAGGACCATATGCGGTCACATAAGGTTGTATACATGAAATATGAATAATCATAAACTAGGACTAGATATCATATATATCTATACATGGGTCATATGAATCTAATCATTAAACATACTCCCTCTCTTTGCCCTAGTAGAAGAAGCATGTCCACAACTTTGTGGATGTAGTGGAGGGAGATTCCACTACACATTTAATCTGTGTGGTCATAGATGTATCTAAGATGGCTTGCAATCTAGCTTGCACATTCAAACAAATCAAGTTTTTAGCACCCAAATTTTTAAAATACATTTAAAATTTACAATTTTTGAATTTTTAATGCATGTGAAATCTTACCACAATCTCATCATCCCTATCAATTTGTCATCGACACTGCGCAGGTCAATGGTAGGCTCACGAAGTGTAGGATAAATATAAATAAATACTTAAAATTAAATATTTCATGTATAATTTGATATTGTAGATAAGTAGTAAGAAAACATTCCCCTATAATTTAACAAATTTGAAAAATTTTACCTAAGTTAGTGGATCTAAAGATGCTATGGAAGCATCTACAACAACCTCCATAGTGTACATATAGGGAAGAGTCTCTTTGGTAGTCATAAGTTGTACAAAGAACATGTAGATCAACATTAATTGAAAACTTTAGCAATACTAGTAGCAATAAGGCCTAAAACAAAGAGCTATGTAATATTGCAAGTGTATGACTGAACCAATAGTCTAAACACCTTATGATAAAGTAGAGAAGGATAATTAGTCCTATTTATTTACATAATATCTCTTGACTGTTAATATGGAAAGGTCCTACAGGTGATGTAGATCATAATCATAATTTTTATGTGTCTTGAAATTGCATAATTTGGTTTTTAGAGCAAATTGTAGGCTCTTGGGCTCTATCTAGGGATTTGTGTAACTTTTGATTGTACAGGTGAATCTTGCTAGAAATTTCAAATTATCTCTTTTTGTGCATGAATTAGAAGACCCCAAGATTTCTTGGTGATTGATATAGTGTAGTGAAAGTTATCTAGATAACAATTATTTCAAGCAACTTGGTAAAAGTACAATGTACAAAAATGAAGGAAAAAGTCAAGATTCTCACTATAATTTGATAAATCATGATCTTAGACTAGGTATGAAGGTGATATCAGGTATGAATGAGATGTTTGAATGATCTTAGGGGTGTAGGAATAAAGAAAATGTCATTAGTTGAATGAAATATGACTGTACATGACAATATTAAGTCATAAAAAGGGTTATTAGAGATATTCAAGAAGTAATCCATTAAAGATATGGATTTTATTTGTTATGTAGAACTTGGTTCTAGGAAGGTCACTACACTATATCCATTATACATGAGAATGCAAATATAGTGAAACTTGATGAATAAAATATATATTATGAGATTGGGTGTATAGAATTACATGGGAGTATTGGTGATAAACATGAACCAAGAGACCAATGATATATTTAGAAGTGTAGGTAACTTATCCCATATTGTCATCTCTTTCTTGTTTAGAGAGAAGAGGGTTAATAAAGAATGCATAGAACTAACAATGTTGGCAAGGTCAGTTATGCATACATCCTAAGAAGCTAAAAGAGATCCTTAGAGGCAAGGGATGATGGAGAAATCATTAGAGATGGAGTTCTCTAGAAACATTTTAGGATAGAGGTTAGTTCAATGATCATGCTAAAAGGAGAGTTTGTATATCTAGGAGAGTGTTTACTTAAGCCTTGCATCATAAGAGCTTAATGTTATGATCAAATTGTACTGGCTAGAGTTATGGAATTGAAAACTACTATAGAATTCCATAATTAGAAACAACGTGTAAAGAGAAACTAACTTGCTCAAAATTCATGTGCCCAGAGCAAATGATGACCCTCTAGGATCTTGTGTATAAAAGAAAAATATTTTAATATGTACATGTACATGTGAAACACTATTAGTTTTTACATGTATGTACATGACGTAATCAAATACATATATATTAAAATGAAAAAAATGAAATAAACTATATATATATATATTATATCTATTTGACATTTACTTATGAAAGACCAAGATCATTATCACCAGTTCTAAAAAATACATGATCATCTCATCTAGAGAAAATAAATCATGTGATCTAGAAAATGATGTCTCGCTTGCAAAGAATATGGAAGCGCATGATCCTACACTTCATTTTAATTTATTTCTATGATTAAGAGAATTATTTAAGTGTTTTTAGTTGTATATGTTCATTCCTATCCATATAAATGGAGAAAAGTACAGAAAGGAAAGACATACATCTCATTACACAAAAATATATTCATTTATTCATCTGGAATAATTGTGCATATTTATCTCACACAATCTGTGAGAAATAAATAAAGAAAAGGAATGCATATATTTATGAAATTGAAAATGTAAAGAGGTAAAGGAAACCCATCATTTCCTTGAGGAGGTTTTCTTTCCTTCGAAATGCTCCTCCATCTGTCCTCTATAAGCTAAATCATGTTACCCCAAAAAGGGAAGGAAATGGTGTCAATATTGAGCTTAGATTTTTATTTTAACTCCTTATATTTCCAGTTTAAGAAAAACATGCATTCAAAAGTGAAATTATGGTATTCACAGTAAATTTGTGAGCACATATCTAACTAATTTTAAGATTGGAATAGATAAGTACAATTACAATATATCATAAGCTGAGAAGAGAATGGAATCTAAATTTGCAACATCATTTGTTAATTTCAAAAGAATTCATTTTCATCTTTCAAGGAAAGGTACAGTGTTCATAAATGTAACAGGTGCAAAAGATCTAATAAAATTCCATATATAGCCTGTGGTGACATGATCCAAAAGGTGAAATGTTTAAAAAAAATTTTATCCCAAAGCATAATATAAAGGATAATACAACTTCAAATTAGATATGTTTTCAAGAAACCATGTTATAGATACCCATGAAATGAACCATAGAATGCAAGTTTCGAAGTATAATTTTGAAAGGAGAAATTAGATCATTGATTACAAATATAATACAATTTTTTTTTCAGTATTGTTTGAGTCCTAAACCTTACAAAGCTATATTGCAAAAAATACAAACTTCAAATATCCATGCTTGAAAATTAAGATAATTTTCAGAGCTAAGAATAATGTCGAATCAGATTAAAGAAGCATCTCGAAGTAGAAATTCATGATAGAGCGTGTTACCTCGAGCTCCAGAAATAGAGGAAGTTATATCAAATATATCAAATTGCAATAGAAAAATTAACACAGAAATAAATCCAATCAAAAAAGAAGCCACATACAGGTTAAAATATATCCCAAAATTCATATCAGAAGAATGATCAATTAGTTAAATTCCTAGATCTAGAGCTATGAGGTAGATAATGATTATGTTAGAATGAACTCACCAGTGGAAAAGGGTTTTTGGAGATTAAATAGAGATTCACGCTATTAACAAATGAATGTCATGATATAATGTGACCTTGTCTTTATTTCATCAAGACAATAAACACAAGCTCATTTACAGGTAAACATAGATCTCGAGCTTTCATTGGGAAAATTAGAAACAACAAACAGAGTTAAGAGTTGTCAAGTAATAGTATGAGAAGGATTTAGCTTCTCAACAATGGCTTAAAAGCATCACTAGGAATGATCAAGAATGGTGAGTTAAGAAATGCTCCAACCTTTCATTCGTGCCACATTGAAATGCCAAATAAACTCAAAAAATAACAAACCAAATGGAAAAAAATCCTCAGGTTTATAGAAAATATGAGTCACAGGAAAAACTACACACAATAAACAAAATGTAGTACCTTGATCTTCTTTCTTTTTCCAAAACTCAGTAGAATACAAGAGAAGAACACTAAATATAACTTGCCAAAAATTACTAGCATTTCCCCTCTCTCACGTAAATTTCTCCATGTCTTAAATTTAGAGAACGTAAGGAACCTAGAAAGGGTTTTTCATTACTTTTAAAATAAAGATACTAAAGGCTCCAAGAATTCCATAAATGAGTCCTCATAGTCGAAAACAACAAAACCAGAGCTCCAAAATTATTCACAAATCAAATTCATGGCCCAGATTTAAGAAAAAAGAGAGTGCAAGATCAAAATATTAGGTCATGGACTATCCATTTGAAATATTTCAGCAAGTACAAAGAATATTGAATGAAAAGCATGATCAAAAATACCTATGTCAAAATTACTTGAATCTGATATTTTTCAATCAAAGGATTAATACCCATTTTAGGTTAACCAAAAACAAAATTTTGAGTCAAAATTTGAAATTAGACAAGTCCAAATAAAGGAAATAATCCATTTTTATTCGACAATTTTTAAATATTTGTCATAGAGTTTTAAGAAAAGGCTCAAGGAATGACCAAGAACTTACTAGTTAGTGTCAAGGTTAACAAACCCTTGAAAATCATCGAATATGGAGCCAAAAAAGCACAGCTAGTAGCCATTTAAGCTCTTCATTATAGAAACAGTCTAGAAAAGACACAAAGCGACAAGGGTTTTAACCATTTTTAATTTGCAGTGATCAAATATTGGATAAATGAAGGAAATGGATCATCTATGTAAGTAAAAAAATGATAGTGACAAGGATTCTTACCTTGGGGAAAATTTTAAATTATAGATTCTCCATTATCGGGCTCAAACTCATGTGTAAAATAAAACTATGAAATTCTCGCAAAGTTTGTTTTATAGATGCACTAATCAAAAGCTAGAAACGTAGCTTTCCATAATGAAAACCATACACCCGACTCAAAACATTGGAGAGAATGTTAAAACATCATAAGATCTAGTAGCCTTAAGCCTCAATCCATGGTGGCAAGACAAATTTTTCAAATTATTAAGGGAAAATCCACCAAGCCTTAGAAATAATAAAATAAGATCTCATGTTTTTACAAGAAAAGGATCTAAAAGCTCAATCAAGCCCATTTCAAAGTGAAATCAAAAATACCCATATTAGAAATAAGACATCCACAAGTCAACAATACAAAGAACCAAAAATTTATGCTCAAGGGTCAAAGATCAAAGTTGTACGGTGATACAAAGAAATATATTGATTTCAAAGTATTAATGTTACTATAAGGTTGAAATAATGAAGCAAACAGTTACATGTTATAGAATCAAAAGGCTCACCTTCAGAATAGCCGGCATGAGCAATTATCAATTCTTGGAAACCCGAATGAGAGAGATGGCTGTTGAAAAAAGCATAGAAGTTGAAGAAATCTCTTACATCTCTAAAACCCATTACAATGGCGACTTTGTTGAATAAATAAGAGGTTTAAATACAAAATTCTCAAAGTAATCTCCATGAACAACCATGATCGTGGAACACAAAATAAAGCAATGGTGAAGCATAATAAAAACCTCTAGGTCGAGCCCCAACAAAATGCAAAACTTCATGCTCAAAACTTTAGGGAGCTCAAATTCATAAAGAAAGAACGCAAAATCTTCATGATGGTGCCCACTGACTACCAAAACCTCTTAGAGCTCATAAAGGTTAAATGTTTTTAGAAGAATCAAATATTCATTCATAAGCTTGCCATAGAAACCAAAGGTCCTCAGAGAAAGCTCAAGTAATCATGGAAACCGTGAAAAAAATATCAATAGAGGTTTCTCAACTCACAAGGAGCTCGTAGCACAGTGCAAAGAATGATTAGGTTTTGAGATATTTTGTGGCTTAAACTTAGATTTGAGTCAATTAATTTTACCCTAAGATCATAATTACGGACATGTAAATATCAAAGCAAACCCTAACCCGGTGGAGTTAGACAACACACAGACAAATCTCAAGGGTCAAATCAACATGGGGAGGGGGTCTATTTTCCCACTCATGATTATGTTTTCAAAACCATAGTATATGAAATGATCGAGTTAATTTGAAAAGGAGGCATCATATGATTTGTGCCATGTAAAACAAGCTCAATGATTATTTAATCATAATATGTGCCGAGTCAAGGAGGAGTCTATGTTAGGTTAAAACTATACCAATCACAAAAATAACAAAGTGCATAGTCAACATTGTTTTACTCCTAATATATTATTGTCACCTTATCCAAGAAGCAATATTAGATTGCACATACACAAGTTAGAAGATACAAAGAGTATGTTTGGCATGCGATCATGAAGGGGTTGATGATGAGAATTGAAATATTTTACCTTGAAAATTGGCTAAATACCTCGTACCCTTAAAGTGGTCAACATCAATGGTGATCCCCACGTGGGTTGAATGTTTTGTGAAGTGTTGAAACCAAAGACATTATTTTTGTATGCAAAGGAATATTATTCTTGCATGTGTACAAGTGGCCAACAAATTGTAAAGAAAAAATTTGAACATGTATACATCAAAGGTGGTTTCCACACATCAGATGTGACATCATTAGATAGAAGAAAATTTGCATGCATTTGAGAAGAATTCCTCATCAATAAATTTTATTGTTAGCCAATATATTCATCCAACTTTTTAAAAATATAATAGTCAACTTCAGTTTGACTAAGTTTTATTTTGTAACCAAGGATTTTAAATGCCTCATTATATTAGCATGTCTATTTTTATTCCTTTATTTATTCATGATAAAGGGATAAAAATAGGATATATGGGTGAGTACAATTTTTAGTCTATTTTTACAAAGGGTGGATGAATAATTTTGTTATATATTGTGTGCATTAGAAAAGCATGGAGGAGGGCAGTTTTGGACATAGGAGTGTTGAAGCTGATTTTTCCATTTTTTCCCTTTGAATGAGAATTTATTTCTATCTTCCGAATTATTTTCGAGTGTCGTGTATACTTTATTACTTCTTGTGAATGTCAAATTCCTGATTGATCATCTTTCCTTGCTGCAAATTTAGTACTTTCTACATAATGTTAGTGTGCATGCTTATCTTAACAATATTGTTGTCAATATTTCCCTCAATACATCAAGCATTTTGCCTTAATAGTCTCACTGAAAACTATTGGTTTGTGCATCCAGAATCCATTCTCAAATATTTTTGCATGTACTTAGTCAAATCCCTTAATAAGTTGTGTGTATCAACCTAGTTTTAAATTAATTTATAATCATATTTTTACCCTCAAAACCCCAAAAATTAGTTTAAGATACATCAAGAAGGAACCAGCCTTGATACTAGAGACTCACCTCAATAATAGGTATACCCATAGACTTGAGGTGTTTCCATTGTATCTATGAAAGAGAGAGATCCAGAGAAAGCTTAGAACCCCTATAGTCATCTCTCTACAGGGTGCACTTTTGAGAGATAAAAGTTTTTGGCATGCCTCGTGGGACGAGGACAAGAACTACTATTGATGGATTCTGAAGATTCAAGATCTAAGAAGAACTCATCTCGTGACTTCGTAAATCTGATTTCAAATCAGGACAAAACTTTTCAACAACATTAAATTTTTCATCTACAAATTTCAGGTATTTTTCATGAAAATCACATCTATTACTTTGATGTTATCAGTGATTTTTATGAGTAGCAGATCTCTTTTTCATAATTTCAATATTTTATGAGGTCCTGTAGCCATAAACCTAATTTTTAGTAGTATTATCAACCAAACCAACAACCCTTTTATCCAATTTCACCTTCATACCAGTTTGATAACCCTTACCAAAATGAATATCCTTATGACCCAAACCTTGGAAATCAGTATGATTATCAATATGATGATCATTACATTGTTTAAGGTCAAAGTTATGTAGAGGATTATGTTGATTGTTAAAGGTGAAGAGGTCTCGAAATCGAGCTTAATAAACTCAAGCAATCATTTTTAGTTTTCAAGGAACTATATGAGAAATCATTAGCGGTAAAAGATGATAGGCATCAGGTTTTTCATAATTTAGTGCCTATATATCCCCCTTGTACATCAAAGGAGCCCATCCATCAGTTTTTGAATCATCAGGTTATTGCAATTCCATCTTTTCCTACCCTAAATTCATGTATTGAACCTAAATTAAAGTGTCAAAGTTTCCTTTTAGATGTTGTCCTTCAAATAGAGCTTGTACCCTAGCCTCTCTTTAAAAATTTTCTAGTTAAGGATGAGATTAGTCCCACTCCTCCTTTCCTCATATTTTCAGTCTAGGAAAAAGAGGCTCATAATATCATTATGGAGGGACAACAAGTTGAAGAAAATAATAGGTTGGAGTTTTTATAGAAGATAGAGAAATGGGTTTCTAAATTTTAGTTCGATCATACTCTAGAATTAGAAGACCAACCCATTCAAAAGGTATGATTTTGTTGTCCTCTCAAAATTTCCCCTCTTTTGAAATTCAAAAAATTGAAAATTTTGAGTTGACACCTTTTAATGATGATCTAGTGAAGTGAAAAGTTGAGGAGATAGTGAAAATTCATGTTTTTGGAGTCATTTTGGTGATTTACGGGTCTATTGGACATTTTTGTCCCACATGTCCCAAGTTCCATGGGATTTCTATTCCCAATCACCTGTATTCCCCAAAAATATTTTAACTTTCGTTCTATCGAAACTTTTTATCCCACATGTCCCAAAGTTCTTTGGACCTTCTGTTCCTCGATCGCTTGCATCGGCCGCATGGGTCTATCGCATACTTTTGTCCCATCTATCCCAAAAGTGTTTGTGATTTCTGTCCCCACTTTTCCCACATAACTCGCATCACCGGTTGAATCGTGTCTTCATGTCCCTCACATTTCAAAGTTTCTGAACTACCTGTCCTCATTTGGACCACTTTACCTGCATCACCCATGTTAGCTGGATCACGTCTTCACGTCCCCATGTCCCAAATGTACCAAAGACCATCCGGGCTAGGTTTTTCTACTCTTCCCGATTCTTTCCTTTTTGAGTCGGTGCATATGAATTTAATGCACATTTATGACCTTCTCTCTCCTAAATGGCTATTTAATGGGACTACCCTCTACACATTTGACACACTGCTCACTTGTTATCATTCGCTCGAATCCCTGCAATTAAGATCATTTGCTTGTGCTCCCATTCCCTTTGCATTTTTCATTGTGGATTCAATCTGTGAAGGTTTTTTCTCTATATGTTGCAAATATGAAGATTAAATTCCAGGGTCAAGAACATGTTTCACCTCTTGAGTCCTCTATTCCGATATCGGGGATAGTGAGGTTTGGCACCTAGATTTTGGTGATTTCTAGAACAAATTGACTAGCCCTAATCCTTCCCCCATGGCGCAAATGATCAATGACAGTGGCCTTACATATGTGACAGGGCTTCCCAATCTTAGTACAATGTGCCAACACCGTGCTCACCTGTGGGGCTCACTTTAACCCAGACACCAAGGAATTGTCTAATGTGCATGGGGAGCTGATTGCTAAACTAGATGTTGCTGCCATTACTGCTGCTCTATGGATTCCAGAAGTTGAAGAATCCATTGTTATCACTTAGGCTAAATATCAAACTCTATTTGAGTAGGAAAATGATAAATATAAGGTGAGGATAGAAAAATCATGGTTGAAGAACCCTAAGAAGGGAGCATCTTGACTTTCCAAGGCATTATTTAGAGCTGATTTCAATGAAGAGCTATCTAATTTCATTATCTTACTAGCTCGTGTCATGAGATTTCCCTCTACCAATGAATTTAACTTTTGGATGTGGCCGCTCATCAACATCGTCTACGAAGGTAGTCAAAGTATAAATTGGGTAGAAATCATTTGCATGAATTTGATAGAGCAATTGTCTAATGTGCAATAGACTAAGAAGTTCTATATGACTTCCTATCTCATGTATACCCTAGAAGAAGGAGCATTTATCATGTATACCCTTGAAACTAGTAACCACAACTTCAGGAGGGTGAATGATGCCTTTACCATGTATATTGTGAGGCTTTTAGAAAGTGATACTACCAGGAGATTTTCGATGAAGCCATGAACCTGATAGCAAAGTATGGAGCTTTCTTCATTCAGTTTAGGAGGTTTTCATATATCAGGTTGGCTGGTTATGAGAACACACCTCTCAAGCTCCCCATGTTTTGTAATGACAAGATGGCTTTGATTGAAGTGTGCACACAATTGGATAAATTACATAGAACCTGCAGGGACAAGAAAATCTCTGGTCTACATTTCCCTATTTCCTTGGGTAACTATACATGCAAAACAACCTTGGATGCTCAAAATATAGAAAGGGCCCTCACTCCCATCATTGTTCACTTTTTCAGGCCTAGGACCTATTTTGATTTGAAGAAGTTCATTGAGTTGAATCTCAGAATTAATTATCATCATAGGTCAGATACTGAGGACTACTGGGCCGATTGTGTAGATGACTTTGAAGCAAGGTGGAGGCACTATGGCAGATTCTCTCTATAGCTGATACAGGAGCTCAATCTCTACCAAATTCCTAAAGGGTTCCAAGATGATAATGAAGACTTGTTGTCTTATGAATATGAGACATTGATCAAGCATACTCCCTTAGAATATTTGGACTGGTACAAGAAGGAGAAGGATGACTTGGTTGAGATTTTGGCCCCTGTCCTTGTAAGAACCAAGGTTTGGTTTGATAGAAAGGTTTGAGAGCTTAAGAAGAATCCAAGTGGATCTTCCTCCAAAGATACTTCAACACCTAGGAAGGAATCACATACACCCAACACGAGAGGTACCTACACAAACCCCTCCTCCTTCCTCAAATAAAGAACCTAAATCATCTACTCCCTCTTCTTCTACTCAAGTGTACCAAAAGAAGGTAAAAGAGGTTAAACAAGAGCCAATTGAGGAAGACCCCCTTCTAAGGCATTCAGAACTACCTTCAAGGCCAGAGAATGTTATTTTTCTTAGTGAAAGTGATGATAGTGAAGTACCAGACCCTGCAGGAACTTCAGAGGTTACAATAGATAAAGAGAAGGAAGTGCCTAACACTGAACCTCCAAGTTCAAATAATTCCTCTACTCAAGAAGATAAAATACCTCACTCACATCTCTACTGGAAGCAATAGTGGTAAATACTTTAAGTGCCATGAGCTCACTTTCTCTTGGATCTCTTGTTCCTCCTTCTTCCTCCACTTTTGCATGGGTGCAACCCTTGGTTGACAGCAGGAAGAGAAAACCTTATTCTTGATTGACAAGGCCAAATTTTGATGTTGTGTAAGCCTTGTTGGGAACTAATCCTCCTGCTCCAACAAAGAGAGCTAAAAAAACTTCAAGAATAATGACAGATGCTTAGGGCCAACAATTTCTATAGGTTGTAAAGCCTAAAGTTGATAAGGCAGAGCAAGATCTATTAGCCTCTAACCTGGAGCTTTCTAGGATTCCAATGGGAGAATCTACCCCTAAGAGTGAGGTGCATAACCTCCAGGAAATAGTAACCAAGGTTATTGAGAGAGTAGAAAGGGGTAAACAAACTATAGAACAACTGGAAGAACAAAATCAAGTTCTTTCTAGCTTCATCAAGTCGTTATTGGCTAAGGACAAGGTTTTGGATCCTACTCCACTGGCTTCCCTTCCTCCCTATGATTCTCAGTCAAGATGAGGTTCAAAGTATCAAGGATATACACAGGTATTCCACTTATGGGAGGGCTATGGAAGCCATGGTTGATGACATGATCATTGTAGGCTTGAATTTCATTGTAGAAGCCTTCAAACTCAATGAGAAGGTGGCCAACCTGCAACAAAAACTCTCCTCCTCTATTGGAACCATGGACAAAGAACTGAAGCTTTGGAGTAGTTGCATCATAGATCTTCTCCTGATGGAATAGGAGATGAAAAGATATTGATGGCCAATAAATTTTTTTATGGTGCCAAGGAAAACTTATCAAGTTCATGGGTTTTCAGTGTGGAATGGAAAATAACATTTCTGGAACAAGCCTTGGGGGAATTGAGGAACAGTTGGTAGAAGGGAGAAGCCTTCAAAACATGTGTTGTGTCTGCCTTCAAAGATATTCACTATCATCTTCATGATGAAACTTCAGGTGTTCCTTTCTCTCTCAAGAGATTAAAACTCAGTTCAGGGCATTTGTTAAAGAAAACTTGTTCAAGGAGGAATTGATTACCAAAGAGAAGATAAAGGAGATTTGCTCTCTTCAATCTGCTATTGAAGAGGCTAATAAAGAATACCTTGAACATATTGAGTTTGATAAGGACATGGAGAAATGTCTAGGTACTTGGTCTCAAGCCACTACCAACACATCAGTCCCACAAGGCAGAGAGATAGTTGAAGCATTGAAAAGATTTAGGCAACGGATCCTCAAGTTGGTGGGCCCTCCTCAAAGCAATAAGTAGATGTTTTCCCTTCTAGCTTCTCCTCTCCTCCTTATTTTTCTCAAATCAGGCTCATTGTAATTAATTAAGGATCTTGTGTCGAGCACTTCCTTAATTAACATTTTAGTTAAAAGAAACAGTTACCAAGTGTAACTAATTTGTAAGTTATATAATGGGCTCTCTACGCCATTTTCAAGGGCTGGAACTCTGTTTATTTTTGAAAGTGTAAAGGAGTAAAAAGCTATCAATACAAAAAGATATCTCTTTCTGTTTCCATCTACTCTTGTTCTTTCATTGCTATCTATTTAAAATTATTGAATCATTAAGTCTATTTTAATTCAAGAAGCTTTGTATTCTTGTGGATGTCATCTCTAGAACTTTGTGTCTATGAAATAACATCTATGGTCTTAAATGCAAATGATTCTATTCTATATGATTCCTTCTGGCATGCGTAAAGAATTATTTTGTTATCTATATTTCTTGAGAGTGCTTTTCTGCCCCCTCCCATTCCTTAATTCTTCTATCCTTTTGTATTGATGATCTGTTATATTATAACACTTTCATGATATTAGAGTTCCTCATTAAAACTACATGTTGTACATTTGTAAATAAGTTTTTGCCTTTAATAAGGGAACCTCTCCCATTAAAGAGGAGGGACATTCTGTCCCTGATTGTTGCTTTCAATAAAGTCCTTATTTGACAACCAATAATTCTGATTTTTTAGCAGATCTAAAATAGATTAAGGATGATCAACAATCTTCATATTCTGAGCATAGTGTGCATGAAGGCCCCCTACTCCTACAAAGTACTGATTTCATCCCATTTTTTAAAACCTAAAGAAATTTTGTAGATCAATTTTGAATATAAATCACCTGATCTAAGGGATGAGAATCATGTTTGTAGTTTATTATATTTTATGATTGATGACAGAAAAAAGAAAGATTAGTTTCATAATGATCATCATCAAACAATTGAGTGTGAAGATCCTTATTTTTCTACATGCATGGAAATAGCCACATTATTAGGGACTTACAGTGTTCCACAAGGACTATCAAATGATACTACAAGCATTCATAAGAAACAATCTTTCATTGGGGAAACTAAAGGTCCATAGGGCATTGTAAGAATGGATAGAAGGCAAGAAATTGAAAATATTGCTGAAATATCAGTCATGGTAGTAATGGATCAAAATATTGAAGAGGCTAAATGCTTTTCATATCAATTTCAGAATTTCAAAGAGAATACACAATAGTTTATAGAGGAAAATAAACTTTCAGAACAACCTTCAAAAGAGCTATAGAGAGGCATATTATCGAAAAGGAGGTTCATATTTAAGTACAAGACAAGAAAATCAGATTTTCAGCTATTTGGAGGCCATGTCCTATTTGGTACCTTTCTTGTTCACAAAAGGCCACAACAATACCATAGTTCATGCTTGTATCAGAGCCTAAAAATGATCGTTAGATCATCAACAACTAGTTCAAAGCCCTTGTAATAGTTTGCAAAAATAGTTAGAAATATCATTCGTGTTTTGCGTGGAGTTTTGGAACAAATTCAAGGTACACATCTCATTTTTAGTTCTATCACGTTACTTGTTTTGCAAGTTGAATTCATTACATCGTTTCTAGAGAAAAGGAAGCTATTTTTCACTACCTGTTTCAGGTTTTATTTATCCTCAATTTTCAGCTTATTAGAATAGGGTATATTAGTATTTTCCTTTCAATAAGTGCAGTTCATACACATCACAATGTCTTTCAATTCAATAAGTGCATTCGTGCATGTGATCTAGTTTAATAGATCCTTTTCTAGCTTCATTTTGTTTTTCAAAAAGGCAGGTTTTGGTTATAAGTTTTGAATCCATGCCTAATGAATAAGAACAAAGCTACAGTTTACAAAAGCGTGTAGCTTTCCCCAAAATCACCAAAAATGCATACATTTTCACACCCCATGTAAAAATGGATCAACTTGAAACTTTTAAGTTTCTCAAATTGTTTAGGTTACAAGTTTGACTATGATTGGGCCATCCACATCGAAATAAGATACATGATTTTAATTGTTGTTTTTGCACAGTCTTGAAAGTCACACTTAGACCAAAACTACAACTTGTGTATAGTTACAAAATTTCATGCCTCATAGATGCATCCATTCCATTTGTTACCCTCGTTAGAACCATGCAACATCCATAAATGACCATCGCAAAGCCCTGATGAAGGAAGAAATGACAACATGTACTAGAAATGATGTTCTTAAACTACAAACAAGTAGGTTTGAAGGACAAGGTATAGTTTTACAAGTAGTTTGCATTTACAATGAGCGTCAATAAGGTACACTTGATTTTAATTTATTTCTATGATTAAGTGAATTATTTAAGTGTTTTGAGTTGTATAAGTTCATTCATTATCCATATAAATGAAGAAAAGTATAGAAAGGAAGGACATACATCTCATTACATGAAAATATATTCATTTATTCATGAGGAATAATTGTGCATATTTATCTCACACAAGCCATGAGAAATAACTAAAGAAAAGGAATGCATATATTTATGAAATTAAAAATGTAAAGAGGTAAAGGAAACCCGTCATTTCCTTGAGGAGGGTTTTCTTTCTTTCTGAAATGTTGCTCCAACTGTCCTCTACAAATTGCATCATGATACTTGAAAAGAGAAGGAAATGGTGTCAATATTGAGCTCAGGGTTTTATTTTAACTCCTTATATTTCCAGTTTTAGAAAAACATGCATTCAAAAGTGCAATTATGGTATTCCCAATAAATTTATGAGCACATCTCAAACAAATTTTAAGATTGTAGCAGATAATTACAAGTACATAATATCATAAGCTGAGAAGAGAATGAAATCTAAATTTGCAACATCATTTGTTAAGTTCAAAAGAATTCATTTTCAGCTTTCAAGGAAAGGTACAATGTTCATAAATGTAACAGGTGTAGAAGATCCAATAAAATTCCATATAAATCTTGTTGTTGACAAGCTCGAAAGGATGAAATGTTTAAACATAAAAGTTATCCCCAAGGCATGATATGAATGGAGGGTAAAAATTCAAATCAAAAAAATTTTCAAGAATGGATGCTATAGATACCCATGAAATGAACCACATAATGCAAGTTTCAAAAGTACAAGTTTTGAAAGGAGAAAGTAGATCATTGATAAAAAAATAGAGTACAAAATTGTTTTCATTATTGTTTGAGGCATAAACCTTGCAAAGCTATATTATGGAACAAACAAACTTCAAATATCCATATATGAAAATTAAGCAAATTATTTTAGCTAAGAACAACCTCGAATCACATTACGAAGCATCTAGAAGATGAAATTCATGATAAAGCATGTAACCTAAAGCTCAAGAAACAAAGGAAGCTAGATTGAATATTTCAAATGGCGGTAGATAAAGTAATACGAAACAACTCCAAAAAAAAAAAAGCCACGTGCAAGGTTAAAATAAAACCCAACATGCATATCAGAAGAATGACCAACTAGTTAAATGTCCAGATCTAGAGTTATGAGGAAGATAATGATTATGTTAGGATGAACTCACCATTGGAAAAGGGTTTTCAAATCTTAAATAGAGCTTGGCATTGTTAACAAATGAATGTCATGACATAATGCAACCATGGCTTATTTTCATCCAGAAAATAAACACAAGCTCTTTTACAGGTAAACACACATCTTGAGATTTCATTGGGAAAATAAGAAACAACAAGTAGAGTTAAGAGTTTCCAACTAATAGTACGAGAGGGATTTAGCTTCTCCACAATGGCTTAAAAGCATCACCGGGAATGATCAAGAATGGTGAGTTAAGAAATTCTCCAGCCTTTTGTTTGTGCCACATTGAAATGCCAAATCAACTCAGAAAATAGCAAACCAAATGGAAACAAAATCCTCACGTTTACAGGAAATTTGAGTCAAAGGAAGAACTACATGCAATAAACAAAACATAAAACTTTGATCTTCTTTATTTTTCAAAAACTCGGTTGAATACAAAGAAGAACACTAAATACAAATTAGTAGTTGATAAACGACAAGAATGAAAATCGTAAATCATCAAGAAATTATATAGCTTCAACAAAGATTTCCAAGACGGCCACGTAAAAATGACCATGGTTTCCCCTCTCTTGCAGCGATTTCTCCATGTCTTAAATGTAGAGAAAGCAAAGAACCTGCAAACGGTTTATCATTCATTTTAAAATGTAGAGATGAAAGGATCTAAGGATTCCATAAATGAGTCCAAATAGTCAAAAAATTAGAACCAGAGGTCCAAAATTATTCACAATTCAAATTTATTGCCCAAATTTAAGGAAAAGGAGGGTGCAAGATCAAAATATTAGGTCATGGCTGAGTCATTCAAAATATTTCAGAAATTGAAAAGAAGATTGAATGCAAAGCATGATCAAGAATACCTAGGTCAAAATTCTATGAATCGATATTTTTTTATCAAAGGATAATACCCATTTTGGGATATTCAAAAACAAACTTATAAGTCAAAATTTTAAATTATACAAGTGAGATAAAGGAAATCATCCATTTTTATTCCACAACTTTTTAAATATTTGTCACATATTTTTCAACAAATGCTCAAGGATTAACCAAGAACTTATAAGTTGGGGTCGAGGTTAACAAACCCTCAAAAATCATTGAATATGGAGCAAAACAACTCACACCCAATAGCCATTTTAGCTCATCATTGTACAAACAAAGCCAAAAAAAAAAAAAAAAAAGACAATGGTTTTAGCGATTGGTAATTTACGGTGATCAAAGATTGGAGAAATGGAAGAAATGGAACATCTACAAGTAAAAAAATTATAGTGACAAGCATTTTTACGTTTGGGAAGAATTGCAATTATAGATTTTCCATTGTAGGCTCAAACTTGTGTGAAAAATAGCAATAATGGCAGTTTCATCTATAAAATAAAACTATGAACTTCTCCACATAGTTTATTTTATAGATCCACTAATTAGAAGCAAAAAAAAATTGCTCTTCATAATGAAAATCCATACACCCAGCTCAAAACATTAGAGAGGAATGCTAAAACATCATAAGATAAAAAATCCGTAAGCCTCAATCCATGGCGACAAGACAAATGTTTCAGATCAGTTAGAGAAAATCCTACAAGCATTAGAAATAATAAAAGAAGATCTCAAATGTTTTACAAGAAAAGGAGCTCAATGCTTAATCAATCCCATTTCAAAGTGAAATAAAAATACCTAGATCGAAATAAGAAATGCATAGGTTAAGCGATAGAGAACCCGAAATTTATGCTAAAGGCTCAAACATCAAAGTCGTACCACGAATATAAATAAATATAAAGATTTTGAAGTTGTTATCACCGAATCACAGCACCCCTGTGCATATACTTGAACTCACAGTGTGATTGGATAACATGGGTACTATCTCCAAGTTGTGGGACTTGCTACTTGAGATAGACCTCCAGAGAAAGCTGGTTCTTGCTCCTAAACTACCTGCCACAATCTACTCTAATGCAGGATAAGCTAACTGTTCTAATCTAAATTTCCAAGGGACCAGGGAAAGAGAATGCATAAAATGAAAGCCTACACTAAAGCGGTGATACACCAGAAAAGGAGGATGTGAGAGTAGTCTCCAAATGTGTGAAATACAGAGGCAAAGTGCACACTAGAAGAGGTGATGACAGTTCTCCATAATCTAGCAAAATGCATTCACAACAATATTCCAAGCACACACAATGATAATGAATTCCTGCAAGAACATAATAATAGACACAATATTCTTGTAGAAAGATAAAAGGGGCAAGAAGAATGCAAGAAAACACAGCAGGGGAAGATACATCCACAAACTTGTATTTTATTGCTTCCTGGTATGCACAGTTCAGTCTATTACAAGATAAGGGCCTGGATCACCATGCAAGGAGTCCACTACAAGGGCCTACAACACACTAGCTTCACAAAGAAATTTTGGCAGAGCTTTGCTACCCAAAAACTCTCCCTTTACAATGAGCCCAACACTCCAATTTATAGAAAAATGAGAAGGAAAAGAGAAGGAAAATGGAAATCCCGAAATCTGTCCTTCAACCACCTGTAAGAGGCATTAAATTGAGTGAAATGGTTATACATTACTTGAAAAAGGCTCCCCATACTGTCCCATGTGTTGCAGTAGAGAAAGAATGATGACCATGCTTCTTAATTGCACTCCAGCTACCAAATAAAACACTGTTCTGAATCCGGCCACGTTTTCTTAAAAATCTCAATCAATTTCTGATCAAATCTGGAATTTCTTGATTTTTGTGCATTGGGCTTGGAACCACGATTCCAACGGTACCAATTTTGTGTGATTTCGTTGATAAATGCAAAAGTTATGGCCTTCTGAGTGCTGGCAGCTATTTTGGGTCTGGCAGGCGTTTTATGTCATTTGACGGGAATGAGCATTCACTGACTGGAGCCGAATATGTTTCCTTAATTTAAATATATCTACCCTCATTAAAAATAAGAAATATGTGGCGTAGAGGACGTCGTGCTCGTTCCAGAAAGTCCAATTTTGTGAAAATCGGAGCTCGGAGTCAAAAGTTATGGCCGTTTGAAGTTACCGGACCAAACGTTGACTTTTCTCCTCTGTCTTCGGCCATTTCGGCTTTTCGCGTCCCATGCGTCCCTTTGTCCCAAATTTGCCCCAGTGCTGCATGGGACAAATTCTTCCGAACCACCCGAAATGGGCTTCCATGTCCCTTTTCTGCCGGTGACACGTGGCGTGATCTGATTGGCCTTCGGCTCCTTCGGCTATCCGCGTCCCGCACGCGTCCCTTTGTCCCATTTGGCCTAGTGCTGAAGTTCCCTGTTTCAGCCAAACTGGCGGTTCATGTACTCGCGGCCCAGATGTCCCATTTGCTTTCGGACCGTTTGGGACAAATTTTCCCGATTCGCCTGGTTCGCGTACTTTTGTCCCACGCGTCCCAGACTTTAAGTTCTCATTTCGGCCGATCCGGCCGGTTCGCGTACTTCACGTACCTTTGGCCCAACTGTTCCGGGCTGCCTTGACTCATTTCGGCCGATCCGGCCGGTTCGCGTACTTTTGCCCAGATGTCCCAGACTGCCTGTTTCAACAGTTAGTCAATTTTTTCAACTTTTCGGCCAGTTCAGATTTCCGCGTCCCGCGCGTCCCTTTGTCCCAAATCTTTGTGTAGACCGCCCTGGTGCCTTTCGGCTGGTTCGCACCCTTTTGTCCCTACTGTCCCATTGCACAGACTGAGGACTAGGACTTAGCCATTTTTCATGATTTTTTCTGGCCCGAGCCTGTTTTTGCAATTTTTCTTACCTTTCCTCATAACTTGCTCTCTTCTACTTGGACAGGGGAGTTAGAAAAATATGAGGGGACCCTAGAAACATGAATTTTTGTTTGGACTCAATATAATGCTTGGGACTAAAGAATTTGATGCATGTTATCAAAATTAGCTTGAGGGGTGAATTTTGATAACAATTTTGGCGACTCAAATGAGGTCATCTCTGCTTAGGATGAAGAACGGCCAGCTGTTTGTAGCAATCCATTGGGCATGGAGTCTGTTTGATAACCTCTCAGCTGATCTAAAATTTGAAAACCTATGTCCTTGAGCCATTGAAACATTCGTTGAGCTGGTTTTCCTATGGCTGCAAATTCTTTTCCAGGAGCTTGATGAACTGCAAACATGCACATACTAGAAGCAATAGGACATGTGCACAAGCACTTAGGGAAATAAAAACTACTCTAACAGCAGTACAATGTGCATAAGCACTTAGAGGAATGGAAATTCTAAATTAATATTTACAAGGGTGAAAGTCTATCTTTCTAGTAGCAATGTTTGAGATAGATCCCATTGACTGGGATCTGCAATTCTTCACCATCCAACTTAGCCAGTCGGAAAGCATTGCTACCTTTGCATTCAATGATCATGTATGGGCCACTCCAGATGGCATCAAACTTGGAGTGCTTTCCTGGTTTTGCACGATCAGCATCCCACTTCAGTACCAAATCTCCAGTTTGCAATATCCTGGCCTTAGCTTTCTTGTCAAAACTCTTTTTGACCAATGCTTTATCCTTTTCTATGGTCTGCATTGCGTGCTCTCTTGTTTCTTCTAATTCCATCAGCTCTGCATACCTGATTTCCATAGGTTCAAACTCAGCCAGCTCCAACTGTTTCAGGAGTTCCAGTGCTGGCAACTCAAGCGATATAGGTAGAACTGCTTCTTTCCCGTATACAAGCTTGTATGGAGAGCTTCCTGTAGATCTCTTGGGTGTGATCCTATCAGCCCATAGGGCTGATTTGAGCTTTGCGTGCCAAGTTCTTTGATTTTCATCTAGAGTCCTTCTGATGATTCTTAGTAGGTTCTTGTTTGTAGACTCGGCTTGGCCATTACCTTGAGGGTAATAGTTCGATGAAGTGCTGAGATACACACAATTCTTGACAGCCCATTCAGTGATCTTTGTGCCAAGGAATGCCAATGCATTGTCTGATATGATAGTGGTAGGGGCATTAAACCTCATGACTATCCCTTCATAGAAATCTAAGATATTAGATTCATTTTCCTCCTTGAGTGCCACTGCTTCGGTCCACTTGGTGAAATAATCCGTTGCTGTTAGAATCCACTTGTGGCCCTGACTTGAATTGGGATTGATAACCCCAATGAAGTCCAATCCCCATTGCATGAATGGCTGATTTACTGAAATTGGACGAAGGGGCAGCGCTGCTAACCTTTCTTTCCCCGTGAAGAATGCACATTTCTTGCATTTCTTGACCCATGAGTAGCAATCATTGAACACAGTAGGCCAATAGTAACCAGCTTTCATGATTTTGAGAGCTGTCACTCGCAGGAGCAAAGTGGCCTCCTACTTCCCTGTCATGGAACTCGTGTAAGATCTTCTCAACTTGACCTGTTCCAATGCATCTTAATAGAACTCCATTGATGTCCTTTTTAAACAAAACTCCATCAACAAGCACATATGGAATGGCTTGTAATCTGAAGTATCTCCTCTTTGCTTTGCTCACTTCTAGAGGGTTGATAAGAGTTAGAGCTTGTGATATTGCATGCTTGATGTTTTCAAAACTCTCTTTGCCTTCTGCTGTCCATTTGAATGCCAGACTCTTCTTCAACATCATAGTTAGAGGCTTCACAAGAGTGGCAAAATTAGGTACAAATCTGCGGACAAAGTTTATCCTTCCTAAGAAGCTTTGGAGAGATTTCTTGTGGTGTGGCAATGGAAGCGTTCGGATGGCTTCAACCCTTTTAGGATCAATTGTTAGCCCTTCCCTAGAGACAATGTGGCCCAACAGTTTGCCTTCGTGTGCCAAGAATACACACTTCTTTGGATTCAATGACACTCCAAACCTTCTACACCTCTGAAACACTTGTCTGAGGTGAAAGAGATGGTCTGCTGCATTCTTTGAGAAGATAGTGATATCATCCAGGTATACCAGCACTATCTTGTTGATCAAGCCTTTGAACGCCATATCCATAGCTCATTTGAAATGTTGCTCGGCATTTGATGACCCAAATGGCATCTTCTTGTAAGCATACGTGCCCCATTTTGTAGTGAAGACCGTTTTGAATTGATCTTCTTCCTTTACCATTATCGATTATAGCTTTGAATATCTATCTAGTAATGAAAACCTTTCTGAACCAGCTACAACCTGTAATATTTGTTCCATTGATGGAAGCGGATAATGATCTTTGAGTGATGCTCTATTTAGATCGCGAAAGTCCACACACAATCTTATTTCTCCGTTTCTCTTTCTTACTGGCACCAAGTTTGTAACCCAACTTGAGTGTTTGATGGGGAAGATGATATTGGCCTCAATGAGCTTCCTTAACTCTTTTCTCATGAGAGGTTCAATATGGGGATTCACTGGCCTTTGCTTTTGCCTGACAGGCTTGGATTCCGGATCCAACTCAATAGTATGTTGTGCCAACTTTGGATTGAAACCTCTTAAATCTTTGTAAGTCCAAGAAAAGACATCTGGGAACTCTTGACAAAGCTGAAAAAATCATATTTCTCTTGTGGAGTACTTACTTTGCCAATCTGCAATGTCTTGCCTTCATCTACTAAGATAGGTTCTGAATCTTCACCCTTTACTTGAATGTTCACTTTCTCCTTCCAGAACTAATCATTCGGGTTGAAGATTGACTCCAGCGTTATGAGGCCTTTTGGTAATTTGTTAGTTCTTAGCTGCACCACTTGGTCACCATCTTCTTTGTTCAAACTTGTCCGATTTCTCATGGAGAACTCAGCTTCTTCTTGCAAGAAATTAACAATCTGCTGATCATTCTTGAAGACTTGCCAACTTGTGTTGTTATCTGGAACAGCTGGTCTCACTACCACTTTGATATGAGGCTGAGTTTTCTCACTTTTGATACTTTCTACAACATCAAACGCAGCCCCAATTGCTGCCAGTCTTTCAGTGGCTTCATTCTTTTTTCTTGGGGTGGAAATGATGCTAAAAGCTTCAAAATCTTCGATAAGATCCCATACCCGATTTTTGTAGTTCTTCAACAGATCATTTTTGGCAGCATTTTTTCTTTGACTTGGTTTACGATCAGCTCACTATCACCAAATACTTGTAAATTCCTTATGCCTTTCTTCCTTGCCCAGTGCAGTCCATGAATTAAGGCTTCATACTCAGCTGTGTTGTTTGAACATGAAAACTGGAAACGGAAAGCTAAGTAATACCTTATACCTTGCGGTGAAATGAGCATAGCTCCTCCTCCTGCACCTTGTCTACTCCTTGACCCATCAAAGAACAATTGCCATACTTCATTCTTGTCTTTATGATCTGGCTTGGTGATGCTAGGAAGAGGTTGATTCTCTTCATGTAAACAATAAACTCCTAGCTCGGATTCTTCTATTTCTTGGTAAGGATCAAAAGCATGCACCTTGCTTGCCCATTCATCAAGAGTCAAATCTGGGATGCTTCCAACTTTGGTGTCAGCTTCATCAGTGCTTGGATAATCTTCTTGATCAAATGCTGAACAGTTGGTATTGATTTGGCTTGGAGTGTAAGGCTCAATATGAAAGTTTGCAATAGGTTCAGATCTGATTGTGGCTTTGGTTCCATATCTTGTTCTGAACAACATGTGTGACCAATCCACCGAAAGATAGCCTCCAATTTTAGCAGTGAAGTCTCTTGACAAGCATAATGCAAAGAGTGGTGGCAGGTCTATGACTGACACATCTTGTAACACTGTTACGTTAGGACATGCATGCAGTGTGAGGCTCAAACCTTTGATTATTCCAACCGTTGTCACTGCTGTCCCATCTAATTGCACTACACCCTTGGAGATGACTTCATATTGGAGTCCTAGCTGATCAGCTATCTGTTTTGGCATGACTGAGCTGCTTGCTCCCGAATCGATCATGCAATTATGCACCAACTTATCTCCTACGATCAATGAAACATAAAATAGAGGGGGCTTCAACATTTTACCTAGCTGTCCTCCATGATTTCCTTCAGGCTGGGCAGCATTTGTGAGTACCTCCTCTTGAAGGAAATGACCTTGATGCCGGAGACTCACCTCAAAAATAGGTATACCCACAAACCTGAGGTGTTTTCATTTTATCTATGAAAGAGAGAGCTCCAGAGAAATCTTGGAACCGCTGCAGTTATCTCTATAGGGTGCACTTTTGAGAGATAACAATTACCTCTCTTAAAGGAAATCCACGTCGATAAACCTACTTGACATTGTTGACATTCATGACACTAAATGTCATATCATCCTATTTAATATATGATCCTCCAAAAATCCTCGGACATTCCTCAAATTATATCAATTCAACATATATTCAAATAAAAAATATTCATTTTTCACAAAGTCATTAAGGACATTAGACAAATTTTACTATACACATTTTCAATACTTTGAATCAAGTAATGGGTCCCACTATCCATGTCAATAATTACTCAAAAAAAATTGAAAGATAAGCCCTTCTATCCTATCAATGCTACTATTTTTATTTAATAATAATAATAAATTAATAACATTATTTCTTCTTATTGAATAGCATTAAAAACAAAAATGAATGTATAACATGCTAAGAAAAGTAAAATGATCAAGATACATGTATTTATCTCACACTTACAATAAACCCTCAAGGTTTCCTTACCTTGACCACATACTTCACATCCTACAATGATGATGTTACATGAGACTAAAATGATAAGAGGGAGTTGGATGACTACAAATCCATATACAAGAAACCAACATGATACAAGATCATGTATGAAGTTTTTGTACTTTAGGTTTACAGAGGCTGTAACCATTCTAAAATGGTAACACATTTCCATCTCATAAAAAATATCCATAAAAATATAAATTGACCACTTTTTCCGACAATAAGTACGTTTATGTTATAAATGGGTTGCAAGCCTTAAGATCATGATACATTGGGCATTGTTATGATTCATTTAAAATGGTGGTAGAATATGTAAACCTTGAAAGTAATTTTATAAATTGTACAAAATAACATATTTTAAGATTAACAAAAAAAAATTATGAAATAAAGTTTTAAAAACATTTCTCTATGAAGAGTTGCGGTCATGTAACTACCACCTAGCAAGGCTATGGTCCTATGGTAATCGGTCTATGCTAAGCGACGGTCTTGAAAATTTTTATGGAAAAAATGAAAGGAAGCATAACGGTTCGAATTTGAACCATCTGGCTTTGTCTCCTCCCTACCATGACCTTTCCCATTCTTCAGTGTATGGGAGCACTTGAGAAAGGATATAAATATGTGGTAGTACCAAGAGAAAGGGAGATTCAACTGGAAATGATAATCCAAAGATATGAATAAACATTGAGTTCATATGAGAAAGTTAGCAAATATCTTTGAGTGTTGGAGTGATTTTGTAGGAGCAAGGTGCAAGAAATAGAGAAAGAAAATAACTAGAAGGAAGGTTTACATTGTTTCTTCTCTCTATACTTATTTTAATATGTAAAATTCAATTAATTAGACAATGCAAGTGGGAAGAAAAGAAGTTTCCCCTGAGTGGTTTCCACGATAAAAATTCTTGTGTTGTGTTTGTATTTAGTAAAAATCTCTGCAATTCAATTCTAATAACTAGATAATCCATCACTAAAGATCTAACTACTCTCATTTTAAACAAATTAAAGTAGAATAGTATATTTATGTGATTTTATAGATTTCTAAATAAGAAGTTTACATATCATTTTGGTATCATAGTTGATAAATATTTAGGACTAATGTATTAATTCTTGTGATTTGTATGATAGTGACAAGGTCAAAAGGTGAAGAATTTTTACATTGTGAACCAGATATTTCTACAAATAAGTGGAAACAAATAATTCTATCTCAAATGGAGGAAGAGAACTTGGTCAATAGAGACAAGATGCTAGATACCATGATGGATAGGTTGTATAGACAACAAAAGAGATTTTAAATCTTTAAAAGAGGGCTTTAGTTAAGAAAGAATCCATGGAATTAATGGTTTGAGCACTGGCTAAAAATTTTGGCATAGGAAAGAGCCACGTAGAGGAAGATGACATGGAGCAACATGAAGAAGAAACTCCAACTGTAAAATAAAAGGTAAAATCTGATCATACTCCCATTAAGGTTGAAATGAAAGTTGAAATAAAGAACTTTGAAGTACAAGTAGATGCAGAATTTTTAGATAAATTGTTGAAACAATTGGAGGTTTAATATAGTGTGAATAATGTCATCGGGGCACAAAGGATTACCTTTGCACGTCTCAAAATGGAAGGAAATGATATGGTTTGGTGGGAAACCTATCTAGCCACTTGTGAAAGGAAGAAACATGCGATTGTTAGTACTTGGAAAGGTTTTAAAGAAATGATTAGAGCTAACTTATATCCTATCATCCGTAAGACTAGCCAAATGATTAAGCTGCAATACGTTATACAACGTAGCAATCAAAGTGTGCAAGACTATACCATGGAGTTGTGGAGACAAGCCTTTTGTTGAATATGGAATTAGAGGATGAGGACATTCTGAGCAAGTATTTTGGAGGACTTCATACTCACCTTCAAAGGATGGTAATCTTCATGAAGCCCAAGGATCTCAAAGAAGCTTGTATAAAATCATACCACATTTATGACAAGAAGAAGAAAGGAGAAAAATATCCAAATGAAGACCAGTCAACAGATCAACATGGAAAAATAACAAGGGAAGAAAAGTTACGAAGGTAAATGGAAAGCTAAACAAGATGCCACTGCTTTGCATACTTGTAAACATCCCAAAAATTTCTATAAGAATTGTGATATAATTGGACATATTGACACCACATTTTGGAAGTTGCATCTAGAATTACACCCAAGCCACCAAACCAAGGATTATGAGAAATACATGGCAACTGTGAAACTAGAAGAGGAGTTTGAGATTAAGGATGCATGACCACTAACATGTACATCAGAAAAGAAGAAGAATAGATGATTGAGCTATTCCAGATCTGGATCCAAATAAAAAATACCAAGGTAAACACTTTGGTTGATTTTTTTTATCAATCAAATTTGATTTTTCATGCCATTGTAGAGAAGATTGGTGTAGAAACTTATGAGAATCCACATCCATACCCATTGGGATGGGTGAAAAAGGGTTTATAAATCTAAGTAATAAGGAAGTTTAAGTTCATATTTGGGATAAATTCACAATACATAGATGTATTAGAGGTTGATATAATTCAACTTCATGCATTTGAAGTTGTTTTTGGAGTCCTTACTTGTATACCAGGGATGTTGTATTCATAAGGAAGGAGGACCAGTACAGATGGGTTGAGGCCAGTTTAAACATCCAGCACACCACGCAAACCAAAGATTTCTATGGTAAGTTCCAACCAAGTAAAGAGACTCATTCAGGAAAGTCATTAGTTTTATTTATTTTAATGAAGGAAAAGAAAAATGGAGTAGAGAGCACATATGTTTCTAACAAAAGGATGGAGAATTTGGATAGCATTTTCCAATATTTGTAAAATAAGAAACCACATGAACTACTAAGACAAGGGGTAGTATACACTTACACTACACAGTCACTATATCTACTTACTGATTAATTAGACTTGGCAGTAAGGTATTAAGAAGAGGAGGATATACAAGATTAAGAGGTGACTAGAGTAGCATACATGGAGAGGATCTAGAAAATCCATCTTAGGAACCAAACGCAAATGAGGAGAACCAAGCCATAACATTATGGGACCTTTTTCATACTTGAGAATGTTGGAGAAGACACCTTTAGACTTGATATTCCACTTCTCATGTGGATGCACTCGGTAGAAAATGTTAGGAACTTTAACCTACTAGAGCCATCTATACGTGATGAAGAAGTTGACATTTAGAACATCCTACATTCTAAAAAATATTGTATGTTGGATTCTCAAGAAAAATTAAAGGAGGGCATAGCATTGGATCAAAAATAAGATATCCACAAGACTCTTGGCAGGTGGGATGAGAAGAGAAGACTCCAAGGTAGGCATGGTGGTACTCAAAGGAGTAAGAGAGGGATTTTATTCCTCGACTACTCTGCCACTGAGATTTGGTGGGACCAAAATCCTACTAAAAAGGGGAGGTATGATCCATGGGGATCAAAAACAACACACCACTTAAATAGATCATAAGAATGTGAAGGAAAATAAAGAAAAAGGGGGTTCTCTTAGCATTTTAACGGCATATAATGACAATTATAGAAATACCATCCTATAGGGTGGCAATCCTGTAACCGTCACCCAACTAGGGAAATGGTCCTATGACCGTCGGTGCACCGGCCGGTGGTCTGGTCCCGAATTTTGGTAGAAAAAATAAAAGGAAGAAGAACTATTTGAATTAGAACCATCTGCATTAGTCTTTTCCCTGCAACGACCTTTCCCATTATCTAGTGCACGTGAAAACTTGGGAGAGGCTATAAATGCAAGGTAGAATACAGATAGTGGGGAATCAATTTGATGTGATCACCCAAAGAGATGGAAATTAATTGAGTTCATAAGAGAAAGTGAGTAGATATATTTCGGTCTAGAGTGATTATGTATGAGCAAGGTGCAAGAAATAGAACAAGCAACTAGAGAGAAGTTTTACATTGTTTTTTCTCTCTATACTTATTGCAATATTTAAAATTCAATTAATTGGTCAATACAAGTGGGAAGAAATAGTTGAATTTCCCTTCCTGAGTGGTTTTCCCTCGATTTGGGGGTTTCCTGGATAAAAATTCTTATGTTGTGTTTGTATTTAGTAAGCATTCTTTGCAATTCAATTCTAACTACTAGATAATCCGTCACTAAAGCTATAAATTGTCATTTTACAAAGTTGAAAGTAGAACAACATATTTGCATGAATTTGTAGAATTTTGAAGAAGAATTTTATAAATCAATGGATGTTTAGATGTTTTTCATAATTTTCACCATAAAATACTTGAAAATATTTTAAGTAACTATCACATGTAGCTTGCATATTTATAACATAACTATCTTTGTATATAAAATTATATATAAATTTACATATATCTATATTTATTAAGTGTATATATATATATAGCAATTTCAGGTTTTGTACGAGAAATACATGCACACTAGTTATGGGGCAATGTCTTCTGGTTGTACTTAGACCATCTTCTCAATTCATGTTGGTACATCCCATTGATTAGTTGGAGGATATAGAGTGAAATGAGATGGGTGGGGTGCCTCAAAACTTTGTGCGAATAACTGAAATGTACAAGAAGTAGTGGGACTACCTAAAGAAGAGCCGAGTGAGGAAGACAAAAAGGATGGTGAAGTCCCGTTGGAAGTGCCTCAATATTTGGCTACCTCGGGGAGGAACAATGTCAATGCGAAGATATGTTACGAGGCCAACTTCGCTTCAAACATGGAGGGGTTTGTCAAGACAAGCTTGCTTAGGTGAATGGTCTGCGATTTCAAATTCGAAAAATCATTAAATACTCATCAAATTTTGTCAGTACCAGGTTGGGGAACATTAAAGGATTGAAGGAAGGTAAACGATTGATGGATAAATTTGAATCAAATTGGAAGGGAGATTTCATGATTAGGCATGGAAATTGACTGGTTGTAGCCCTTATTTAGTGATTTTAACCGTATATTACTGGCTAAAAAAATTATGAACCATAAACATCTACAAGTATTAAATTGATATAAAGTGTAAATATTTATAATAGACAGTAACCATATATATTAAGATTAAAATATATATAAATCTATAATGTCGTTAAATTGTTAATAGTTATCCAAACTAACTTTTTACCTTTTCGTAAAATATATTTTGTAAGTTGTACAAAAATTGCAATAAATGAATTTTAAAATTTGATTGATAACTGCCATGCCCGATTCCCAATTGTGAATTTGTAAATCTGTAGATTGATATTATATTTATGATTTGAAATTTGAAGTACAATTAAATTATTAAATATTAAAATGTTAATCAAATCAAATCTCCCGAATCTCTATTCCATTTCAGTATGTTTGAAATTTTCTTCAAAATTTTAAAACTAAGATTTGGGAATATGTATTTTCAATTGCAATTAATAAAAATTGATGTTAAATCCGTGGCAATTGGAAAATGTTGATCATTAATAAAAAATATTAATTAAAACTTTTGAAAGCAATCCACAGCCCGCTACTTGCTAGAAATATTTATGTTAGTGTTGTTCATGAAATAACAGTAGCACATTCTCGCACAAGAAGACACTTCCCTATTTTTCAATTGAGGAGAAATTAGTTTGTGCAGCTGTGCTTCTATAAAATCAAAGGCTTTGAGATAAAATTTCGAATTGAAAACCATTGGTTCTCTAACCTTTCAACATTGGCATAACCATTTCAGAGTCAGGTGAGTATTGTTTAATTTTCTATTATGTTACATTTTTTTGTAGATTATTTTTCACAATGACTAGCTAAGAATTTCATAGTTAATATATGCTAATTTTTTTTTGTTATGTTATTTTTTGTGTAAATTATTTTTCACAATAACTAGCTAATAGTCTACATTTTGTGTTAGATTATTTTATTGGTAAACAGCACAATAGAGTTGTTCTATTGTTCTATTTTAAAATTTTTACTAAATTTCTTAGTTTAACCAATTAACCACAACCTTTTATAAATCCATTTCCATATTTAGAGCTACTCTTTCAATTCATGCAACTTCTTTAATATTTTTAATTTTTCAAAAAACCTAAAGCCAGATTTCATTTCCACATAGATCACAAACATTAAGATAATGTGCTTAAAAATTTAGGAAGAGATTTTAAATCCAAAATTCAATTATCAAATTCTAAATTATTTCCAAATCTTTTTAAAACGGTTGTCTTGATTTTCATTACATAATATACAATGTTTCAATCATAATACACATGTTTCCTTTATATTTTAAATTTGGACTTTTTTATATTTAAAATGTCATATCATATATAAGATTTTATCCCTCAAAATTTATTTTTAAGGAAGATTAATATGTGAAAGAAATTTACACGGGTAAAAAAGTAATTACTCTCTAATTTTTTTAAATGTTGTAAAATTTTACCTCTTTAATAATAATTAATTTTTTAAATAAAAATATTAACTATTTTACATTTGAAAGAAAATATATCTACTATTTATTAGGCTATCTATTAGGTTGAGATACTCTTTTTGTTCATTTATATTTTACTACAACCATTAACTTATTGACAAGACTTTATTATTGGTAGGGAATTATTCATTCATTATTAATTGATCATAGATATAAATCATAGGGTGAGATTTTATGTGAATAATTTTTAACTTGAGTGTTACTTTATTTAATAATTTGTTTATTAAGAAATATAATATGCTAATTGGAAATTATTGAATAATTTGGCCTTAGAATATATAGTTTATTTTGCATTCTAGATTGTTTGATTAAAAGTTAAAAAAATATTTATGAGTTATCAATTGACTCCAAGGGACATTAGTTAAACTAATTAAACAATATGAAAAATTATTAAATTATTATATGGAAAATAATGGCATATGAAATCAATGACATTTGGTTTGTATTGTGTGTTAGTATAATAGTTCTCAAAGAATCCACAAATTATATAATTCACTACAGCTATGGTTTACATATTTTTAATGCATATTGTTTCTTGGGATTTGAATCTCCAAAATATGAATTTAAAGTTAACTTATGTTATCAATAAAGTTTCACTTTCAAATAATTCAATCAATAATGTTTTGTTTTTTAATTACAATTTTCAAATAATATCTTTATCAAATGAATTAGTCTAAATTTAATTTTTTTACAGATTGAGTTTATGTGAGAAGGGAGAAACTTCTTGATCTAATTTATTTGGGAATTGGAACCTTTGCATTTTTCCTCACGAGTTTGAATACATTGGTTCTTCTCTGCAGTCAGGTAGCCAATTAATCCATGTTTTGTATACTTTTCTTATTGATCTAAAATAATCCAATCTTTATTAATTGAGTGATTGAGACTTTGAATGTTTTTCATAGGCGTTGTTGGTGAGAAAATTTGTTGGGTGGAAAAACTTATGGATTTCTTTCCAATGCTCTAGGAATCTAAGTCCCTCTACTTAACTGGTGCAGTTGTCATATGTGCATGCACATGAAAAGGTGGATTTCTATGGTGGCCTTTCGACCATGGATCCAACAAGGGCACTCCACTGAACCTACGACAAAGCTAGCAATCTCTTGCTAGGGAATAATTTGTATGGAAGTGGGAAAGGGAGTGAGAATTGAGGTAGGAGAACTAATGTTGCAAGTAGAAAATTAGAGACTTGCGCACACCAGTCAGAATTTTCATCACATGCACTTAAATTTCAGAAGAAAACAAATCTGCAAAAAAACAAAAAGACTAAATAGAGCTTAATGAACACAAAGTACCAATAAACTCCTCAATCAAAGAGGCTAAAATTCCTTCTTCCTTTATTGAAGCTGAAGCAAAATTTTTACATAGTGTGGGAATGGAAGAAATTGGGAATGGGGTGGAATAGAAGAAAATAGCTATCTCCTTTTTCATCTTAAGGTGTAATATACTCTTGATTTTACAAGATAAATCACCAACCTTTAACAATGGGAATGGCGTTACAATTTATAGAATGAGAGGTGACTTATCGTCTTCCTCATGACCTTTCGAATACCTTAACAAGACTTAAGACTATTCATAGTCCACTTTAAATATTTAATTCCCTTTTATAATAGCAAGGCTAATTAATTTACATTATATTTCTAAATTCATTTAAGTCATATTAAAAAGTTCAACCCTCAACGCAAAAATATAACATTGAAGAGAGAGAGAGGGTCATATGAGGAGAGAAGAGAGAGAGAGAGATAAAAGAGGAAGAAGAAGAAGAAGATGAATTATGTCGAAGGATGAGTTGCTACTGTGGACTTGGCTCCATTCTCTGACTCTTCTCCACTTCATAATCATGAGAATGCTTCTGACCCATCCACTTTGGCTTCATATCTCCCTTATGAAAATCAACTTACTATTTTTAGTAAGTATGAGAAATCAAGTCCCTGATCTTCAATTGGATGTTGCGGCTCAGTTTTCCTCTTTCTCACTGCGTTCCTCGTTTCTTCTGGATCAACTTTCTATTTTTAGCAGGTGCTTGACAGAACACTTACTAATTTTAGTAAGTTCCAAAAATGTCCATTTTGGTGGATTCTCATCTATAGTGCACCTCCAATGTCTTTGTCTTCTTCGTAGGTTCTTTTATCGATGACTTTCCCAAAATAGCAGTTCCTATTTAGCAGACCTATTTTTTTAGAAAGATTTCTTCTAGGAGTTATATTGACATGGAAAAAAAAATTTGATATTTTTTTTTCCCAATATCTTCCCTCTGAAATTTCGGTCCCACCCGCTTAATATTCTAGGATATTTTAAAGTTTTAATTTTCAGACTTGAAAGTGCTTCTAGGTACGGTAGCCATTAATGGACCTCAAAATTAGAGGTCTATTTTTCTACTCTATTTTAAAATAAAATTATATTTTTGATGTGGGTTTTTCTCCTAGTCCTTCACATGCGATCTTACTTCGATCCATAAACTGGTTTGACGGGAAATCCCACTTCTTTCATCGTTGAGCCAGAAAGGAGATTTCTTCGTTGTGGATACTCTGTCACATGTCGGGGAAGTTTGAAGGTGTCTTCTTAATGGCCTTGGGTAGAGGAATGAGTATAAAAATATATCTTTTTGTTTCATGCATCTATTTGAGAGATTTTGCAACTTCTCATTTCATGGCTATGGAGTTTTCTTTGTTTTCTCCTTCTATGCTCTGTGCTTCTCCTTATGTGTTTGATGAGGATTCCTCCTAAGGCCTTCATATTGCTTTTTATTCATGATTGGAGACTTTATGTGGCCATGGTGGAGATAGTTTAGAGAAAAAATGGTGGACCAAGTGTCTGGACAAACATGCATGGAGTCATGGCAAGGTATGAAGTTGTGAAGGAGAAATGAGGAAGAAATGACTAAGTGTTGGATTTAAAATTTCAAAACATGCACATGGAGGGGCTACGTGAATTTTTATATCCTTGATTTCCCTTACCTCAGGTACATGAGGGACATCAATTTCCATAGTGGTCTAGGCAATGCCATGTGTCTTTGATCTGACGGTAAGGGATTTGCTTGAAAAATGCACCTGGGGGCTAAAAGTCATTCACGTGGGTGTCCAAATGACTTCCCACAGGGGCTGGGATAATTTTTCCATATTTGGTGTCCCCCACATCAGGTACATAATGGACATCAATTTCCACGGTGGTCCTGGAGGTGACACGTGGCACCCGATCCAACGACAGGGAATGAATGCTCCAAAAATGGACCTAGGGAATAAAACTCGGTCATGTGGGTGTCGAAATTACTCCCCATAGTGGTTGGACACATTTTCAAGGTCTTATTTCACCCACGTCAGGTGAATAAGGGACATCAAATTCCACGGTGGTCCTGGAGCTAACATGTGGCCCGATCCAATGGTAGGGAATGGATGCTCTAAAAATGTACCCAGGGGATGAACCGTTGAGTCTGGAGGTCACATGAGGGTCCAAGAGGTCATATGAGGGCTGAGATGGCTTCAAGGGGGCTGGGTGCACTTTTCTAACCTTGATATCCCTGACCTTGGGGGACATGAGGGACACAAAATCTTGCCAAGCTCCTAGTGCTGACACGTGTCCTCCCAAAAATATGGGTAAGTCTTGAACTTGTAACAATGATAACTTGAGCTCCCAATGGAATTTTTTTGAAAATTTTTATATTATAATGACTGTAAATTTCCTTCTTAATCTAATGGTGAGAGTATTATGTATTTATTATTCCATTTGATCCCTGAAAAATCAGATTTTTTATTTTATACTCCACTTGTGCTTGAGAAAAACTACCTGCAGACCTAATGTGCCAAAGTGTTGTGAAAAATATTATTTCACCATCATGTAGGTATTGGAATCCTATTTCTGAGATAGTTTTTTTCTCCTAACTCCATCCTGGAGCTCCCAAAATCTTCTTCTGAAGCCCAACAACTATTTTAGGCCTGTGTACCGCCTAGCTTGTGAACCCTGTTTTTTACTCAGACTTCTCCAAGTCTTGCAAAACTTCCCCAAACCTTAAAAAATTATTTCCATTATGTTTTATGGTCTTCATTTCATCTCGTGTTGAATTTTTCCCTTATGTTCCACTCCAGGGAATTGAATCCAATCCTGGGAAGGCTAGCGATAGCCCTTCCCTATACTACCAGAAGATAGTGTGTTTTATATTTGTTTTAATGTTAAACATCAAGTTAAAATTGAAAGGAAATCCGACAACAATTTTTATTTTAAAATACTTTATTAATTTAAACTAAGGGAATTTCTTTCTAAACTTTATGAATCTATTAATTGTATTTTGTCTATATTATTGTACTAATATACTTCTTTCTACTATTTAGGTGATTTACAAAAATGTCAGAAAAAAGAAAGAAACAAGCTACTATTGGGGAAATGTATAAATGGACTAAACCTAAAAAAATACAACAAATGAAGAGAATCATAACATTCAAAGGAAACAAGTATTCCAAGAAATTTTTGGGTCAGAATCAGATGATTCTTTAGATGAAAGAAATGAAGTTGAAGAAGGGGGCAACAATGAAGGGAAAGAAAAGTTATCATCAAAAAGGAAATTTCACATGGAATGGCTAGATAAGTTTGTCTGGTTAAATTATTTCAAGCGTGATGGTAAAACAATTATGAAATGTAACTATTGTGAAAAGTACAAAATGTCTGGTCCATGGGGTAAACATGATGCTCTTGTCACCCATGAAAAATCAGTGTTTCATAAGGATGCTCAAGCAAGATGGATCAATTGTTTAGAGAAAAAGATGAAGCCTATTCCAGATCACATTATTCAAATGGAAGATATTAATATGGAAAGAGTGATCACCACAATGAAAACAACTTATTTTGTATGTCGAGAAGATTTATCTTTAGCCAAGTATGAAAAAATTTGTAAGTTTCTCTTCAACATGAAAACTCCACATATGCCAAAGTCACAAGAATATGGTTCATACACAAATCGCAAGGCTGCAAATGATTTCCTTTACTGCATATCAAAATATTTTGAAGAAGTTCAAAAAGAAAAAATGTTGAAAAGTCCATTCTTCTCATTAATGGTTGATGAAAGCACTGATCGCAGCTTGGAGCAACACTTGGTTGTTTACACAACATTTTTAACTTCAGAGGGTTTTGGGCCACCTACTTCTCAATTTATGAAGATTATGAATGTTCCAGATGGAAAAGGGAAAACAATATATGATACAGTAAAACAATTAATGAATGATAGAGGCCTTTTGATTAAGAATTTGGTAGCCGTTTCAACAGATGGAGCTTCAGCAATGATTGGGCGTGAAAATGGTTTTGTTTCATTCTTGAAAAGGGATGTTCCAAATCTTATTTCAGTGCATTGTGTAGCTCACCGCGAGTCACTAGCTGCAGGAGATGCTTCTAAAAAGGTACCAGAGCTATTGCATGTAGAAAAAATTGCAAATAAAGTGTATTCATGGGTTCAAAACTCGCCAAAGAGAAACAATGAACTCAATGATTTACTCAAATTTATGCACATTGATGTGCTAGATGTTCTACAAATCCATGCAATCAGATGGCTATCAAGAGGTGAGGTAATTATAAGGCTTGTAAAGCTTATGCCTGCTATTTTAAGTCTATGGAAAAAAGATAAGAAATTCTCATTGTGGTATGACAAGGCAAGAATTTACTCTACTCAATATTGTTTGCATATGCTTGTTGATGTCTTGGGTGAGCTCAATAATTTGAACAGGACATTTCAGGAAGAAAATGTGGACATAACAGTGATTGGGTTGGCTCTTGATGAAACAATAAATAATTTATACAGATGGTTTTTGCAAAAAGAAAAATTTACAGAAGGTACAACATATCTATCCAAATTTTTAGTTGATTCTCAATATGGATATATTGAAATCAAAGAGGAAGGAATAGTCATAGACAAGCATGAATTACAATATATACAAATTCCAAATGAGGATTTTGACTATAGTGAGGCAAGAAAAAAAAATGAAACCTCTTATTGAAGGCACACGAGAGAGTTGTCAACAACTCACAAAAGGTTATATTCAATCTCTCATAGACAATTTGAATGAAATATTTCCAGACCTTCCACTTTTTAATGCAACAAAGATCTTTAGCCCTTCCTATTATCCATCTGGATCATCAAAGTCGAGATAATATTACAGAACACTGGCTTGAGAGGCTTCTTCAACATTTACAACATACAAATGTTGATGCAACTGTTGACTTTGTACCTATATTTAATGTTGTTGGTTGTAGAAGGGAGCTGCATTCTTTTGTTGATTCATTACATTTGGCTTGTGAGGGTTTTAGGATGAAAGATGCATGGAAGGTATTTTGTAACACAGAACATTGGCACAAAATTTATCCTCATCTAATGAAGTTGTGGGAAAGCTATAACGCCCACTAAACACAACCCACTTGAGACCTAAGAACAACCTAGGATTAGTTAGGAAAATTATGGAATATATTTTTTTGTTTAAAAGAGTCTACAACCAAGTTACAAGGCAACAACTATCACTAAAAAGTTCCAGAATAATTATAATTCACTAGAACATACTTTTCCTTTATTAACAATTATTAGAGGTCATAAGGTCCAAATTTTAGGGTTAGAAGGTTCAATAAGGTTCAGAGGGTAATTCCTCACCATACCCACTCTCTAACAGGCTTAAAGGTTCAACTAGATTTTTCTCAAACTTAATGCATTCAAAAATTTCCTAAATTATTCCCATTGGATAGGAAATTTCCTCACCTTTCCAATGATATAAATAAGTCCTCCTAACTCCTCATATTTTTCAAGTTATGGGCCGGTGGGCCTTGGGGTGAAAATTTTCGCAAAAGCGGGCCTGCATGCCCAAGGGTGAAAATTTGCCCCAGGGCGGAGTCGACAGGCTGCAGAGAGACTTTTGGAAATTTTCCCACGTAGGTTGAAAAACCAACTTCACACTCGCACCCCGCGTGTCCATCGGGGACACGTGGCACCTTCTAAGACAAAGAGGTTAAAACATAGCAATGGGAATATTTTGGAAAAATTCCCCACCGGACGAGAATTTACTTTTACATCCGCACCCCCACAAGTCTATAACATACATGTGGCCTCTCCTAAGACAACATAGGGAAAGTGGGGCAGTAGGAAGAAATAAGGTTTCACACCTCGAAGGCATAAAGGAATAAATTCACCCGCACCTCCACCGACACGTTGGGATGCCACATGGTAGCCTCTGATTGGCTGCGGGTTGGCAAGGAAAATTTGAAAATTATCCAATTTTTTTCCAAAGCTCAAAGGTAAAAATGGGCCCTCTCCTCCATCGACACCTCGTTGTGCCACATGGTAGCCTCTAATTGGCTACGGGCCGGGGGAGAAAATTTGGAAAATTTTGCCAAAATTTTTCAAGAGCGCTAAGTTTAAAAGAGATCCACCCCTCCATTGACTCCTCATGGTGCCATGTAGCAACTTCTGATTGGGTGCAGGTTGGTAGAAAAAAATCTGAAAATTTTCCCAAATCTTTTCCAAAGATCCGAGGGAAAAAATTCGGCCCGCATGGGAAATTTTTAGCAATTTTTTTTTTTTTACGAACTAAAGAAAAACTTCAAAAAGCCATAACTTTTGATAAAGAGCTTGGATTTGGGAAAGAAAGGTATTTCTTTAAATATATCTATGTCCTCTTTACAAAGAGATCAATAATTTTTATTTTGATAAAGTTTAAGGGGTCAATTTCGTGAAAACGTTCTGTAGGCTTTTAAAGTACAAACTAGTAAATTTTAACTTGTTAAATTTGTTCAATTTGTTCTTGTCCCTCTCTCAACATGTCAAATAGACATGGAAAATTGTTCTTAGATGGATTTAAGAAGGATTTCAAGATTCAATTTGTCTGATTGATTTGCAATTTGAGCATTTACATTCCTTGACAAGAAAAATGACTGTGAAACCTTTGAACTCGATTGGGCCAGGTTTGCAAGGTTTCCTTTAAGTATTTTAGTCTAATTGGATTCATTTAGGGAAAACTACTTCAATTTAATCATTTAATCTATTATTTCATTGTTGCAGGTTTGAACTGTGCATTTTAGGTAAAGTAATTGCCATTTTGAAACTACATAGCAGAGATCAAATTTAAAAGGGTTTAATTGCCATTTTCTTCTTCCAAGTATTATAATGTGTTCCAATTCAAATCTAATACATTTAGTTGATTCAATTCAACTTATTCAAAAACTATAATACATCTCTGATTTCCAATTTTTACATATTTCAAAGGACAGAGTATTACATTTCCTTTATACGCATTTCTTTCTTTCAAACAGATATTTCAATTACATTTAAAAGATCATATTCAATGCCACTATGTAATTTGAGAAAGGTGATACATCATTTATTGATTCCAAAAGACAAATTTGTAACATCCTTCTTTTATTCTTTCCAAAAACATATATTATATACAGGACAGAATAATACATTTTCTTTTCACGTATTTCACTTTTCCACTTTCCAAATAGGGATTTCATAGAGCTTGTTAAGTGCAAATTTCCAATGGAAAGAATATCATATGAACAAGGAAAACACTTGAATTAAATCAAATCAAACTCTTACAACCTCCTTTCCATTTGATTTCAAATTACAAGATGCAAAACACGTATCATTCTTTCTCATTATTTCCAACACAAAATATAAAGTATAACTTTTTACATTTCAAATTTCCATTTTCATTGTCAATACAAAGCATCTTTCCATGATAATGAATACACAAATCATCTACATCAAATGAGAAATGGGCTATAGTAATATTTCATTTCACAAGGGACTGTTAAAGCTGTGTTTTCTTACTCCAAAACAAAAAGAGCATGTGTACTTTTCATTCTTCCAAACTATGATCACAATGAAATTAGGGGAAAGGAAAAACTCTCCACCCAACAAAGGCATCCAATGAAGAGGAGAATCCATCCTTATTCATTTTCCCCGATCCCCAACCATAGTGTAATAAAATATGTGATCTAACTCATGGAAATAACAAGATTCCACAAACATAAGCAACATTCAAATAAAAACAAAGTCCAAAACAAAATGTTGTTTACAACTACATTAAAACGTGACAAACATTATTGAGGCTTCATCAAGCAAAAAAAGGAGTAAGAAACTATGGGGATGTTGCTTATGCCTCCCAAAGGGGAAATAGGTATCACCACCGAGAACAAACCACCAATATATGTATATATATATATATATATATATATATATATATAATTGAATCTCTATCATGCGCTTATGCCTCTGCCAAGTATCCCTTATTCCTCACATTTCCTTATGCCTCCCCAACCTCTTATGGCACCCCATAATGAATAAATAAATGCAATCTATTTCTTTGTAAGCTGGAAAAACGCAAATCCCAACTCCCTCCACCCTTATACCTCCCTAAAACACACTTGTTCCTCCTACAAAATATAATCCCATGGTCTTCTCCTACACCATTCCTACGTAATCTACCCAATAGCCCACAAACATGCCAAAACATTCATACATTATCACTTACATTCATAAAAGAAGAGCATTTAAAGAGTCAAGCTTATACCTCTCCATGATGGAGTTGTTCCAGTTTTAAAATAACAAGCTTTGTCACAATGTAAGAAATCCAAGAACAGCCAAGCACAAGCATGCAAAAATCTTCCAAAAACTCCTTCAGAGCAAGAGCTCCCAAAAAAATAGCAAAGAATTCACTGAAGAAGTAAGTCTCCAAAGTGAAGCAACCCCAAGACAAGACAAGGAATTCAAATTTTATAGAAGAGGGAAGGGAAGAGGATGAGGTGGTTCCATATAGGATGCCACATCATACATCCTCACCCTCAACACAAGGTCAAATTCATTATCCAATGTGCAATAAATAGGTGGTTGAATAATATGACAATTTACTTACATACTCCAAAACAAACCCACACCCCAAAGGACTGAAATTACAACATGTAAGAAAAGTGCAATTAAAACAAAGAAATTTACCTTCTCAAAAAAAGCATTATAAAAGTCAAATTTCCATTCTCCAACCATAGGTATGGTTGGTAAATAAATTTCAGAGGTATGGGAAAAGTTTAACTTGTTCCACAAGCCTCCAAAATTAGCCTCCAAGGATAATTTTGAATTTTCAAGAAGTTGGAGTGTTTCACACTTAAAGCTAACTTACGCATCACTTACATATCTCTTATAGATAATTATATCACTTTAAATCATGGCCAACAACTCTCATTAATTTCCTTCTTATGACATATTTTATTTATTTTAACAATGTGATTACTCACAATATTTACACACCATTTAATCATTAATGAAAGGGGTAAAAATATCCTCCCATGTAGCTGTAATCTCATCATATATGTCCCATTGCACCTAGACCTGATCAAACTCTCTGCCTCAAAGGCCCGTGGTCCTGCGATCTAGGATACGAACGGGCTCCACCACGCACTCGATCCCCGCACATGCAATGATGTCCAATATAACACATGAGAAGGATCTACAACATATATCGTAAGAACTGAAACATGAAACACATCATGTAGGCAAGATAGGATGGGTAGAAAAGCTAGATAGTAGGAAAAAGGGCCAATATGTTCCAAGATGTCAAAAGGACCCACGAATCTAGGAGCTAACTTAGAACCTTTTCCATAACGAATAGGGCTCTTATGTGGTGGCACGACACGAAGGAACACCTTCATGCCAAAATCAAAACTATGGTGGTCCTATACTTGATCTACGTATTTATTCTATCTATCTTATGCCTCCTACAGATTTTGTCGATTAAAACCACTGTTACTCCATCTCCGCAACAAATATGGTCCAATAGAAACCCCGTGCTATAACTCCGTCCTAACTAAGAGGTGTCTGCACTCTCTATCATATAAAGCCCGAAAAGGATCCATGCCTATAGAACTCTGAAAACTATTATTATACGTAAAATCCACCAAGTACAGGTACTCCTCCCATCTAGACTGCTGATCCATCACATACATCCTGAGCATGTCCTCTAAAATTTGATTCACCCGCTCAATCTGTCCATTTGTCTTAGGGTGATATGCTATGCTGAAATTGATCTTCATCCCGAGGGCATGTTGCATGGTGGTCTAAAAATGGGAAGTGTACTACAAAGGATTGCATTCACTAATGATCTTCCACGGAATCCCATGTAACCTAACAATCTCATCAAGATACACTTGTGCCACTACAATAGTTGTATAAGTGGTCTTCACTAGAGAAAAGTGAGCCACTTTTGTCAATTTGTCAACCGTGACCGTGATGGAGTTGTGGTGATATTTCAACATGAGTATCCTAACAATGAAGTCCATGGAAATGGTGTCCCACTTCCATTCCAGTATACCATGAGGAAAGAGAAGGAAAGTTGGATGTTGATGCTCGGCCTTCACTTTTTGGCACTCTAAACATCATGACATGGAATGGGCCACATCTCTATGAAGTTCTCTCGAATGATAAAAATGTCTGAAGGTGGCGTACATCTTCTTCACCCCAGGGTAAGATGAATAGGGTGCACGATGTGCCTCTACCAAGATGCCCTGCCTCAATCCTCCCTCTTTGGGAAATTAAATCCATCCTTTGTACCTAAGAAGGACATCTTCCTCTATTGAGAAACCATCAAACTTCCCCTCGAGGGGTCTTTGAGACTCAATTTCTGCCTGAACTACAACGTAAAATCTATCAAGAGGAAGCTGCTGAAGAATCCTACTCCGTAAATCTGTTCTCACTGAGGTGGCCATAGCCACATGTCTATGTCTGCTGAGAGCATCTACCACCAAATTCTCTTTCCCCTTCACATGCTCTATATCCATATCATACTCACAAAGTAACTCCATCCAACACCACTGACGAGCATTGAGATTTGGTTACATGAAGAGGTGATGAAGACTTAAGTGATCTATCCTGAGTGTGAATCTCCTACCGAGAATAAAGTTCCTCCATCAAACCAAAGCATGCACAACTTCTGTAAGCTCAAGATCATGAGTCAGATAATTAATCTTGTAATATTTGAGTTTGTGAGACTCAAAAGTCACTACTCTTCCCTCTTGCATCAACACACCTCCAAGCCCTACTAAAGAAGCATTTGTGTAAATGAAAAACTCATCCTGTGGATCTAGCACCACAAGAATAGGTGTTGTAGTGAGACATTCCTTCAATGTACTGAAGGCCTACTCACACCTGTCTGACCAAAAAAAATTCTTCCCTTTCCTCTAAAGGGAAGTGATGGGGTGTGCAATCTAAGAGAAGTCTTGAACAAATCTCTGGTAGTAACCTGCTAATCCCATGAAGTTGCGCACCTCATTCACAGTAGTGGGTGCTGGAAAATCCATAATAGCTCTAATCTTGGAAGGATCAATGGTGATACCTTCCCCAAAAATGATATGACCCAAACATCACCTCTGTTTGAAATAATGCACACTTCTCCAAGTTCCCATAAAGTTGCTACTCCCAAAGACACTGAAGAACCTGGCGAAGGTGACCCTCATGCTCCTCACACATATGTGAGTAAATCAAAATGTCATCAAGGAAGATGAGCATGAAACGATCTAAGAAGGTCCTAAATACCCCATTCATCAAACTCATAAACACTATGGGGGCATTGGTCGAACCAAAAGGCACCACTATGAACTCATAGAATCCATATCTCGTATGAAAGGTGGTCTTATGAATGTCCACCTCTAAAATACTCAGTTGATAGTAGCCTGAATTAAGTTCTATCTTAGAGAAAACTGTGGCTCCCTTCATCTGATCAAATAAATCATCAATGCATGGAAGGGGATAATGATTCTTGATCGTTACCTTATTCAGCTGGCGGAAATCAATTTACACAACCGCAAGGATCTGTCCTTCTTCTTTACAAAGATCACTGGTGCACCCCAAGGGGATACACTAGGGTAGATAAGGCCTTTCTCCAAAAGGCCCTCAAGCTACAACTTGAGCTCACAGAGCTCTGGTGTGGTCATTCAATAAGGTTATCATGAGATAGGATCTGTTCCTGAAACCAGATATATATGAAAATCAATCTCACGTAGGGGTGGTAACCCTGGTAGCTCCCTTGGAAAGACATCTGCAAACTCTCTCAAAATGGGAGGATCATCTAGCGATGGTCCACTAGACCCATCCTCTTATCTTTCACTGGCTGTAACAACATACAACTGATAACCTCGTCGCACATACCGCATGAGTTTCATAGCAGAGATGGTGCGAATGGAAACAGGTCTTCTGACCCCCGAAATCACCGACTCAACTCCCAAATCGGTTGCACAAGATATGATCTTTTGGTAACAATCTATCTTGACCCTATGTGTAGACAACCAATCCATACCCAAGATTACTCCATAAGAGTCCAAAAGAATGATACGAAGATTCGAGGTAGTGGTGAAATGTCCCAAATCTACCACACACTCCTTAACTAAGGATTATATAAAGATCTTGGCTCTTGAAGCCATCTCAAAATCCCAACAATGACCCTTCCTAACTGCCACCAACTTGCATCGCTCTACTATAGATGGTGGAATAAAAGAATTAGAAGAACTAGAATCAAATAGAATGGAGGTAGGAATACCACCAATGTTACCTATGGTCTCAATAACTATACTTTGATGATCTTCCTGGAAAGTCTTGACTGCTACATACATCCTATGATTGTGACCCATATCACCAATAGTAGGCTCTTAGATCTATGTCTTACCCTTGTTATTAGGGTTTTATGGGCAGTCTCTCCAAAAATGTTTGGTAACACCACAACCAAAACAACCACCTGATCCTCTCCCTTGTGTAGTAGGTTTGGCTGGTACTCTAGAGGTTTGTAGTGTGGATCTTGATGATCGGGTTGTAGTCTGTTGAGGTCTTTACTAGTGAGATCCTACTGAGTGATCTCTCTGAGCACCCTATGTTCTAATGGGACCCCTAGAAGGAGGCCCCATACTCCGACCTCTCTATAAATCAAATCTATATGGAGGTCTATAAGGTGGGTGGGACTATTGTTGTTTCTACTATTATGGTCTAAAAGATGAATGTGCTGAACTCGATCCACCACAAGGAAGAGGTACTGACCCCCTCAATATGCTATCCTTTATCTGTTGTATATGGCTTCAGACTTGGTCTTCAACCTGTTGGGTCTTTCCCCGAGTCTTCTCTACTATATAGGCCTTCTCGACAACCTTAACTAATGTCTGTGGACAATGGATCCACACTGCACCTCCAATGTCTAGATTTAGGCCCCCGATGAACATGTGAATTTGCACCTGCTCATCCTGCATATAACCAAAATACTGGAGTAGATCGAAAAATCTACTCTCATTCTCAATCACTATGAGAGATGCCTGTTGGAGGTCATGGAACTCATCTATCCACTATTGTATGAACCTCTGTGACAAATATCTGGTCCAGAAATGATCCTCAATGAGCTCAAGGTAACTATATTAGAATCAACATGGAGCTTCTACTCCTTTGTTTGCCACTAGACACCAACTCTATCCCTCAGTAGATGGATCGCAATATGATCTTTCATGTTTCTAGAACAAGGATAGAGTTTGAAGCACCCGCTCAAGCTCACTAACCAGGCCTCTTCCTGAAATCTACCTATGTCACAATAATAATGTAATGGCCGAAGCTTCAAGATATCCCTAATGTGATCTACAACTGTGGTCTGACAGCCACTAGGTCTCTCTAAATGTTCATCCCTAAGCCTAGGGCTCTGATACCTCTCTCTATGTCCTGAAATTCGGTCACCCTGCTCCCTCTGTGGTGACTTAGCTCTAGCTGACTTTGAATGGGATTTCTCTCCTCCATGCTCCTCATTGGGTCGAGGTGATATATGAGCCTCAATGGAAGGGACTCTATCATGTTTGACTACATACCCAACTACTTATCCTCTGCGTAGAGTGGCATTAACATCCTGAAGATTTTGCAAAACCTAGGGTAGGATGGTTGCTCCAAAGCATGATCTTGTGGTGGTAAGTCTAGGTCTATGTGAAAAGACCCCTCATCCCTTCTACGCCCACATTGCACAAACCAAGGTGAGAGTTAGTTTAGCTTTCTAAGTTTTATTCGCTTTCCATGTTTACTAAAATATACAACTTCTAAACCAAGTTTTTTTCTAGATTTAAAAGTGTGCTAGATTTAAGGTTCATGTCTTAAGTTTTCTAGTGTGCCCAATGGCCCAATATTTTGAACCACTACTCGATACCAAGTTTAAAGCCCACTAAACACAACCCACTTGAGACCAAAGAACAATCTAGGATTAGTTAGGAAAATTATTGAATAGATTTTTTTGTTTAAAAGAGTCTACAACCAGGTTACAAGGCAACAACTATCACTAACAAGTTCTAGAACAATTTTGATTCACTAGAACATTATTTCCCTTTATTAACAATTATTAGAGCTCATAAGGTCTAAATTTTAGGGTTAGAAGGTTAAATAAGGTTCTGAGGGTAACTCCTCACAATACCCACTATCTAATAGGCTTAAAGATTGAACTTGATTTTTCTCAAATTTAACACCTTCAATTTCTTTTTTAAATTATTCCCATTGGATAAGAAATTTCCTCACCTTTCCAATGATATAAATAATTCCTCCTAACTCATATTTTTCAAGTTATGAGCCAGCGGGCCTTGGGGTGAAAATTTTCCACAAGAGTGGGCCTACGGAACATGGGGAGACTTTTGAAAACTTTCCCGTGCGGGGTGAAAAACTAACTTTGCACCCATGCCCCGTGATTCCGCCAGGGACACGTGGTACATTCTAAGCCAACGAGGTTAAAACGGAGCGGTGGGAATATTTTTGGAAAATTCTTGCACTAAGCGAGAATTCACTTTTATACCTACACCCTCGTGAGTCAACAAGGGACACATGGCGTCTCCTAACCCAATGCAGGGAAAGTGGGGTTGTTGGGAGAAATAATGTTTTTTTCTCTGAAGGCAAAAAGAGATAAATTCATCTGCGCCTCCGTCGACGCCTCAGGATGCCACGTGCCAATCTCTGATTAGCTATGGGTCGGTGGGGAAAATTTGGTAAATTTTCCAAAAAAATTCTGAAGCTCAAAGGGAAAAATGCACCTGCTCCTCCACCTATGCATGGTTGTGCCACGTGGCAGCCTCTGATTGCCTGCAGGCCGGCGGAGAAAATTTGTAAAATTTTCCCAAAAAAATTTCAAGAGCGCTAAGTTTAAAAGAGATCTACTCCTCTGTTGACACCTCATGGTGCCACATAGTAGCCTCTTAGTGGCTGCGTGTCAGTGGGGTGGCAGGAAAAAATTGAAATTTTCCAAAGCTCCAAGTGAAAAAATTCGGGCCTGCGGGCCCACAGGAAATTTTTCCCAATTTTTTTTTATGTCAAGGAATAAAAACTTCAGATGGCCATAAATTTTGATAGAGAGCTCAGTTTTGGGAAAATGAGGACTTTCTGGAAATATCTCGACGTCCTATTTACATAAAGATCATTAAATTTTTATTTTGATAAAGTTTAAGGGGTCAATTTTGTGAAAACGTTCTGCAGGCTTTTACAGTTCAAACTGGTAAATTTTAACTTGTTAAATTTGTTCAATTTGTTCTTATCCCTCTCTCAACATGTCAAATAGACATGGAAAATTGTTCTTAGGTGTATTTAAGAGAGATTTCAAGATTCAATTTGTCTAATTGATTTGCAATTTGAGCATTTACATTGCTTGATGAAAAAATGATTTTGAAAACTTTGAACTTGATTGGACAAGGTTTGCAACGTTTCCTTAATTATTTTAGTCTAATTGGACTCATTTAGAGAAAACTACTTCAATTTAATCATTTAATCTATTATTTCATTTTTACAGGATTAAACAGTGCATTTTATGTAAAGTATTTGCCATTTTGAAACTACATAGCAGAGATCAAATATAAAAGAGTTTAATTGCCGTTTTCTTCTTCCAAGTATTATAATGTGTTCAAATTCAAATCTAATACATTTAGCTAATTCAATTCAACTTATTCAAAACCTATAGTACATCTCTAATTTCAATTTTTTTACATATTTCAAAGGACAGAGTATTAAATTTCCTTTATATGCATTTCTTTCTTTCAAAAAGAGACTTCAATTACATTTAAAAGATCAGATTCAATGCCACTGTGTAATTTGAGAAAGGTGATACATCATTTATTGATTCCAAAAGACAAATTTGTAACATCCTTATTTTATTCTTTCCAAAAACATATATTATATACAGGACAAAATAATACATTTTCTTTTCACATGTTTCACTTTTCCACTTTCCAAACAGGGATTTCATAGAGCTTGTTAAGTACAAATTTCCAATGGAAAGAATATCATATGAACAAGGCAAACACTTCCATTAATTCAAATGAAACTCTTACAACCTCCTTTCCATTTGATTTCAAAATACAACATACAAAACACGTATCATTCTTTCTCATTCTTTCCAACACAGAATATAGAGTATAACTCTTTTACATTTCAAATTTCCACTTTCATTGTCAATACAAAGTATCTTTCCATGATAATGAATACACTAGATCATCCACTTCAAATGGGAAAGGGGCTACAATAAGATTTCATTTCACAAGGGACTATCAAACTATCTTTTTCCTTGCTCAAGAGAATAGCAGCATGGGTATTTTTGTTCTTCTAAATTGTGATCACAATGAAATTAGGGTAAAGGCAGTGATCTCCACCCAACCAAGACATCCAATGAAGAGGAAAATCCATCCTTATTCATTGGCCCCTAAGCCCCAATCACTATGCAATAAAAGATGTGATCTAACTCATGGAAATAACAGGATTCCACAAACACAAGCAAGATTCACAATAAAAACAAATTCTAAAAAAGAATGTAGTTTACAACTACATTAAAACATGGCAAACATTATTGAGGCCTCATCAAACAAGCCAATGGAGAAAGAAACTATGGGGTATGCTTCTTATACCTCCCAAAGGGGAAATAGGTATCTTCTAAGAACAAACAACCATCATATGTATATATATATATATATATATATATATATATATATATATATATATAATTTCAAATCCCTATCATGCCCTTATGCCTCCCCCAAGTACCCCTTATTCCTCACATTTCCTTATGCCTCCCCAACCTCTTATGGCACCCCATAATGAGTAAATAAATGCAAGCTATTTCTTTGTAAGGTGGAACCCAAATCCTAACTCCCTCCACCCTTATACCTCCCTAAAACACACTTGTGCCTCCCATAAAATATAACCCGATAGTCTTCTCCTACACCATTCCTAGGCCATCTACCTAACAAACCACAAACATGCCAAAAAATTCATACATTAGCACTTCTTTGTTATGTTTGTGGAGCCTATTTTCATGTTAGAGTGTGATACACCTTCTATGTGTTACACTCGGGTATTTTCTACGGTGGTCGCTCGCCGCCGCCGAGCGGGAAGGGGTTCGGGGGTTGAAGCCCCCGATGGAAGGGGGTTCAAGGGCAAAGCCCCAAACAGATTTTCATAGGTGGTTTATTAACCCATGAGTAATGGGTAACCGTTATGGGCTGTTTTTGGGCCCATGGTTTTTCGGTCTTTTTCCCATTGTTTTGATACCACGCTTTTTGCCCTTGGTTTTGATACCTTTGTTTTGTATCAAGCCGCATGATTGTCTATTTATATGATCTTATGCATATGATAGATGTACAAGCAAATGTATTGCGAGATGTGTTTTGAATTTGATTTGTGAATTCTATAGATTTTTTTGAGCATAGCTCCAAACGGATCAGGTATTGTATTGAGAGAGTGGTGGCTTGTAATAAAATCGAGCAAGTGATTCTTGGTGGACGTAGCCCAAATTGGGTGAACCACGTTAAATACTATCTCTTTGTGTTGTGTTATTTTATTGCAATTTGCAATTTTATTTGAATCCGTAATAATTTCGCATATTAGTTTCTAGTGTTGCATTCGTGAGGGATTATTCCACATATTTTATCCCTTATTTCCTAACAATTAGTATCAGAACCTGGTTTTGTTTGTTGAAGTGTTGAATCGTAGGGAAATTTTTATCTTGAGTGGGAGCTATGGCAGATGATGGAAGATCTAGGGTTGATAAATTCAACGGGAAGAATTTTAGTCTTTGGAAGATGCAGATGGAAGATTACCTTTATCAAAAGGATCTTTATACTCCGTTGTCTGAGAAGGTGAACAAACCCTCGAGTATGATAGATGTGGAATGGGATTTGTTGGATCGAAAGGCACTTGGAACGATTCATTGTGTCTTGCATCCTCGGTATTATTTAATGTTTCAAAGGAAAAGACTACAAAAGATCTAATGGATGCATTAGGGAAGTTGTATGAAAAACCCTCTACCTCTAATAAGATATTTTTAATGAAAAAGTTGTTTAATATGAAGATGTCTGAGAATAGTTCGAAGTAGCGAGATCATTTTAAATGATTGCAAATACGGTTGTGAATATGCTAGCTTTAGTTACAATAGAATTTTATGAAGAAGTTAGGGCTTTATTAATTTTGTGCTCTTTACCTGAGAGTTGGAATAGCCTGGTAATGGTGGTAAGTAACTCGGTTCCAGCTAACTCGAAGTTGAAGTTTGAGGATGTTGTAGGGGTGATTCTAAGTGAGGAAATGCGAAGAAAATGCTCTAGGAACATTCTACTTCAGAGAATGCTTTGACAAAGTGGAAACTAGATGGAGACAAAAGAATAGAGGAAACAGTGGAAAATCAAAAGATCGGGCAAGGTCAAAATCCAAGAACAAGATTTATCTTTGGAATTGTGGAAAGCTTTGGGCATGCAAAGAATTTGTTGGGAGCTTCGGGATAAGAAGAAACAACAGGAAGAAAACAAGGAGGAAAATGTGGCATCGGGTAATGTATGTCAGGATGCTTTGATTCTTTCTTTGCATAATATTACTAAATCTTGGGTTTTAGATTCGGGGGCTTCTTTCCATGTTACTCCACATAGGCATTATTTTGTTGATTATGTTCAAGGGGATTTTGGGCATGTTTTTCTTGGTGATGATGAGCCTTGCAGCATAGTTGGAAAAGGTTCTGTTCAGGTTAAGATGCAGAATGGGAATACATGGCTATTGAAGGATGTCAGACATGTGCCTACATTAAGGAGAAATTTGATATCGGCAGGGCAGTTGGGAAGTGATGGTTGTACTGTGATATTTACAGCAGACTCTTGGAAGGTTACCAAGGGTGCTCTTGTGGTGGCAAGAGGTAAGAAGGTTGGAACCTTGTATTTAACCACTGATAATACTAATGATTGTAATCTTGTGGCTTCAGATGCAGATACAACATTATGGCACTATAGGCTCGGTCATATGAGCCATAAGGGCATGAACATCATAAAGAAGAATTTTCTGGATATACAGAAACAGGTTTGGATTTCTGTGAAAATTGTATATATGGGAAACAGAAGCGAGTAAGGTTTCTCAAGGTTGGACCTACGAAGAAAGAGAGTAAGTTAGAGCTAGTACATTCTGATGTGTGGGGTTGGCTCAGGTATCATCTCTTGGGGGTTCAAGTTATTATGTTACTTTTATTGATGATGCAACAAGGAAAGTTTGGGTTTATTGTATTAGACACAAATCTGATGTATTTGACACTTTTGTTAAATGGAAAGCCTTGGTAGAGAATGAAACAGGTCTTAAGCTAAAATGTCTCAGGTCAGATAATGGAGGGGAGTATTGCAGCAATGAATTTAATGATTATTGTTCTAAGAATGGAATCCGCAGGCAAAAGACGGTTCCAGGAACTCCGCAAAGCAGAATGGGGTATCAGAAAGGATGAACAGAACAATAATGGAACGTGCTAGGAGCATGAGATTACATGCAGGACTGCCTCTTTCTTTTTGGGCAGAAGCGGTGAGCACATTTGTGTACTTGATAAATAGAGGACCCTCAAGTGCCTTGGATGGAGGCATACCTGAGGAGGCATGGTATGGTAAGAAAGTTGATTATTCATTTCTTAGAGTCTTTGGATGTGAGGTGTTTGTTCATATAGACAAGGATGATAGGACCAAGCTAGAGGCTAAATCAGAAAAATGTACTTTCATTACTTATGGCGGTGATGACTTTGGATTTAAATGTTGGAGTATTAAGGAAAAGAAAATTATTTGGTCTAGGGATGTGGTCTTTAATGAGAAAGTCATGTATAAGCAATAGTTGCAGGAAAACATGGAAGAATCCAAGAAAGAATATGCAGTGGTAGAGGATCTTCCGGATGGGAAAGTGACCCATGAATCAGTTCAGGAACCTACTCAACAGGAACCCCAAACTCCTACAGTGAGGAGGTCTTCTAGGGTAAGAAAAGAACCTGAACATTTTTCTCCTTCTCTTTATTATTTATTACTCACTGATAGTGGAGAGCCAGAGAGCTTTGATGAAGCAATGCAGGTAGATGCCAATAAGAAGTGGGAGCAAGCCATGGATGAGGAGCATAAGTCTCTCATGGAGAACCAAACTTGGGATTTGGTGAACCTACCGGAAGGCAAAAGAGCATTGCAGAATAAGTGGGTGTACAGAGTTAAAGACGAAGAAGGAGGAAATAAAATATATAAGGCCCGGTTGGTGGTCAAGGGGTTTTCACAGAAACAAGGTATAGATTTTGATGAGATATTTTCTCCTGTAGTAAAAATGACTTCTATTAGAACTGTTCTTGGAATAGTGGTAGCAGAAGACTTGCACTTAGAACAGTTAGATGTAAAGACTGCATTTCTCCATGGTGATTTGGAGGAGGAACTATATATGCAGCAACCAGAGGGCTATGAGGTCAAAGGTAAAGAGGAGATGGTGTGTAAATTGAAGAAGAGCTTGTATGGCTTGAAACAAGCTCCATGTCAATGGTATAAGAAGTTTGATAGCTTCATGATGGAGCAAGGTTATATTAGATGTCATTCTGACCATTGCGTGTATACAAAGAAATTTCAGGATGGAAGTTATATTATCCTATGTTTGTATGTTGATGACATGTTGGTTGCAGGTAAAAACATGTAGGAAATAAAAGTACTCAAGAAAAGCTAAGTGAATCCTTTGATATGAAGGATTTGGGGGCAGCGAGATAAATCCTTGGTATGAGGATAACTCGGGATAGGAAGGAACTGAAGTTGACTTTATCTCGGGAAGAGTACATTAAGAAAGTATTGGAAAGGTTTAACATGCGGGATGCTAAACCGGTTGGGACTCCTTTGGCGAGGCCATTTCAAGTTATCAAAGGAGCAAAGTGTCCCATGACAGAGAGGGGAAAGAAACCAGATGTCCAAGGTACCTTACTCATCAGCGGTTGGCGTTTGATGTATGCTATGGTGTGCACTAGGCCTCGATATTTCCCATGCATGGGAGTTGTGAGTATATTTATGAGTGATCCGGTAAAGAGCATTGGCAAGCGGTAAAGTGGATCCTTCAAGTATTTGAGAGGACCATGGGGACAGTTTTGTGCTATAATGGATCGAGACACCACTTTAGGTGGTTATGTAGATTCGAACATGGCTGGAGATGTAGACAGCAGGAGGAGCACGACAGGTTATATTTACGCTATAGGTGGGACAGCAGTGAGCTGGATTTCACGACTACAGAAGATGGTGGCTTTGTCAACCACGGAGAGTCTGAGTATGTTGCTACCCTGAGGCAAGCAAAGAGATGATTTGGTTACAACAATTGCTTGATGAGTTGGGGCATAAGTAGGAGGAATGTAAGCTACATAGTGATAGTCAGAGTGCTATACACCTAGCTAAGAACTCTTCTTTCCACTCCGGGACGAAGCATATACAGTTGAGATATCACTTCATCATGACAGCTTTGGAGGAAGATAAGTTGAAGTTGGAGAAGATTCATACCAGTCGAGAATCCCCAGACATGATGACCAAGGTGGTCACAAGGGATAAACTAAAGCTATGTTCAGCTTTGGTTGGCCTTCGCGGATGATAGTGAAGGGTTGAGAAGCTTGCTCAGAATGGAAATCAGTCTCCAAGTGGGAGATTGTTATGTTTGTGGAGCCTATTTTCATGTTAGAGTGTGGTACACCTTCTATGTGTTACACTCGGGTATTTTTACGGTGGTCCCGCTCGCCGCTGAGCGGGTTAGGGGTTCGGGGCGAAGCCCCAAGAAAATTTTCATGGGTGGTTTATTAACCCATGGGTAATGGGTAACCGTTATGGGCTGTTTTTGGGCCCATGGTTTTTCGGTCTTTTGCCCATTGTTTTGATACCCACGTTTTTGCCCTTGGTTTTGATACCCGAGTTTTGTATCAAAGCGCTTAAGTAGTTGTCTATTTATATGATCTTATACATATGATAGATGTACAACAAATGTATTGCAGATGTGTTTTGAATTGGTGTGAATTCAGAGAGTTTGTTGAGCATAGCTCCAAACGGATCAGGTATTGTATTGAGAGAGTGGTGGCTTGTAATAAAATCGAGCAAGTGATTCTTGGTGGTCGTAGCCCAAATTGGGTGAACCACGTTAAATACTATCTCTTTGTGTTGTGTTATTTTATTCGTAATTTTATTTGAGATATGTAATAATTTCTACATATTAGTTTCTCTTGTTGTAATTACTCGTGAGGGATTATTCGCATATTTTATCCCTTATTTCCTAACACTTACATTCATAAAAGAAGAGCATTTCAAGATTCAAGCATCTACCTCTCCATGATAGAGTTATTCTAGTTCTAAAATAACAAGCTTTGTCCCAACGCAAGCAATCCAAGAACAACCAAGCACAAACAAGCAACAATCTTCCAAAACTTCTTCACAACAAGAGCTCCAAAAAAATAGCAAAGAATTCACCGGAAGAAGCAAGTCCCCAAAGTGAAGCAACCCCAAAACAAGACAAGGAATTCAAATTTTATAGAAAGGAAAGGGAAGAGGATGAGGTGGATCCATGTAGGATGCCACGTCACACATCCTCAACCTCAACACAAGGTCAAGTTCATTCTCCAATGTGCAATAAATAGGTGGGTGAATAATATGACAATTTACTTACATACTCCAAAACAAGCCCACACCCGAAAGGACTTAAATTACATCATGTAAGAAAAGTGCAATGAAAACATACAAATTGCCATCTCAAAAAAAGTATTATAAAAGTCCAATTTCCACTCTCAAACCATAGGTATGGTTGGTAAATAAATTTAAGAGGTATTGGACAAGTTTAACTTGTCCCACAAGCCTCCAAAATCAGCCTCCAAGGACAATTTCCAAGAAGGTGGAGTGTTTCACACTCAAAGCTAGCTTACACATCACTTACATATCTCTTACACATACTTGTATCACTTTAAATCATGGCCAACAACTCTCATTAATTTCCTTCTTATGACATATTTGATTTATTTTAACAATATGATTACTCACAATATTTACACACCATTTAATAATTAATGAAAGGGGTAAAAACATCACAAAATAAACACATGAAAACATAAACAAAGGGACCAAAATAAAATAAAATACATAAAACCCCTTGGTCACAATTAAAGGTGATCCCCCCATGGGAATCCCTAACACACATAAACACGCACAAACAAATACTAGTTGCCATGGTGACCTTGTTGAATTCATCTAGAATTCTAATGTGGTTGGTCTCTAATCCGCTAATATTTGTTGTGATATATTAACCTTCAAAACAAAAAAACCTCCTTCGACCTCATGGCCATATCAAAACATCCAAATTAATATAAATATAATTCCCTGAAATCATCTAGATATATGAATCACAAAAACATCAAAGCAATCTAACAATATCATTTATAGTTTTATCAAAGCAACTATATCATCATCCACTAGTTTTCATTTCTAGGTCTACTCACAATATCCAAATATCACATGTTCGAACAACATCCATAACATAACCATGTCAAATAGTGTATCGTCATCAATATTCAAAATGTCTCTAATAATCATTATGCATCATAACTGAATCAAGTCAACAATAATCCCTGATCTAACATCTAACATCATACTATAATAAGGTCCATAATTATGTCCATAATATAATCAAGCGATATCATGATTAGTATCAAAAGGTGTCGAAGAGGATGTGGGCACTACATGTACTTATCATTATTGCAAGCACAATAGATTGTGAAAGGGGTTTTTCTAAACAAAACATCATCAAAGACATAAGAAAATCAAAATTGGGGTTGGATACATTAGATGCACTAATGCGAGTATCTCTCAATGGACCAGAAGCAGATGATGTAGATTGGAATGAAATCTTTAAGATTTGGAAAGATACAAAGTCAAGAAGAATTCTTGATCTTTGATATTTCAATTTTTGTGATGAAAAAACCAATATATATTTACTTAAACAATTTTCATATTTTTGATATTCTCTATATTATCTTTTGTCAAAATATAAATATATAAATTAGTCATTTGTGTATTACATAAATGTGACTTATAGTTCTATTTTTGTGATGAAAAATCCAATATATATTTACTTAAAAGATTTTGAGATCTTTGATATTCTCTATATTAGCTTTTGTTGAAAGATAAATGTATAAATTGATATCTATTTACTTAAAATATTTTGAGATCTTTGATATTCTCTATATTATCTTTTGTCGAAAGATAAATGTATAAATTAGCCATTTTTGTAGTACATAAATGTGACTTATAATTCTATTTTTGTGATGAAAAAACCAATATATATTTACTTAAAAGATTTTTAGATCTTTGATGTTCTCTATATTATCTTTTGTCGAAAGATAAATGTATAAATTAGTCATTTTTGTAGTACATAAATGTGACTTATAATTCTATTTTTGTGATGAAAAAACTAATATATATTTACTTAAAATATTTTTAGATCATTGATATTCTTTATATTATTTTTGTCGAAAGATAAATGTATAAATTAGCCATTTTTTAGTACATAAATGTGACTTATAATTTTATTTTTGAAAATGATTTACTCTTATAAATAACATAATTCATAATTAAGGACATGCATATTTTAATTTGACTTTCAAAAAAAAAATTAAAATGTAATATGATAGGCAATAATAAACTATAACCGTAAAAAAAACGAACGAGGCATAAGGAATTTGAAATTCCGGGCTTGGTCATGATGGGTACAAAGAACATTGGAAGAGGTGATAGCAGAGGTGTGGGAAGTTTGGTGGATATTGGATTTGATCCAGAAGGGGAGAACTCCTAAGAATAAGGCCCTTCCGAGGAATGGGTGCTGGAGTGTGTGCTTCATATAGTCGTCGTGGTTCATAATAACCGGTGTTGTGTTCTTGGGTAAGCCCCCCTTTGGTTTGCGTTGAATTTTATTTTGAACTTTCCTAGTTGGATTTATCAATTTGTATTTGTTTAATAGTCGGTGGTAGAGGCCTCTTATGTTGTGCTTCATTGCATTATCTTTGCTCCTTTATACTTGGAGTTTTTGGTTCCCTTAAAACCAACCTGTTTTACCCTATCAAAAAAAAATTAAATAAATATAAAAATATATTATTATATATTTTATTAATAGTATACAAATAGCACTAATTTACATTTTTGAAAGATAATAAATGTAAAATTAGTATCACTAGATCGCCGTCAAAACTAATCCGTGCATCTAATTGGAGATTGGATTGTGCGGCTTAGTCAAGAGCATTTTCATTAATTTTTTTTACATTAATTAATTAATTACCTTAATTATTAAGACCCCTTATTTAAAATGAAACAAAAATCTAACGACTGTTAATTTACATTTTTGACCATAAAAATGAGACTAACCTTAGCACATCATCTTAAACCGAAACATACAGGAAGTTAAAGCCTTTCATAATCAATGGGTGGGATAAAATAAACTACTCACATACACACTAATAAATTAGGAGTCAAACCGATAACCTAAACCACATAAGTGAAGTAAGCCTTTGGCTTAATTTCTAAAATAACTTAAAATCGTGTCAAACACCTTTACAAAATCAAACTCTCTAAAAATTAAATCTAATTAGCGTATAAATAAAGCCAAATAATAGGCCTACCACTTCATGATTGCACACAATGGCAGCGTGGGCAATGCTACTACGTGACAGTTAGGCTGGTCGTTCCGAATGCAAATTTTTTACAATCAGCCTAACTGTCACGTAAGTTAGCAGCTGACGTCACATAGTTTTTTTGTTTTGTTTTTGGTAATCTGCTAAAAGAACAGTGTGGAGCAGTGCTTGGTGGGGTCCCTGGTATTGCAGAGGTCCCATTGGGAATGTATATGGTGGAAAAAGATTCCCCGGGATCGGAAAGTGCCAAACACGCGCTGAATAATAATTGGAGCACGAAAAGCAAGTACTGAAACAATTTCTTTACACAATCTCGTGATTATCGCTGGTTTGTAAAGCGTAGTACAGTCCTCGAGGCTCCCATTTCTATAAACCCTCGTTTGATTGCAATATCAACGAAAAGCCCTCGGTTCCTACTCATCCTCTACTCGTGGAAAAGATTTTGCAGCGAATTTTTTAGTTCAACGTGAAGATGAATAGAATATTGATTATTGGAGCAACTGGGTACATTGGAAAATACATGGCAAATGCCAGCGTTTCACTTGGGTACCCAACATATGCTTTTGTGCGTCCTTCCTCCGCAGTTCCTCATTCCTCCAAATCCACATTACTTCAAAAATTCAGAGATGATGGTATTCACATTCTTGAGGTAACTGGTTTATAATTCACGAACACATTCACTTTGGTTTTTATTTTATGTAGTGCATTACAGTAACCAATCTAGGTTTTATTGTTGATATGGGCAGGGATCATTAGTCGATCATAACAGCCTGGTGAATGCGTTCAAGCAAGTAGATATAGTCATATCCGCAGTTGCCATTCCCCAGCATATGGATCAGCTCAAAATCATAAAGGCTATTAAGGAAGCCGGAAATATTAAGGTATATATTTAATATCTATTTTCACACTTAGCTGGAGCGGAGCTCGATCCTTAGTTCATTTCCCAAAAATAAAAATATCTTTTCCTTGTTTTTCTTTTCGTTAAATCAGAGGTTCCTGCCATCAGAATTTGGCAACGAAGTGGACAGAATTAGATCACTCCCACCATTTCAGAGGATAAATGATATTAAAAAGACGATCCGTAGGGCAACTGAAGAGGCGGGGATTCCATATACGTTCGTTTCCGCAAATTCTTGTGCAGCCTATTTTGTGGACTATTTCCTTCACCCTCGTCAGAAACCCCAACCAGAAGAAGTAATTATATATGGAGACGGGCTGACGAAAGGTCGGTAATGATTTTCCTTCATCTTAAAAATTTAACATCATCATCATAATCTAGTGGATACCGTGTTTATAGGTTAGCCAATAATGGTGTCGTCATTTCTAAAAGGTTTTAATCTATATTTTTTATTGTGTTTATAAGGAACTATATTTTTATCAATCTTTTCGAAATACCATTTAACATTTTGTGGCATTTTGTTTTTCCCATTGGTTTATGTAACAACAGAACTAATAGTTCTATTGGGCTTTTATTTTTACTTTTAATTTTTATTTGCATATATTTTACGTAGAAATGATAGTTTAAAGTCCATCCCCTTAATAAACAAGCATATTAAAAATTGTTTCGTAGAATTTTTTTATAGTGTTGTTTTATAATAATAATAATATTCATGGCTTTAGTAACAGTTTATTCCCAAGTTAAAAGGAAATTTACTTAACATCAGGAAAAATGAAGAATATATATTGTTTTTTTATTCATTTCCTAACTTATTTTCGATATGATTGTTCTACTAAAACACAATTAAATGACATGATTTTAATTGTTGCTCAGCTGTTATGAATTTAGAAGAGGACATTGCATCTTTAACCATTATGGTCGCCACTGATCCAAGAACCCTAAACAGGGTAGTTATTTACAAGCCACCAATGAATTTGATTAGTCAAGCTGAGATTGTTTCATTGTGGGAGAAGAAAACTGGAAAATATATAAAAAGAGTCTATTGGCCAGAAGATGAGATGATCAAACTCTCAGAATGTAAGTTCAATAACATAATCATTTACTTTTGTTAATATTAATTTATTTTCATTGTATTCATAGTTTTAATATAATCAATACCATATTTTTAAAATATGACTAAAATTGAATGAGGTGTCTTATTGCAGCTCTTCCTAATCCAAAAAACATACTGTTTCAATTTTACATAGCATTTTTGTTAAAGGTGATCAAACCAACTATGAGATAGGGGATGAAGATTTAGAAGCTCTAAAATTGTATCCGGACTACAAATATACTACTATAGAGGAATTTCTTGATATATGTCTTGTCCACCCTCCAGAGACAAAACTTGCATCGTTTGAATAGAAGCATGTCACATTGAAACATTGGATCCAATATAAAAATTCATATGTTAGTTAGAAAACATGTACTATTCAAATTCCATTACTTGTAATTTCTCCAATATTGTAACCTTTCAATTTGTTCTTGACGTATTATATGCATTTGGATATCTATGAAAAATAAATTTATATACATTTTACTGTATGTGGACATTATTATGTTTTTTCGTATAGTATTGAATAATCCATGAATAAATGTGTATTTTTATTTTTCATTTCATATTTGCAATTTGAAATTTTAATTTAACTAAAAATGTTTAAAGATGGCTTTACAATATTTTTCAACAAATCTTTTTTTTGTTTACTTGAATATATAAAATTTCATCAAAAATAAATAAAAATGCAATAATGGCTAATCGAGTTAAGGAAAAAATAGTAATTGATTACGAAGAGAGCATCTCAATTTATGTGTCTAAAATAACAAGAGTTTTGAAACATTAAAATACCTATTTTTTAGGAATTGTTTTCTCTTTTTTCTCTAAGAAGTTTTAGTTCTCAAATAAAACTAAAAAACGTAATGACTGAAAATGAATAAAAACTACCACATAATTAGTTACACTTGCAATTTTAGTATCTTCCATCAATAGAATACTATTGCTACACACTATAAATGAGATATTTTGAACATGAGAACTTATAGAATAATGCCAAAGGAAAGAGTATGAAATAAAAATAAATCGGACTAATTTTAATTTTTCCATGTCTAAAAAAACAAAGAAAAATAAGAGAAATTGCAAATAATTGTAGTGAGGGGTAGGCTATCCATGCGTTCCATCCCTACCATTCTTTGCGTGTCTAAAAATAGAGGTCACAGGGATGGGAGATGCTTGTGCCACCCCTACTCCCCCACAAAGTTTCCATTATCTCAATGTGACTGGGGTTAACATTTTGACACCCAAAACATATGTAGAACTGTTTATCAAATTAAATAGAATAACTCCTTGAAGTTAAAATATGAAACATTAATATTAAAAATAGTTTTAATATACTTAATATTTTAAATATATTTAAATATAATTCTTGAAGGGAAACGAGTACAAAGTAGCTCAATAATAGTTTTATGCTTGAAATATAGCTCAAACACAACTTAGAATTAGATTATAAAAATTATGGTTTATGGGACACATTTTCTTTTAACTATAGGCTTAGATGATATGAAAATAATAAAGAACTATATTATGATTCGTGAAGAGTTTAACATTTGATTATTCAAAACTAAGGGAGGATTGTTTTGTATTGATTGAAATTGTGGTGCCTCCTATAAAATAAATAATTAAAGAAAGAAACTAAATTAAATTATAAAAAGGGGTCAATTTAATTTTTTTTGCTAAAGTGAAGTGGATAGGAGGTGGTGTGCAGTAGGAGCTGTAGGTGCAGCTCAACCTCCAGTCAGACCTTCCATTCTTTCTTGTTTAGTAATATAAGAACGGTAATCAATTTTTTTTTCTATCAATACCGTAAAAAAAAAAAATCATGGAAATTTACGGCGAAGGGCACAACTGATTTTAATACAGGAGCCCAAATTCCATTGATTTTTCTAGGGACTGTGGCTATCAATTTGTATGAGGAGAAGGTTAAGGCAGCCATAGTTGTAGCTCTGCTGAGCCATATATAGAGAAACTTGCAATAATGGGTAGAGAAGCGCTTGACCGAGTCCTCCAAAACCGATCCAAGCATTTCTTCCCTACCCCTCCAAGTGTGAGACCCTTGCCAGCGTCCTCCTTCCCTACATGTACTAAATGGGAGCCTTGGGACAGGGCATGCTCACACCCAAAAGAAAAATGGAGAAGAAACATTTATTTTGTCAGATGTTGTAGTTTTCAAGTGCTCCGGTAGATATATCTACAAATGGGAAACATGCACTTGACATGTGAACTGCTCGATTAAATTCCTAAAAGAAATGAGGCCTCGTGGACTACAATGGCTGAGGATATGCACAAAATGGGTTTGTTGAAAAGTCTTAGAAATTTCAAGAAAATGCTATTGAACGGTGTAAATCCAGCTTTGACGGCGTTTTCCTACGTTTCCCTAGCCTGTGCCAAAATACAAGCACTGGAAAATGGTGGATTTTGTCAGATGTTGTAGTGTAATGGCCCTGTCAAGGCATTATTCTTTTGTTGAACCTAAGACTTGCGAGTCAAAGTTTTGATGGTCTTCTAGAAGCCGCCTCCAGTGGATGCAATTTGAAATATTGTGGTGTTTGACATGTTGATCAAGGCGTATGTTTTGACAGGAAGGACTAGGGATGCTATTTAATTTTTCATACTCACGGAGGAAGCTGAATTGGTGCCTCATATCAGTGACTATAGTTGCCTTCTCAATCCCTTTATTATCTTAGTAATTTCATTTCAAGAACTCAACTTGCTGCTCGATTTTATGCTTGGGCGAGTTTCAGATCTTAAAATAAATGCCCTTATTTGGTGGCTCAACCATTCATTGCTCAGTGGCTTACAATCTTAGACCTAGCCAATTGGGGAGTTTCCTTCCAATGGCTCAACCTGTGGCTTTTCAAACTCGGCGGTATGGTGTATCTACTAGCTTGAGATGTTTGTGCCATGCAAAGCTCCACCCACTCATGAATATGAGCTCCATCTTCAATAGATATGCTTGAGTCAGTCCCTCGTGTTGGTACTAGGTTAGTTTTGGGCTCAGAATGGTTTTGTTTGCATTAACTAGCCATGTTGGGATCTATGTCGGTGTGTTGCTCACTTGGAGCTCTTTTTTAAGCTTAGTTACCATATTTATTATGCACTCTCTCTACCTTATTACCCAATCTCATTTTAACGATTCAAGATATTTTTGAAAATGGAATGCGGAGAAGCTATGAATGAAGATGGATAATCCTTCTGAATTTGTTCAACCGTTCAATGAAATGCCTAGCTCGACATAGAACCGAATCCCTCAATTTCGACCGTCTTTGTTCATCCGGGCATGGTTCATCTTTGCTTATCTTTCATAATTCTTGTTCTTTAGTTTTTTGTTTGTGATAAAATAAATTTTTAAAACATATATGGATTATCATACTTTTGATTGTTTTAAATAAACTTAAACAAATAATAATAACACAATATATCGTAACTTATGGAATCTAAATATTCCTTGGTAGACAACCACGAACTCAAACACTAATTTTTATATGATCTAACAAACATCCCGACCAAACTAGATTGCTACAATACTCCTTTTAATTGATAAGTAGAAGTTGACTTTCTTGTAAATATGTTGATTGGTCCCTTTTTAAAACAGATAAATCACGATTTTTGGAGACTTGCAAAACAACCTTTGTAACTCTAGAAAAGAGATGTTATGTTTCTTTCATGTTCATTATTATGTGAGGGGTCACTTCAAGCTTTAGATCGGCCATGATTGATCATTTGTGCTCATTTTGATGCTCCTCTAGGAGCCCTCTTACCTCATTTTGCACTTTTAAGAAGTAGTTAAAATTGAAAAGTTGGGTATTGTTTCAACTCGTTATTTAGACCCTGAAACATGAAGTGCTTGTTCACCTTCGCAAACCCCTACTATTTTTTACAAGACAATTGCATCGAAGCTTTAGTTTGGGGGAAAATCATGTTCTTGATAGTTTAGAAAAGGCATTTTGTAGGCATTCGGTCATAGTTTGAATAGGTCAAACTAGACCAATTACTACCAGTGGCTCCAGAATACCCATCTCCATTTGAAACTCATTTGTTAGTTCTCAATCCCGTTGACTCTAATGAATTATCCATATATAGGGGAACTTGTAGGAAATTTCTCTTTATGCATTCATCCATCAAACGTTATCTTTGGACATGGTTTTCTTATCCCTCGATTTAAATTTTGATCATTTGCAACTAGGCCAATTACGACCGATGGTTTCGTAAAACTGATCACAAATCATAAACTGTTCACCCATTCTAAATTTTGTCAATTCCTGTGAATTCTTGGTGTATAGGAAGACACATAAATTTACCCATATTTTGTTTTCTCATTGGAAGACAACATTTTAAAGTGGTTTGCTAGCCTCTGAGCCTAAATTGAATGTCTTTGCAACTAGCACAAAAATTTAAAAAGATAGTTTTAGGACCCCCGTTGCGACACCAACCACTGTGGAAACTTGTTGACACTGGTAAATAACTATTTGAAACTCTATCATGTGATTTGTGTGAAATTTAAATTTTGGCAAAATAGTGTTTCTCTCTTTTCCCTATCTCTTTCTCTCTCCTCGGATAAGATAAGAAGTGAAATGAAATGAAACAAGTATATGTCTCTAACCCTCTCCTTTCGAAAGAAAATTATTATTATTTTGTAAATGGGAAACAAAATAATGTTAATTATGCCAGATCTAGTTTGATGCTCTGCCTACAATTTATCATTGATTTCATACTCACGTGATGTTGGATGATGGAAATAAGATGGTGAAAGGACGTGGTGTAATTCATTTTTATTTTTTAAATTTATATTTGAAACATTGTAAATGTAAAGGTTGAACCATTTTTGTAATGTATTGAAAGACTTATTTTTGAAGTTTGGTAGTATGTATGAGATGATATTTTTATGGATTCTTTGGGAAATGTGTATTTAACCATATGTGACTTTTTGATTCATATATATGTATGTAAATAAAAATGGGGAGTTGAATATATATGTGTTAAATGGAATTGAATTTAATATCTTCTAGTGCAATTCCAGTGTGAAATTGATGATTAATTAATTAAAACTTGTGCATATAAACCTTTCTTGCATGATCATTTTTAGGATAGAAGAAATCTAAAACCATAGAATGAACTTAAACTTTTGCACTCGATAACATCTCCTATTTTAGGTTAATGAGAGTCCAAGTTTGAGTTTTTCATCTTAGCCAATGCTTAGTGGCATCTTCATGAATTCGAGGAATAGGAACAAAATGGTCCAACATTATCCAGAGTATGTGGTTCCCTTCAACATCGGCAATGTGTGTGTGTAGTAAGTGTTGAAAATGTTTGCACCTCGTGCAAAAATATCAACTCAAAAATTATAGTTTCTCATATTAGAGGGTTAGAAGTTTGTTTAATTTGGGGAGATAGGGAATACAGATTGTTGTTGTTATCTCTGTTTGAAAAGTCTTGGGATTAACATTTGGTAACTTAGGTGTAATTCTAGAATTTAATGTCCTATAGATGCAACCATTCCAATTTTTTACCTTCGTAAAAATATGTGGTTCCCTATAGAAGACCATTACATCTAAGGAAGGAAGGAAGGGAAGCATGTATCAAGTATGATGTTTTAAAGCTATGCAAAACAAGTGCAAGTTTGAAGAACAAGGTATAACTTTACAAATAATTTTGCATATTAAGAGGAGCATCAAAAATGTACTTTTGAATTTAATTTATTCCCATGATCTGAATTATTTAAGTGTATTGAATTACACAAGCTCATTTATTATCCAACAAAGTATAATGAAAGTAATATCTTAATATTAGATAATAAGTTATGTTTACTTTAATGAAAATAATATATGTTCTTATGAATAAATTAGAATTAGATAAAATAATCCCATCATTAATTGAAAGGTTTTCCTTCCTTCTTAAGTTGTTCCATCTATAAGCATTATTTTATGGAGCTAATTATGTCGATATTAAGCTTATGGATAAAATCATATTTTTTAATCATTTAGAACTATAGCTCATGATATATGAAAGGTATACTAAAAAGAAGACAATATGCAAAACATCACAAAAGATAAAGAAAATATTTTACCTTTCCAAATATATATTTATGATAGGTTTATTACATAAAATAATTCATTTGAAGAATTATGCATTATAGAATATTAAAAGAAACTCTTACAAGGAAACAAGGAAACATTATATCAAAAGCCTTTATACTAGAACAAAAATAAGTTATAGTTCCTTTTCAAAAATACAAGATTATCAGGGACTAAGGAAATAACAATTTTAATCATCAACAAATTGTCAAAGCACCTAGTCATTGAGTGTAGACTTTAAATTCTTTATATAATCTAAAAACTACATGAAAGGATGTTTGGAATCTAAAATGTTTAAAATGGAGATCTTTCCAAAATCTCAAGATGATCACTCATCTTCAATACAAGTGCTATCATTGGAAGTGTAAAAAAATGAAGATATATTTACGATATATTTACGTCATTAATGAAGTAAAGAGTGTAGTCTTCAAATTTCAATCTCATTATGCATCTCATATACATTAATAATATAAACATTAACTAAGCATCCAAGTCATAGGAAAATGCAAGAAACATCATAATCATAAATGTAAAGTTTTCAGTTAGGAATTGTTTCTTCTTTTATAAGAAGATATTTTTAATCAAGGCGATTGTGTTAAAAGAATAAACTATTTGATAATATTTTCAAAGTAGTTTTGTTTGTAGAAATGGAGCAAAAATCATATACGGGGAGGAAATTTTCTTTAACATTGGCATGTGAACATAGATTCTATTAAAATTATACAGAGGAATCTTTGTATTGATGCCAAACACAAGCTAACAAAACGCTAAAGTAAATGTAGCACATTAGATACATTAATAGTATCATTAACTAACTCAAGGAAGCAAGAAACATCATAATCAAAATTATCCAATTAAGTTTAATTTGATAATATTTTAGAAAATTGTTTTAAAAATAGAGCTTGGAAACCTTCCAGAAATGGAGTACTCTCAATAGTAACAAGAACTTAAAACATTCAGAATAATAAATTCAAGACATTAAAGCACAAGAATCAGCCAAGATTTTACAAAGATGATCTAGATCATATGGTAAGTCGACATAAGGAAAGAAATATTATTGGGTTTTATACACTTCTGGAAATCACAACTCATAAAGAGAAAAATAAATCCATCCCAAAGTTATAAAGATCGAACATCTTGAGAAAATCTAGGAAATACTTGAAGCACGAAACCCCAAACCGAGTATAACTCAACTTGCAAAGCAAATTGAGTTCACCATAATGACCAAATTTCTAGGAAGTGGTAGCTAATGCATACCCAGAAAACAAATTCTCAAGAAGATAAAGTTTCAAAGGTATATCAAATCAAGCGAAGCACATTTAAAATCAAAGATAGAAATACAAACAACGGGTTTGAGGATTGTTTAAGCTCCCAGCTAGAGTACAAACTGTCAAGCAGTAAAAAAGTTGAAACCCTCAAATCAAGCTCAGAAAGTGGAAATTTAGAAGAAATAAGAACCCAACGAACTCAGAGAACAAAATAAATGTATCCAGAATCCAGGGTAAAAGGAAAAAATGTAAACCCATGTAATAGATATAATTTTGAACATTGATACATAGTTGTGCATAATACATGAAGACCCAAGTATCTAATACAATTAAAATCACATCCAACTCACATACCTTGTTAATGGTGAGCCAAAAAATCTCGAATAATTTAAATGGTGGCCAAGTCTTCTTAGCAGAAGACAAATTTTATAGTAGAGAGGGAAGTTTTAAATGGTGGCAACTTCAAGTTACCATAATCTTTGAGAATAATTGTGGTGCTCAAACCCAAAAATGTTACACAGAAGGCTCCACATGAGCTTGAAAGTAATAAAATAATGAATACCTAGTAAGAATTTAGAAGAGGTTTGCTAGCTCATACAGAGCTCGAATCCAAATGATCAAATGATTAGGTTTCCTTTCCTTTTTTTCCGTTAACTCAGTAAATGAGTTAAGTAGCTCAACCAAGGTTCTAAAATGTGTACTTGGTAGAACTAGAGAAATCCCTACTTTGACCGGAGTTTTATTTTATCATTGGCTTAACTTTGAGGGTCGAATAATCATCAGAAAGGGAGCATTGTACCAATTAAACATTATTACCTTGCTTTTAATTTTATTAAGGTCCAAACCATATGATATCCATGGTATATCAAATAATATAATTCCAAATGGGGCCATTAACATGTTAATTATTATGTAATCAAGGCCCGCTAGTTTACGTATTGGTCAAAAGATGCCCAGGTAAAAAGGAGGAGTCTAGTGATCGAACATAAGGCTAAATGATCAACATGATTAAAATTTTAACCATAATGTATGATAATGATGCCAAGATAACCATTACTTTAACAATTTCTAACTTACCTTACTTATTGCTAAAAGAATCATGCTCTCCAAATGGACAATGAAGCACTAAGTTATATTAGCATGTGCACAAGAAAAATCAAATTTCATGTGATCATGTATCACATCAACGAAAAATACATAACCATCCATGTGCACATGTGGTCTCCATAGTGGGAATGAGTATCTTGCTAATTTTATGCATGTCATGATGAGATGAGACAATGAGGATAATGCATGCACAAAGTGTCCACATCAAACAAAATTTGGAGGCCGAAATACCTTTTTTTTCACAAAATAAGGTATTATTTTTCTTTCACATGTACCTATAGGTGGTCCCCAGATTGGTGAATAATTTTGTGAATTATTGGAGATAAAATGCATTATTCATTTTTCTTGCACAAAAGTATTTTTCCACATGTGATCACTACAGGAAAAAACTGAGAAGAAGAAAAATATACTCTTGCAATCGAATGAATATGCAAGTTCCATATTAGAGATTAATTATGATTATTGAATCAACAATAAGAAGACCAAGTTCAATGCACATTGGATCTAATATTAGCCAAAAATACTCACCCAAGTTTATTAAATGTATTAAAAATAGAACAATCAACTACACTTTGACTAAGTGTATTTTTGTAATAAAATCTATTAATGCCTCATTGTAAACTACATGGTTATTTTTATTCAATTATTTATTCATGATAAAGGATAAAATTAGCATGCACGGGTGAGGAAAAACTAAGGTCTATTTTTAGGAGGGGTTGGGTGAAGTATTTTTGCTATATATTATGTGCACTAGGAAGGCACAAGGAGGAATTTTTGTACACGGGAGTGGTGAAGTATATTTTAAGCACTTTTACCCTTGAATGAGAATCATTTTTTCCTTTCAAATTATTTACAGTGGTGTGTATCTTTCTATTAATTTTTATGAATGTTAATTCCCTGATTAATTATCTTACCTTGTTGCTAATTTTGTTCTTTCTATACAGTCTTAGTGTGCATGTTAGATATTGTGTAGTTGTGATTCATTTCCTCTATACACAAGTGTTTTCCTAAGGATTAAACTGAAAACCCATTGGTTTGTGCATCTGATTTTTTTTTATCAATTTTATTGTGCATCTACTAAGTCAAATCCCTTGAATAATTTGGTGTATCAACCCATTTCAATTCAATTACAACAATATTTTTACCCAAAAATCCTATTGTCTTTGTAAAAAAAAATAAATAGTTTAGGATACATCAATAAGGAATTGACCTTGATACCAGAGACTCACCTCAATAATAGGTATACCCACAAACCTGAGGTGTTTCCATTCTATCTACAGAAGTGAGAGATAATGAAAGCTTAGAACCCTATTTTCATATCTCAACAATGGCGCACTTGACGAGAGATAATAGTATTTGGAATGTCCAAGTGGGACATCGAGAAATTGTGAAGATAAATCATAAATAAGATATAGGGAATGAGTAACTGCTTGTAGCTTAATAGATTCCAAGTTTGTTAAGGTAAATGAGAAAGAATGATTTTTAGATAAACACGAGGTAGCTGAGTCTGAAGACCCTTATTGTGCTGCATGCATGGATATTGTTTCATTATTAGAGAATTGTTATAATGCAAAAAGGTTAGCAAATGATACTACAAGTAGTTATGAGAAGCAATCTTACATTGAAGAGGAAACTAAATGGCTAGGAAACATGGTGATTCTAGATAATGTGGGAGAAAGTACGATCTGAGGAAACTAAATTAGAAACATGGTGATTTGAAGAATCATTCATATTCCAATAACTTGAAATAGGCTGAAAATATTTCAAAGTAGTGTAAAGAGGTAAAACAACCTTGAATTCAACTTCACAATGTAAAGATTGATGAGTTACAATGAATTATAGAGGATAAATACTTTTCAAATCAGTTTCATTATGTCAAAGAGATTCAACAACAACTTATAAATCCTAAACAACCTTAAAAAAACTTCAGAAACCAACCATGACTAAAAAGTATGTTAACGATTATGTACAAAACAAGAAAATCTATTTACTAGTTATTTGGATGTAATTTTTGATCCAGTACCTTGTTGATTCTCATCCAATTACAACAATACAAATATTCATGTATGTTAAAGAGCATAAAAGTGAGCTTCACATTTTTAGAAGCAAGCCCCAAATCATTCCAGAGCATCTTGCAGATAAAATAGATACATTTTTTAGCTTCTAGACTGATTTAAAGAGCATAAAAAAGGTACATGTTTTGTGTTTAGCTATGTCATGTTACATGTTTTACAAGATGTGTTCATTTCATCAGTTTTGGAGAAAAGGATGTTATTTTTCACTCCCTAATTTACGATTAATATAGCCTCAATTTACAGCTAGATAGAATAGGGTAGATTAGGATTTTCCTTTCAATAAGTGTAATTCATGTATATTTCAATGTTTTTGAATTTAAATAATTGCATTAATTCACGTGATATGGTTTAATAGATCCTTTTCCATCTTTAGTTCATTTTTAGAAGGGTTATTTTTTCAGAAAAGCCAAATTTTGCTTATATGCTTTGACTCCATGACTAATGTAATAAAGCGAGGAACTTATATTAAAGTTATCATGAATATTTCCCAGCAATATTTCTAGAAATGTTGAAATTTGTTGCACATCGTGTGAAAATATCAACTCGAAAATTTCATTTTCTCATATTCGAGGGGTTAGAAGTTTGTCTATTTTAGGAAAGTCATCGGAAAAGGAATACAAATTACTATTGTTGCAAGTTTTGGACAATCTTGGGAGTCACATTTGAATCAAATCGAAAAACTTAGGTGTATTTCTAGAATGTCATTCCCCATAGATGCAGTCATTCCAATTTTTACCTTCATCATAACTGTGCAACAACTGTAAAAGACCATTGCAAGGCCATGAGGAAGGCAGGAAGGGAAACATGTATCAAGCATGATGTTTCTGAAACTACAAATAAGTTTTAGGTTTGAATAACAAGGTACAACTTTATAAATTGTTTTGCATATCAAAAAGAACATCGAAAAGGTACATTTGAATTTAATTTATTCCGATGATTAAGTGAATTATTTAAGTGTATAGAATTTACAAAATCATTTATTATCCATATAAATGAATAAAGTACATAAAGTAAAGACATACATCTCATTACAAGAACATAGTTCCATTTATTCATAGGGAATAATAGTATAGTGAACACACACAAGCAATGGGATGTAACTTTTGTTTACTTTAATGAAAGGAATGCATGTTCTTATTAAATTTAAAGTAGAATGAGGTAAAAGAAACATGTCATTTCCTTGAAGAGATTTTCCTTCCTTCCGAGGTTGTTCCAGTTTTCCTCTGCAACTTCATCGAGTGTACATCTTTAGAATAGTGGAGACAAGTATGTCAATATTGAGCTTAGGATTTGATTCAAATCATTGTATTTTCAACTTCAAAAAAACATGCATTCAGAATTAGATCTCATGATATATCATAAAATTATAATAATCTGTATTTGAAGACAATATGCAAGAGCATCAATTTCAAGATAAATACATCTCATGAAGTGCTACATAAGTTAATGAGGCATCATAATTGCATTTATAGCTCATGAAAGTAAAATTTATTATACTTATGACAAAATGGGGGTAAAAATGAACACATAAACAACCATAAGGTACATCTCATTTGTTTATTTCAGAATCAAAAGTACACAAAATAATTCATATGCATAATATCATTTTCAAATGCATGCTGAGAAAGAAATAAACATGAGAAAATTGCATTTTCTTTGAAGTAGTACAAGGAAACGTTATATCATCAAAAGGATGTGTTCTATTTACATCGTGAGGCTTTACATGATCAAAAATAATAATTTAAAGACAATTATCAAACTTATAGTTGCTTTTTAGAAAAGCAAGATTATCAAGAAGTTACAACTTCATAATGTGAAAGCTCAGTTATTGTTAACAACTTGAGAAATCATTGAGAACAATGTCAAGATCTCCAAAGGAAATAATCATCTCGGAAAGTACATTATTTACATCTAAACCATTTACAAGGTAATTCCATGTTCTATAATCTAAAAATATATTTTCAAAGTCATTGTGTAATTATGGAAGTTATAAAATTATTATAAGGCAAAAAGGGTTATAGATCTCATTTTTCTCGTTGAAAATTCATCACCAAGAAGGGTTAAGAAATGAATTGAAACCCCATTTTGAGAAATCATTGAACATCGATGTTCAACAACATTTGAAAGTGTAAATTAAGAAACCCATAAAAAATCAATGAATACACATAAAGATGAATTTACAGTGAACATTGCAATGTATCTACAACTCAGATAGATATTCTAGTCTCATAACAACAAAGTATAACAACAATATTTGAATATTGGAGGAGTAGATTACATCCAGAATGATCAAAAAAATGAGTAACAATATAAAATTTTATAAGGGATGAATATATTTTTAAGCAAGATGAGTTTTCTAAAAAGAATGCAAAACCAAAAACAGACAAACAATTTTTTTCCCTTGCCAAATATAACAACTAGGTTTAGTTTTATTATGCATATTAAAATAAACTCATATAGATTCAAAGTTAATATAGTTATGCATATGGACTAATGAAATATTTTAATCAAAACTTTCAATGCACCTAGTCATGGAGTGGAGACTATAAATTCACTCAAACTTCATGAACGTATCTTTCATCTAAGAGGATATCTTGCCAAAATATTAAGATGATCACTTAGCTTCAATACAAGTGCTAAAAATGAAGATAAAATTATGATTATAAATAAAAGTGTGCAGTATTAAATTTTCAATCTCACTATGCATCTCATATACATTTAGAATGGAAGAATTAACTAAGCATCCAACTTACATGAAAATGCAAGAAACATTATAATCATAAATATGATGTTTTCATTTAGAAATTGTTTCTTCTCTGAGAGCTTACACTGTAAACTATTTGATAATGTTTTCAAAAAAAATTGTTTGTAGCATGGATGAATCTAATGGAGGAAATTTTATTTGACATTGGCATGTGAACACAGATTCTACTAAAAGAAAAGCAGAATTGTATTTTCCAAATACAAGCTATCAAGAAGCTAAAGTAACAAAGCACAAGCTACAATAGTATCACATCTCAAGGAAGCAATGAAATTATCCAATAAAGTTTAATAGTCTAGCAACTTCCAAAAATAGAGCTTGGAAACCTTTTAGAAATGGAGACTCTCTTGGTAATTAAATTTTCAAACTTTCAAAATAGTAAATTCAAGACAATAAAGTAAAAGAATCACCTGAGATTTTCTAAATATTAACCACATCAAATGGTAAGTCGACATAAGGAAAGAAGGAATATCGGGTTTTTTACACTTATGGCAAGCCAAACTCATAAAGAGAAAAATAAATCCAACCCAATTTATAAAGATTTAATCTACAAAGAAAATCTAGGAAATACTTGAAGCACAAAACCCCAAACCCAATTATAACTCACCTTGAAAGAAGATTGATTTTACCATAATGACCAAATTTGTAGGAAGTTGTAGCGAATGCATACCAAGAAAAAAAATTCTCCAAAAGATAAAGTATGGAAGGTATATCAACTCAAGTGAAGCACATTAAATAGTAGAGGTCACAAATACATATAATGGGTTAGAGGATATTTTCAATCTCCTAGCCAAAGTACAAAACATCAAGTAGTAAAATAGAATCGAAACCTCAAATCAAGGCTTAGAAAGTTGAAAAATAGAATAAATAAAAACCCAATGAGCTCAGAGAATAACATAAATTTATGTAGTATTGAGGATAGAATGAAAAAAGGAAAACCCAAGTAATAGATACAAATTTGAACATTTATACAAGGTTATGCATAATACAAGTGCAAGGAGCAATCTCATAGAATGAAAATCACAACTAGCTCACTTAACTTTGTAATGGCGATCCAACAAAGCTCAAATAATTTCAATGGCCACCCCAAGTCTTCTTAGAAGAAGACCAATTTTATAGTATAATGGGCAATTTTAAATGGTGGCCACTTCATTGTACCATAAGGTTTACGACATAGTATGATGCTCAAACTAAAAAATCTTGCACAAATGGTTCCATATGAGCTTGAAATCATCAAAACAATGCCCTCCTGGTGAGAATTTGGTAGATCTTTACTACCTCATCCAAAGCACTAAGCCAAATGATCAAATGATTAGGTTTCTTTTCCTTTTCTCCCTTAACTCAAGAACCAAGTTAATGCATGATATGTCAAAAAAACATAATGAAAAAGGGTTCCAACATGATAATTTCCATGTAATCAAGGCCTGTGAACTTATGTATTGGTCAAAAGATGCCTAGGTCAAAAGGAGGAGCCTAATGATCAAACATAAGGAAAAATGATCAATATGATTAAGATTCAAACCTTAATATATTCTAATGGTGCCAATAGACTCCTTACCATTAAAATTTCTAACATATCTTAGAAATTGCAAAAATCATCGTGCTCTCTAAATGGAGAATGAACTACTAAGCTATATTAGCATGTACACAAGAAAAATAACATTACCTGTGATCAGATATCACATCAAAGAAAAGACAAAATCATCCATGTGCATAGGTGGTCCCGAAAGTGGGAATGAGTATCTTCCAAATTATATGCATGTCATGATGACACGAGATAGAGAGGATAATGCATGCACAATGTGTCAACATTAGAGAACATTTGGATGCCTAATTACCTTGCTTTTTTAAAAATAAGGTATTATTTTTCTTGCACATGCACGTACAAGTGGTCCCCACATGGGTGAATAATTTTGTGTAGTATTGAAGATAAAATGCATTATTTATTTTTCTTGCACAAAAGTATTACTTTTCATGTGATCACTAAATAACAAAGCGATAAGAAGAAAGAAATACCATTTTAAGTGGAGAAATATGCAAGTGCCATATCAGAGATTAAGTATAATTATTTCATCAACAATAAAAATACCAAGTTGGATGCACATTGGAGATAATATTAGACAATAGTATTCACCTAAGTTTATTAATTGTATTAAAAATAAAATAGTGAACTGCACTTTAACTAAGTGTTTTTTTGTAATAAAGGCTATTAATGCCTCATTGTAAACTGTATGGTTATTTTTATTCCTTTATTTATTCATGATAAAGGCTAAATTTAACATGCATGGGTGAGTACAAACTATAGTATATTTTTAGGAGGGGTTGTGTGAAGTATTTTTTCTTTGTATTGTGTGCACTAGAAGGACACAAGGAGGAATGTTTGGACATAGGGTGCTTTGAAGCATATTTTTGGTAGTTTTTCCCTTGAATGAGAATCATTATTTTCCTTTCTAATTATTTTTTGGTGGTGTGTATCTTTACATTAATTCTAGTGAATGTTAATTCCCTATTTCATTATCTTACCTTTCTCCATATTTGTTGCTTTCTATATAGTCTTAGTGTCCATGTTAGATATCATGTTGTGATTTATTCCCTCAACAAACAAGTGTTTGCCTTATAATCAAAATGAAAACCAATTGGTTTGTGCATCTGCAATTTGTTTCTCAATTTTTTTGTGTAGAGTCTCGGTCAATTCCCTCGATTAATTCTATTTATCTCCCCATTTCAATTCAATTACAAAATATTTTTACCCTTAAAACCACCCAAAAAAAACGTGCTTTAGGATACAATTATAAGGAACCAGCGTTGATATGAAAGACACGCCTCAATAATAGGTAAAGCCACAAGCCTTTCCATTATATCTACAGAAGTGAGAGATAAAGAAAGATTAGAACCCTATTGTCATCTCTACAAGGGTGCACTTTTAAGAGATTATGAGTAATGAGACTATGATTTTCTTAAGGTAGAATTCATGGGAACCAACATTAAACATAGATTAAAACCCTCTTTGACTAAGACAGGTGTGAGTGGAAAATATTTCCAAAAAACCGTAGAAGTCCTGTTGAAAATTTTTCCAGTCTTGTGTATGTTCCATTAATATTGTGAATGTTGAATTCCCTGATTAATCATCTTACCCTGTTGTAATTTTAGTAATTTCTATATGTTATTAATGTGTATGTTTAACTTAGCAGTATTGTTGTGATACTTTCCTCAATACATCAAAGTGTTTGCCTTTAATATTCTACAGATAAATGTTGGCTTGTGTATCAAGAATTTAATCTCATATCAATTATGCATGTACTCAGTCAAAGACCTCATACAATTTTGGTGTATCACCTCAGTAGTGAATATTTTTATAGTCTTATTTTACCCTAAAACCCTAGAAAATCAGTTTAGGATACATCAATAAGGAACTAATCTTGATACTTGAGACTCACCTCGAATAGGTATACCCACGGACACTGGGGTGTTTTCATTGTATCTATGAAAAAGAGATAAATTTTTCAAGCTTAGAACAACTACATCCATCTCTCTAAAGGGTGTCTTTTGAGAGATAATAGTGTTTTAGCACGCCGGTGGGGCAACGAATCAGATCTGTGATCTAGTTACAATAATTAAGAGTAGAATCACAATAAGCAAAAGTTACTTTTGGATCAGCAATCTATAGCAATTTATTCTAAAGATTTACAGATTTATTTGGTGACTCCGTGAAGATGATTTCATACTAGTTTTGTGGCATGTTCCATGACTAAAGTTACTACAAAATCATCGGTAAGAGGAATTCCTTTTGATTTTATTTCTTTACCTTTGAATTATATAAGAAGGAGAAGAGTTGGTAATACTTTACCTTATAATAGGCCTTGTTTTGGCAACCCTCCTCCTAATATTCCTTAACCACACATCAATTTATCTATTGAGATACTAGTTTTTGAAATGGGTATTCAACCACCTAGGAATTTTGTGACCTCTACTAATGGCAGTGCATTAATAATCCCAGTTTATCATGATATCCCTAATGCTTCCATGAAAATATTGCCTACATTTACTAGTTAAAATCAAGTTACACCAATAGAGCATATCAAAGATGTTGTAGACCTATGTGTAGTTCATAACATAACCCATGAAGATGTGGCCTTATGACTTTTAGTTGCATCCTTTAAAGGGAAATCCTTGCAATGGTATAGAAATTTAGAGATTGGAAGCATAAGAACTTGGGATGAGTTAGGTGGAAAATTTCTGAAACAATTTCAAGATAATTCATATCATTTATCTCTCATAGAACAGTTGTCTACCATTAGAAGAGCTCCTCATGAATTTATGTCTAGTTTCAACATTCATTTTGCAGAACTTGGGAAAGAATTCTAGCAATTGTTGTAAGCCTCAAGTTGATCATGCTTTTCTTTATTATCTTAGAGCCCTAAACAACAATATTTCAACTATGATTTAGTCTATGGGAATAAAAATCTCCCAACAGCCTATGATATCTCTATCCTAGCTGAAAATAGTCTTATTCAAGTCGGAAAGTTAGCACCAAAGCCTTCAATGCCTTTTTTGGCAGATCTAGCACCTATTCCACAACCTATCAAGATTATAAAACATGTTATTGCATCCCCATTAGATGACATGTTTAAAGCTTTGTAGACAGCCTTACGAACATAATCAAAATTATACGAAACCTTATTAGCAAAGGCATTTTGATCTGAAGGATCTTACTCCATCTAAAAATTTAGTTTTAGTTAATATGGCTAGAGAAGAGTTGTTTCAACCTTGTAATCAACCACATTCAACCGTAAGTTCTCCAAATGATTTTCTGAACATAAGTCTTGTTGCACAACCTCAACCTGAGACATTGTCCATGCCTCAAATGGAGGGTGGTCAAGCAAGAAACTCATGTTCGAAAGCATATGAATAGAACTTAGTAAGTTTTAGTAAGGATGAACTCATTGCGCTTAGCTCAGAAAAGGCCCAGAAAATTCAAAAATAGAAAAAGAGGCTTGTTCTGCCCATAGTCACTGATAAAACAACAACTATAGGCAAAAATCAGCTAACAATTCTACTATTCCAAAAAAATAGCAAGTGTTTCAGCTGGTAAAGAGCAGAAAAAACAACTACAACCTGATCCAAGAAGGTTATTTATACCTCAGATATCAAAAGTAGCTGAAGCAAAATCATTTTTGCTAAAGCCTATGTTAAAATAGTAGAGTCTGTTTATAAAATTGTTTCTTCTTTTAACATTGTGGATGTAATGAAAAAGCATAATGTTAAAATATCAATGTGGGATGATCTAAGTATTCAAGGACAAAAAGAGTTACTCTCTCACAAACTTGCTAAGCTATAGATTTCTTCAAAAACAATAGAAAAGGAAGTTTAGAAAATAGATATGGTCCTTAGAACAATTGAACATGACCACATTAAAGAATTTAAATGGATGGTTCAAAAGGTTTTAAATGCCCAAGACATCAAGAAACCACCACCATTTTATTTTTCACTAATTATTGGAGAACATCTTGTTCATAACTATATGGTTGACAGATGAGTGTAAGTAGCATAGTTATGCCAAAAGTAATTGCAGAAAAATTGGGTTTGCATTATGAACCTACAGAGAAGAGTGTACTACAGCTTGATGGAACTACAATGAATACAATTGGTGTCATCAGAAATCTGGAGGTAACATTGCATGCTTGCCCAAATGTTTCCATTTTGCAAGATATTATTGTTGTGGATTTACCTCCTTATTTCGCTATATATTTATATAGAGATTTCACAGAAAAATAGGATGTTATCTCTCTTCAGATTGGTCCTTATTATTTTTCACTACACGTTATGGAACCAAAGTTACTATCAATTCTAAATCATTGGCCAAATTTCACATTGAGCCTCACACTTCTAATGCATTAGCTAATTATGCAACCTTAGACTAGTCTAATTTTGATAATATAACTCATGTTTTAGTATTAGATGGTCTTTCTAATCTGTTTATGGATGAAAAGACACATGAAGAACACACTCATGATCCTTTAAAAGAAGTAAGAACATCTGTTTGGTGTGTATTGAATTCATGAGGAAAACACACTAATTCCCTTATTTTTGAAACAGAAAATGCAACAGAAGAGATTTGAAAGCTTCATTTTGATGGAGTTAAGAAAAAGAAAGGACAAGGAGTAGGGTTGGATCACTTCCCCCACAAACAAAAGTTATTTTATAGCTTTGAGTCTCCAATTTTCATCCACTTGTAATGTAGCTAAATATGAAGTGTTAATTCATGACTTACTTTGGGCCAGAAAGAGAGGTATCAGCTATGTTTCATATTTTTTGTGATTCGGAGTTGGTTATAAACCAACCAAGAAATTTTAATGTTTGTAAGAATCCACTAATGAAGTCTTATAGAAAGAGAGTTTCAAACTTAATGGAAGATTTCAACACTATTAATATTCATTCCATTCCTAGAATAGAAAATAAGCATGCAGATAGAGTTGTAGTGAGTGGTGCCAGATTTGAAGTGATGGAACAGATTAAAAACAATGAGATTGAACTTCACATGAAGCTAATTGTTAGGCCTTCTATATTTGATAATGATTTGAATTGACATGTTTTCAAAAATGATGAACAGATTTGTAGGTTTTTGTAGTAAGAAGTTGAATTTTTTGTAGGAAATCAAGATAAATTATAGCACTTATATGGTGACCAGATTGTTCAGTTAAAGACGAATAAACTACCTCGAGGCTTGGTCACATTGGAAGACATCTTCAACATTGATGATCAGTTAAGGAAAGAAAAAACTAAGATGTCAACACATGCTGATAATTATGAAGAGATCTAGTTGATGAAGAAAAAATTTATTTCTCGAGAAGGTATGTTTTGTAGTTGAAAAACATTCCTTTATTAATCTTTGCAAGGAATTTAAGGATGTTTTCTTGGAAATACCAAGACCTAAAAGGATTTGATCCAAGTTTGGCATGGCATACTATTGAATTACATCCAAATTCTAAGCAAGTTAGGATAAAACAAAGGCCTGTGAATCCCAAGATAGAGCCTTTAGTGAGGAAAGAATTATCTAAGTTGATCGATTCAGGTATTATCTTTTCAGTTAAGCATTCAAGTTGGGTAGCCAATCTTGTTCCGGTTTGTAAAAATAATGGACAAATAAGATTATGTGTGGATTTTCAAGATCTTAATAAAGCTTCATTAAAAGATCATTCCCCACTACATAATATGGATCAGATTTTACAAATAGTTTCTGGTTCTGAGAGATTATCTCTTCTGGATAGTTATAGTGGATACAACTAGATTCTATTATGAGAAGAAGAAAGGTACAAACCAACTTTTACCACCAAGTGAGGTACTTATGCTTACAAAAGAATGTTTTTTGGCCTTTCAAATATTGGTGAAACCTTCCAACGTGTAATGAAATTGGATTTCCGTATCTTGTTAAATAAATGCATCCCAGTTTATTTAGATGATGATACTGTATTTTCAAAAAAATTCAAATGAGCATCTAATACATCTAAGGTAAACTTTCAGTTATGCAGACAATTTAGAATATCTTTGAATCCCAAAAATTCTATCTTTTTAGTACATCAAGGTAAATTGTTTGGTCATATTGTTTCTAAATAAGGTTTAGCAATTGACCCTTTTCAGAATTGAAGTTATATCACAACTATCATTGCCTCATCACAAGAAGAAATTACAGAGTTTTCTAGAAAAATCAACTTTGTTAGAAGATTTTTTCCAGATTTTGTAGCATTGGTTAAACCATTGACAACTATGTTAAAGAAAGAGAAGAATTTCTCTTGGACCAATGAAGGGAGAGAAGGGTTTGAAGCAATTAAAGAAGTCATCTCTCAAGCTCCTACTCTTGCAAATCCAAATTTTGATAAATATTTTACAATGTATGCACTTGCAGGAGCTGAAAAAATCTTAGCCATATTAACTCAGGTTAATGATGAAAATATCAAATAGCCAATTGCTTTATTTGGACAAATTTTGCATGATTACAAAACAAGGTACACATTTCTTGAAAAAAAAGTACCTTCAATAGTCAGATGACTAAAGAATTTTAAGTATATGCTTTCAAATTAAAAAATTCATGTTCTTTTTCTCATCCAAGTATAATTTTTTTTTGTCAAATAAAGAATTGAATGAAAAAAGAGCAGGTTGGATAATGAAAGTCATGGAATACAATGTTGATATCTGTGTTACGAAGAAATTTCAAGCTAAATTTTTTTTGAACATCTAATTACTGATATAGAAAAGCAACAGAATGCAGAATCTTAAGATCCAAAAAAGCATGTTGAAGTTACATATCAGTAATCATACATCATGGTACAACTAGAAAATTAGTTACCCAAAATTGCTGAAGAAGTTCAGGAATCAAGATGGATGACTGATTTAGTTAACTATCTACATAGCATGGAACTTATCCGGAAGGTATGGAAAGAATAAATGAAGGTATTTCAGGTTACAAGTTGTACCTTATGTTTTTATTGATGGTGTGTTATTCAAAAAAGATATAAACATAATCTTGTTGATGTGTCGATTATGATAGAATTTAGCGATTATTATCTGAATTCCATAAGGGACCTGCATGAGGTCATTTTTTAACACATACCACACCTTAAAAATTATGAAATTTGGTTACTATTGGCCCAACATATTCAAATACTATTTCGAATGGATTAGAAAGTGTAATAAATGTGCTTTCTTTGTTAGAAAAGAACATTTAGCTTCCCTGCCCTTACAACCTATTTCAGTTGATCAATCTTTTATACAATGAGGTCTTGAATTTATTCATATGATAAAACCACCTTCGTCATAAGGACACAAGTGGATTTTGGCCGCTACAGATTACTTTACACAATGAGACTGAAGCAATAGCCTTGAAAGATGCTAATGAAACTTTGATACTATCATTTTATGAAGGTATAATTTAAAGATTTGGTGTTCAACAACTATCATTTCAGATAATGCTTTCAAATTTCTTGGTGCAAAGGTAATATATTGGGCTGTCAACCATGGAATTTATTTAAGATCTTCCTCTAGTTATTACCCACAAGGTAATGGATTAGCTGAAAGTACTAGCAAGAATCTTTTAAGGATCGTTATAAGAACACTCAAAGATAACCAAAGATCTTGGAATCTAATGTTGAATTCAACACTTTGGGATGACAAATTGACTCCTAAAATATCATTTGACAATTCACCTTACAAACTTGTTTACAGAAGAGAAGAAGAATGCCTATTTTAGTTGAGTTACCTGAACTAGATTTTCTACATCAAATGGAGTTGCTTGAGAATGAACCATTGCAAGTTTGTTATAAAAAATTAATGGAGTTACAAGAGCTAAGAGATCAAGCTCATGTGAACATGGAAAAGAATTAGAAATAGATGAAGAAGACTTTTGATAAGAAGGATAAGTTTAGAATCTTCAACGAAGGAGATATTGTGTTAAAATGGGATGTTGATCGTGCTAAAGCCGGAAAACACACCAAGTTAGATACAATTAGGATTGGTCCTTACATGATTTCATTTTGCAAAGAAAAAAATTATTTTTGGCTCTCAAGTCTCAGTTGAGAGGAACGTCCCATTCCTGTGAATGGTATGTTTCTCAAAAAATGTTACTAAAAATCCTACAGTGGTTGTTTAGAGTAGGATTTCCCTTCAATAAGTGTGGTTCCTACACATTGCAATATTTTTCAATTCAATAAAGTGCATTTAGTGCATGTGATTTGGTTTACCATATCCTTTCCAATTTTGGTTTGTTTTTGAAGGGTTTGACATTCGGAAGGTAGATTTTGGTAACATGCTTTGGACTCCATGCCCAATGTACAAGAGCAAGGCACTAGTTTACAAGGTAGCAGACAATTTTCCACACATGATCGCCAGAAATGTTGAGATTTTTGCACTTGTGAAAAAATGGGCAACTCAAAACTTCATTACGATGGATAGCATTGATGAATTAAACCTAAGCTAGGGGATATTATTATAGTACAATATTGTTTCTATTGAATTAATTAATGATTACATGAAATCTGTAGTTGTATGTGTCTATTACAAAATGTAATAGATCACATAGTCTGCAATTTCATGACTATCTTCAGCAAAAGAACACAAAACCCTGTATAACATATGTGTTATCTTAATGAAGACATTGAATTGTAGAATAGATGAAGTGTTAAGTTTTGGAACAACAATCATAATTGTAGATTGCAGCAATCATAGTTCATTGCTAAATGTTACAGGTATTCTTTAAGGTTCTTTCCTTCATGATTGAGACATTCAATTATATTATTGAGTTGTTTAATTCATCATAAAATCCATATAGAAAGTTTAAATGCAGAAATAAATACACAACTTAATTTCACAATTCAATTTTTTATTCATAAGGAATTTCAAATTTTCCCACACAAGCCATGAGATGTAACTAAAGATTAAATTACAAGTACTAAAGTAAGAGGTACATATGCATGAAAAATAAAGTAGAAGAGTATGAATAAACCCATCATTGCCTTGGTGGTTTCTTTTTTTTGTTGATGCATCTCCATCTCCATCTTTGTTCCATCTTCATTTTGCTACTTAAGGGCACTGTACCTAAAAATAGAAAAGAAAAATTGTCAGAGTTGAGCTCAGGGTTAATCCATATTCCTATACTATCCAAATTCATGTAGATGAATCTCTTAAAAAACAGGAGGTATAAATTACATGAGAATTAAAGGAAAAACTGATAAAAGTACTTTTTTGTAACAACATACATGATTTATTCACTCAAAAATAAGGAGAGAGAAGAAAATAAAAACTATGGAACATAAGAGAGGCCAAAATGCCTAAATATTTTCACTAATTGTTTTCTTAAGTGTGTAGGCAGTGGGTTGCGCAAAGTGATGAAGAAAATAAAATCATGTCTTACAGTCCTCATTGTTAGATAAAGATTATAGATTTCAATGACTTATATCATATGGTACATAAAGTAGATTATTACAAGTACATATTGATATGAAGGAAGAATGCAACTCAAAGTTCAGTAGCTTTTCTAGAAATAGAAGGAATTATAGTGCAGATCAAAGGAGAGACTTGCATGCTTACTTCCACTCAAATATAACAATACATGTTTCAGATTTTAAATAGGTGAAGAAGAAGAATTAGAATATAAAGGATGAAGTTAACTAGAAAGATAAGATTACAAATGAAAAAAAATGAGAAAGAAATATGAGAAAAATTTGACAAGGCTTCACCATGTAAAATGGACATTTTACATCTTTCCATCATGTTGTTTTTAAAACTAATACATGTTTTAAATTTTTATGTAAATCAAGTAGTAATGCAAAAAGTAGAAAATGCATGGCATGATCAAGATAATAGTTATCAGATTTCATCTTCCAACAACAAGCCATGATTCAATAGATGAAGGGTACATTTTCCAACTTAAAATAAAGAAAATGAACATGTTTAGAAGGTAGAAGTTTTCAAATGACTCTGATGCACTCATCCAAAAAAAAAAGAGCCAAGATAAATTAACTAGAGAAGCTTAAAAGGTGAAACAAAGCACAAATATGGAGAGTTTTTAGAAGCAATAAGAGCTAACAAGGTATAGATGTAGACTTAAAGATAATGTAATTTTCCAAATTTTACAAGTATAAGTTTGATAATATGATTTTATATTTTTGTCATGAGGAGGATTCATTACTTGTAGAATAAAAGAGTTGAAAATAGTAGCTCAAGATCCAAGTATCCTTCTTCATATAAAAATCATTGATCCAAGTATGTATCTCAACTTATAGATATGAAAAAAATTCACTAAGTAGTGTAAAAATATGTTAAAACAGATAAAATAGTGAACAAATGCTACGGTAAGTGGAAGTAATGTCATCCTTGAACCATGATTAACAAAATCATGACAATAAAGAATGATTAGGGGAAGCTTCAAAAGGAATCAGCTCACAGAAAGCTCAAGGTGGTTTCATATAAATAACAAAGAGAGTAGAAATCCATATACCCAAATATGGGTAATTTATCAAGGAATTAGAGAAATGAGAAAGAACTCACTGATTAAATTGGAGATATCAAACCCTTGAAAGGAAGAGTGGAAAAAATGATGACCAGTTACATTTGAGAGCTCGGAGATCGAAGCCATGCAAGAAATCATATAACCCACAAATATTTTCAAAATTTTCAGTAACATATCCAAGGAAGAAAATGAAAATGGAAGTGTACGTGTGCAAGAGAAAAATTATCTCTACTGTAACCACTTAGTGAGGATAGAATCAAACTATGAATCACTTGTAAAACTTGAAAATAGATTAGAAGCCTTGTAGAAAGAAGCTTGGGAATAATCAAGAAAGGAGACCATTCTACAGCCACGAAGAAACTCAAAGAAGTTGAGCTCATGAACTCCTCAATAGAGGCCAAATATCAAACTCAAAATGACAAGAGATGCAAGTGTTGAGCCCCTAAGAACTTTATAGGCCAAAAATAACACAGTTCTAAGCTCGAAGCTTCATTTAATGGAAGAATCTCCTACAACGATTGCTCAAAAGCTCTAATCAGATCAGAGACAAAAATACATGCATATGGATTCACAAAGCTGAATTTATAGATTTCTCTAGAGCTCAAAGAAATAAAAAAATACGTGGCCATGACCACAATGTTTCACCTTGAAATTTCTAGAGAAAAGAAATCAGACAAACCCATAGATTCGAGCTTGAACCCATAGAGGCGATGGCCATTATTTTACTATAGAGACCTCACTAAACCAAAAATAGCTCGAATAAAAAGAAAATAGTGGACATAAGACCCTAAAGAGAGCTCAAGAGAAGAAAAGAATCGAAAGAACCATTCTTGTAGAAGAATCGAGCTTCAAAAGCTTCAACAATGGCATTGGGTAAAAACTATTCCAGGGCTTCACCACAAGCCAAAATGCAAAGTGAAAAAATGAATGGGGTTCAAGTTGATTTAACTCACCCAACTTAACCATGGCTTAACCGAACTCACTCCTAAGTTAGCATCGATGATCAACATTCAACCAAGTACCAAAATCAACAATCAAGGATCGATACAATATTCAAAGAAAACCACCATGGTTACAATGTCACCAACCACTTTAACTACAAGGTTAAAACCCTAAGAAATGGTGTGAGATCGATGTCCTAAGATGGAATAGTACTAAGAATCAACAATCAAGAATTAAGATAGTTCGATGCAACCCAAAGTTAGTAATCAACTTAGTGACTCAAAAGAAATAAATATCAATGGATGAGAGGGTGGAAGCCTTAAGACAAGTGTTAATGCACTTTAAAAATATCACATCCATCACATATCCCATGTAAGATCAACAGTGAGGGAGAATTCTAGAGAAATCAATGGTCATGGCCAAATCACAGTGGCCAATGTATTAAAAGCAAAGTGCTAGAATAGAGGGTGAAGGGGTGAGTCGTCATCACAGGGGGTTTGGTCCCATGGCCTTCTACATTACTTGCATTTGACATATCAAAAAGGTGGACAAATATTTCAATCAAACCTAACGATCATTGTGTCGAATAATCAATGTTTGAGTATAGTGATGTGTAACGTATTAGCAGGAAATGACCCCTTGGTCATAAAACTTGAGCCACGGGTGTCCATTTGAAAGAAAAGTATTTTTTTTAAACAACGTGTTTTGATGAGAAATGCAGTGCAATCAGCCCTACTAGTTGGGGCAAAAGGTAGTTTTCAACCCTAAATCTGCCATCTTGAGGCCAAAAATTAGGATTTAAGTTATAGTTTGGTTTTTTCCTATTTTTGAGCTTTAGTTAATTTTAGTCTATTAATTGCATTTTGAGTTAGAAAGTTGGCAATTCCTCTAATTTAGGGATTAGAAATGCATGGAAATTTCCATGTGCCCATAGAAGAATAAGCATGCGAAAAAGAATAATAAGCAAAAAGTGCTAAAAATAGTAATTTTATACCTAGAGTAGATTTATGAGTTAGCTAGAGTTTGGTCAAAATTTTTTTCCTATTTAGGAAACAATAATTCCTAATGGGAATGAAGAAGGAGATCATTTTCTTTTGGAATAAGGGTTGTTCAAATTTGGCTTCATTATAGTGTGATAACTTTTCACAAAGTGACCCCTTGTTTTTTTTAAAACATAATAATGTGTTAAGTCCACAAGAGTGGTCAAAATTCATGAGGAAGACAAGTATGCACATCAAAGGTGGTCCCCACTGATGGTGGTTTGAAAATGACTTAGAATACTGAGTTATTCATGTGATCACAAGGAGATAGAGTAGAGGTCAACATCAAAATGCAAACAACCTTTTGAAGACTTGTTACCTTATTTTTCACAAATAAGAGTTGATTATGGTTGACCATGTGCTCAGATTGGTCCCCATGGTGGATTGGAGTTTTTCTTGCTAAGTATTGGAGATCAAAGGTATTATTTTCACTTATATGGGAATTAATTTTTCATCCAAAGGGAAAGTTGTAGATGTCACATCAACCACAAGAAGAAAAAAATTATATGCACAAAGAAGGATACTTGCTCATCAAGAAAAATTTATTATTGGAAAATTATTCACGCATGCTTTTTCTTTAAAATAAAATAGTCAATTGCAGTTGATTTAAGTTGTAACCAAAGGCTATTAATGCATCAATATATTAGCATGTTTATTTTATTCCTTTATTTATTAATAAATAAAGCATAAAAATAGGATGCATGAGTGAGTACAATTTTAGTCTAATTTTAGGAGGGGTCGGAAATATTTTTTTTATATATTGTGTGCCTATGCAAAGCACAAAGGAGACTTTTAGATATAGGAGTGCTGAAGTAGATTTTGCAAGTTTTTCCCTCTGAATGAGAAGTATTTTCTACCTTTCTAATTATTTACATTCTTGTGTATGTTCCATTAATCTTGTGAATGTTGAATTCCTGATTAATCATCTTACCCTATTGTAAATTCAAGTAATTTTTGCATGATATTAATGTGTATGTTTAACTTAGTAGTATTGTTGTGATACTTTCCCTCAATACATCAAAGTTTTTCCTTTAATATTTTGCAGAAAACTATTGGTTTGTGCATCAAGAATTCATTCTCATATCAATTGTGCATGTACTCAGTCAAAGACCTCATACAAGTTTGGTGTATCACCTCAATATTGAATATTTTTTAGAGTCTTCCTTTACCCTCAAACCCCATAAAATCAGTTTAGGAAACATCAATAAGGAACCAACTTGATACCAGAGACTCACCTCAAAATAGGTACACCCACAAAGCTAAGGTATTTCCATTGTATCTATGAAAGAGAGAGATAAATTTTGCAAGATTAGAACACCTATAACCATCTCTCTATAGGGTTCACTTTCGAGAGATAACAGTCACCTGTAGGAGTTGGGATCATAAAAGAACCATATACCCAACGTCAATTATCATTTGGGTTCTATGGTGTAATACTCATAATTAGTTGTGGAACTTAACAATATCCTAATTTATGTTTAGTTTGTAAAAAAAGGTATAAATAATATTATGTGCTTGGAGATAAGTGAAATTATAGATCATTCATATAATATACATAAAACATATTGTGGAGAGGGAATAAATTCATGACGTGTGATCACTAAGGTGAACCTTAATCCTATAAAAAATGGAGTATTCCCTCTTGTTCTCCACTTTTCCTAATGCGTAATGAATGTACATTGTGAACTAGGTGATCATGTTATTGAGGAAATTCCCTAGGACTAGAGCTAGTAGGTTCATGCATGTAAATTCGCTTATTAACAAATGGGTTACTCAATAATTTAAATATACACAAATTAAATTCAATTAAGTGAAATCATTTTAAGATAAATGAAATGATTTAATGGGTCAAATGTTGTAGATACCTACACATGAGAATACTATGTTTGAATCTCTTTAACCCTCACAAATAAGAGTGTAAGCTTGACAAGCAGTTTTGAATGTACCTAGAGTTACCAAAAGATTTTAGAGATAAGAGTGTACAATAAATCTATTTTTGACCTTAGTAAAATGTGTAAAATTTATAATTGAATATCTCCTTAAACACACATCTAATGCTTAATTTTCCAGAATCTAAACCTAGTGAATTGTGAAATCATACTCATACTACCTTGATGACTAAGTAATTAAGTGAAGTATATGGTATACATGGTTAGTTTTCATAACATAAAACAAAATAGGGTAACCTTAGAAATTAAATGCTAAATGAAAAGAGCATGAAATCTATATATTCTTCAATCAATAAAATTCCCTTTCTTCATAAGAACCTCCCTTGTTGCAACTAAGATAAATGGAAAATCCAATTGAAGATGAAATTTAGAAAATGAATCCTTTCAACAAACCTTAAAAGGATCATGTATGTACATATATTCATAATAACAACTAGGTTATAACATTCGGTGTGATGAGGGAAACAAGAAAAAATAGATGGGATTACTACATGGGACATGTTAAATAAATTAAACATAATTTAGTCTAGTTATAAAATTATTGATAAGTGATTCCAATGAAATAAGGTCAATAATGAAATATGAATTTAATAAATATGTAAACTAGGAAATTTTTATCATGGATGTTTCCTATATGAGATTCATAATGTAGTTTAATCATTATGTTGTGTCTTTTCATTTGAAAAATAAACAGGCCTTTATGTGCATCATGTGACTTCATGTTACGTATGTGGGTTATTATTTATAAAAAAATATCATGTGTTGTGCGTAGTCCTAGGTGACCTTGTATAGTATTGTGTATATTGCAATGTAAGTATAAAAAAATTACTCCAGTATTTCTAGTGTGGTATTTGTGTGTGTAAAATGTGGGCACTACACTTGGTATCAAAGTGAGGTTCATGCTCGAACCTCTGGGACATATTGGAGTTGTGATGATTTTACATGGTAGTGGTGGATATTGGAAGAGTAATGTGATATATGTTGTTATCGACTGACATTGTAATTATGATATTATGCACGCACATGTTGTGCATGTCACTTAGTGTGTATATTTTTATAATGTTGATGTGCTTATGATGAGATTATATTTTTTATTTTTGTGGATTCAATGAGGAATTCTTGTGTGATGTATCGCCTTTTGTGTGAAAAGTATTTTATTATGGATTGGTGAGTGTTGTAGCATTTTGGAATTATTTGATATGAAAGTGTATTGATGTATTACATGAAAAATTGGTGTAAAGTGAATTGGATTGTATTGTGAATTGGATTGTATGTTATGATGAATCGTGTGTGTAAAAATGTTGTAATTACAATTGATTATATGTTTAAATGTTAGAAATTTTGAACCTCATACGTATAATTCATGTAATATTTGATGGTTCATGTTGTGATCTAGGGGCATATTGTTAACGTATGATCCATATGGTAAAATTATTTCACTTTAGATGCAAGTATGTGGTAACGTGATGTATTGTAACCCATGAATGTAATGATTTTTATACCCTTATATATATACCATGCATAAGACGCTATGGTTAATGTGCTTTAATCACCTTTATTTTAGTGATGTAATTATGTGTTATTTTGTGAACCTTATGGTCAGATGATCCTGATGGGAGAAACCATCAAGAGTGTATGTGTGAAGAGAGGAGGCGTGGACCAATGTTTCATAATCTTGAGCTGAGTATGAGTGAGGAATTGGAGTCTTATAGAGACTAAAAACACGATTATATCTGTTTAGTATACTTTGATATTTTTCATTATATTATGGACATGTACAACCTTAGGCTCAACTTATGAAAACTAGTATCCCTATTCTTTCCTATTAGGTTATCCATCAAACAATCCTATGAGATTATAAAAATGTTGAGGCTTGTGGAAGCAGTGGAGGGATGATTGAGACATACGATAATGACATTTTGTATTATGTGATATGTTATTTTACGAGCTGAGGCTCGATGTCTGAGTGCGAAACTCATTGATTACCCCTTTGGTGGTCATATAAGGCCACATAGTTATTGTGCTATTTTTCTATACATATTTTATTCATACATTAAACATTTTTCTGTTTCTTGATAGAACCATGTGCTCTTATATTTGGGGTGTTTTATTTGGTTGCTGCACTAACATGCATATTTTTCATCAAAGATGGTTATTTGGCCATTTTTTTTTCTTAGTTTTGAATTTGCATATCAATTTTAATTTTTTTAGCCTAGCCCAAGGTTTGGGATTTTTGCCACTTGGAATTTGAAAAAGAATTTTATGCTAGTTCTAATGTAGTAATGTGTTATAATAGGGTCATGGGATTCGCCATGGAGTGGTTAAACTTATGGACCCAATTTCTTATATATGGGTATACCCTAAGGAGTTATATATAACTAGAAAGTTGTTGAATCATGATTTATTATGTCACTTGGGTTAGGGGTGGTTGGAATATATGTGCCTACATCCATAGGGTTACCGACCTCTTTGAGAGAGACATAAAATACTTGAGGGAGACATAAGATTCTTGAGGGAGACAAAATATAATTGAAAGCAAGGCATAAACGACTTGAGGGAGGTATAAGATATTTTAGGGAGTGATAAGAGATTTGAGGGAGGGATAAGAGATTTGTGTGCATGGATGGAACATTTGGAGGTACATGAAAAGGGTTTGTGATGTTTTGGGAGGTATATTGAATTTTTTGTGACACTTTAGGAGGTATATGGAGATGTTTTGTGATGTTTTTGGAGGAGTATGGTATTGGTATTATGGTTTATGTGTACTCTTGTGAGTCTAGGTTATGTCTTGTGATGTTGCTTCTATCTTGACACTATGTATCTATAATTATAGTTTTGAGTTGTTTGAAACATTTGTATGTGTATAGTTGGGAATTACATGTTGTTGTAGTCTACTTATGTTATGAGTATTATTGTGTTGCGTGAATCTATGATAGGTACTATGTTGTGAGGGCTATGTATGTTCTTCCATGGCTCAGTTGAGTTCTTGTGATGTGATATAATTGTGAAAGTACATATCATGATGTCTTTTGAACCATTAGTGTTGTGTTTGGCCCTGATGTGGTATTGTGATGTCAGTTTCAATTAGGAACCTTCAAAAATAAGTAAACTAAAATCTTAAAACAATAAAATATTATGAGGTTGAGATAAATAAATACTATAAAGTGAAAAGATTAATTAGGTAATAACATAAACTAAAAACTACCGATCTTCACAGAACATTAAGAACTTGTTAAACCTTTCCTTCTTCCTTACGGTCACACTTTAGCAACAAGTATCTTTTCACTTGTGATTTGAGTAATTGATTGTTCCTCCTTTCTTATGAGTACCCTCTTCTAACTTTTGCATTACATCGCATTGAGAACGATGATCTTATAAGGGGAGGGAGATGTGGCGCCTTGTATAAAATAAATAAATAAATAAAACTATAAAAAGGTGGAAATTTAATGTCTTTTGTGAAAAAGTGGATGGGAGGTAGCGTGCAACATGAGATGTTAGTGCAGCTCAACCTCAAGTCATATCTATAATTCTTCCTTGCTTAGTAATCCAAGAATGGTGATAAATATATTTTTTCTATCAATACCCTTCAAAAATAAATCATGGAAATTTACGACCTAGGGAACAAATTATCTTAATACAGGAGCCCAAATTCCCTTGATTTATCTGGGGACTGGTGTTGTCATTTTAAATGAGGATGAGGTTATGGAAGCCATAGTTGTACCTCTTCAGATCCATATATGAAGAAAATTGCAATAGTGGGAATAGAAGCACTTAACCGAGTCCTCCCGTAAGCTTATCTAAGAATTTATCCCCTACCCCACCAAGTGTAGGACCCTTACCAGAATCCTCCTTCCATGTGCCAAATGGGATCCTTGGGACAGACATGATCACACCCAAAAGAAAAAAGGGGAAGGGACATGTATTTTTTTATATTTTAGTTGCAAGTGATTGGTAGATATGTATGAAAATTAGAAGCATGCACTTGGCATGTGATTTGCTCGATTAAATGCCTAAAAATAATGTAGCCTCATGGAATACAATGGCTGCATGATATGCAAAAATGGGTTTTTTGAATAGTCTTAGAAATTGAAAGAAAATTCTATTGGTAGGCGTAAATATAGCTACCACGGCCATTTCCTCTGTTTCCCCAGCCTTTACAAAATACAAGCACAGGAAAATGGTGGATTTTTTCAGATGTTAAAGTGGAATGGCTTTGTCGAGGCATTATTCCTTTTTTGGACATAAGACTTGTAGTCACATTTTTCATGGTCGTCTAGAAGCCCCCTCTAGTGGATGTAATTTGAAATATTGTGGTGTTTGACATGTTGACCAAGGCCTATGTTCTGAGACAATAATGGTTATAGATGTTGTTCAAGTTTTTAGACTTATAGAGGAAGCTAAAGTGATGCCTCATATTAGTTCCTAGAGTTTCCTTCTCAATCCCTTTATTATCTTAGTAATTTCATTTTAATAACTCAACTTGCTGCTCAATTTTTTACTTGGGAAAGTTTCAAATCTTAAACTAAATACCCTTGTTTGAAGGCTCACCCATTAAATTATCGGTGGCTTACAATTTTACACCATCTCGTGGTGATAATTTTTTACAGTGGGGAGTTTACTTCGCATGGCTTGCGCTATGGCTTTTCCAACTCAACGGTATGGTTTATTTACTAGCTTGAGATGTTTGTGCCATGCAACACTACACCCACTCATGATTACAATCCCCATCTACAATAGATATGCTTGAGTTAGTCCTAGTGTTGGTAATAGCTTGGTTTTGGGCTTAAAACAATTTATTTTTCATTGACTAGCCATATTGAGATCTAGCTCGGTATGCTGCTCGCTTGGAGCTCATTTGTCCGAGCTTAGTTACCATATAATATTTACTCTCTCTACCTTGCAATTAGAGCTCATTTTGAAGATTCAAGATCTTTATGAAATAGGTACGTAGAGTAGGTGTGAATGAATATGGACAAACCTTCTTAATTTGTGTAACCATTTGACGAAATGCCTATCTATGACGCATAATTGAATACCACAATTTTGAACGGCTTTGTTCCTCAAATAATGGTAGATCTCTCCTTATATTTCATAATTATCATTCTTTAGTTTTTCATTTGCAATGAAATAAAATTTTAAACCATAGGATTATCTTACATTGGATTGTTTTAAATAAACATGTTAAAAAAAATAAAAAATTACATTGAACTTAGGGAATCCAATATTCCTTGGTAGACAACCATAATATCAAACCCTCATTTGAGAAAATCTAAAAAAATCTCAACAAAATATGATTTCTACAACACTCATTTTAATATACAAGTAGAAGTCAACTTCCCTAAAAACATGTTGACTTTTGCCTTGTTATAAAAATAAATCATGATTTTCGGAGACTTGCAATATAACCTTCGTAACTCCAAAAAAGAAATGTTAAGTTTTTTTTTGTTTCTTGTTATGTGAAGGGTAACTTCAAGCTATAGATCAACCACGATTGATCATTTGTTGTCATTTTTACACTCCTCTAGGAGCCCCCTTATCTCGGTTTGTACATTTAGAAAGTTGTTAAAATTTAAAATTTGGGTATTATTTCAGCTCATGATTTAGACCATGAACAATGAAATGATTGTTCACCTTCACAAAACCCTACTACTTTATATTAGACAATTTCGTAGAACCTTGAGTTTGGGGAAACACAATCTTCTCGATAGTTTGGAAAAAGGCATTTTCTAAGCCTCCAGTCACACTTTAAATAGGTCAAACTAGACCAATTATGACCCGTTCCTTTGGAAAAATTGTCCCAGTTTGAAACACGTTTGTGAGTTCTCAATCCTGTCGACTCTGATGAATTCTCCATATATGGACATGGTTTGATAATCCTTGATCTAACTTTTGATTATTTGCAACTAGGCCAATTACGTTTGTTGGCTCTAGAAAACTAGTCACCAGTTGTTAATTCTAGTTATTAATTCCATCAGTTCCTATGAATTCTTGGGGTATAGGAGGACACATATAAATTTACCTATGGTGTGTTTTCTCATTGGAAGAAAATGTTTGAAATTGGTTTTATAGCCTCGAGCCTAAATTGAACATTTTTGCATTTAGCATAAAAACATAAAGAGAAAGTTGTAGGACCCTCTTTGGGTCACCAACCCAACGTGGAATCTTTTTACTCTTGTAAATAACTATTTGAAACTCTTTCATGTGACTTATTGTGTGAAATTAAACTTTTGGCAAAATAGTTTTTCTCTCTCTTCCCTATCTCTTTCTCTCTCCTTTGTTAATAAATGAAGTGAAATGAAATTAAAGAAATATATATATCTTAACCTCTCCTTTTGAAAGAAAATTATTATTTTTATGTAAATGTGAAAAAAAAAGGTTAATTATGCCAAATATAGGTGGATGTCATACAAATGATTTATCAATGATTTCATGCTCACATGATTTTGTAGGATGGAAGTTGTAGTGCCCACTTCCCTTTGACACCTTTTATTATTGTTTCTATCTTCAATTGCACTTATAGATATATTATAGATTTTTGAGTTAGCATGTTAGTAGATATCAGAGATATTGAACTATTATTGATTTTATTCGTATATGATGCATATGGACCATTAGAGACATTTGACATTGACATTGATATATTGATGACATGAGTATTTATCTATATTTGTGACATGTGATATATTAGTCATATTTAGTAGACCTTGATAATTGGATTAATGTGGTGATCGTTTTGACATGGATGAAATGTGGAATAGAAATGTGCTAGAAATTGTAAGTGATATTGTATTTAAAAGATGATATTAAATGGTATATAGTTGATTTTATATTTATATCTCAAATTTTGGCATGGATGTTTTAATGCGGACACGAGGTTGAAGGAGATATTCTTTGTTTTGCATATATATTACATTTACAACAACTTTGGGGGATTGGATACTAACCACATCAGAATTCGAGAAGAATTTAACTAGGGTCGCCATGGCAAAATGTAGTTTTTGTGTGTTAGAATAATTTGGTTAGGGGAAAATTGTGACCTAGGGGTCATGTGTTGTTTTGTTTTAATTTCCCTTTTTATAATGTTAGTATTTTTTTTCTTTTAGTAATGAAATTCTACATGTATTATTACCTAGGTATTTGGATATATGTTTACCTCTTTATTATTCATGGGTTGTAGTGTCTTAATTAAGCTGATTTAAATTTTCCCTAAACTAATTAAAGATGTGACCAAAAAGGAGTTCATTTATTAGACTTGATTTAATCTTGGATTTTGTGTTGAGTGTTGTTTGCTTGAGTCTTGAGTGTAGCACACTCTACCCTTCATGGGAAACTCGAATTTGGCCTTAGAGGCCAAATTTGGAAGCTTGTGGGACAATTCAAACTTGTCCCACACCTCTTAAATGCCCATGCCAACCCTACCTATGGGTTGGGGGTCAAATTTATGCCCTATTAGGTGTTTTAGGAAGATAAAAAGGAGAAATGTTAATTACACTTTCTTTCAAATATTTAATTTTGTCCTTTGGGGGAGTGGGCTTAGATGGAGTGTGTAAGGTTCTTGTCATTCCTACAACCAATTATTAATTGTGCCTTGGAATATGAGGTTGACCAACTGATGTGGAGTGGATAGGAAATGAGGTGACATCCTACTTGGAGCCACATCATACCTCTCTCTCCTTTCTATATTTATTGAATCCTTTATGCTTGTTTGGGGGTTACATGATATTTTTAGTCTCTTGTATTTTTGGAGAGTGAGAGGATTTTGAGAGAGTTTGTGGATTGTTGGAGCTTGGTGGATGCTTTCTTGGTCTTTGGAGAAGCTTGGAACTTCATACTTGGAACAAGCTCTACCATGGAGAGGTAGGAGCTTCACCTTAGTTAAATAATGTTCTTTTTTATTTTTGTGTTCATATGCTTGTGTTGTGTGTTGTTTTCCTTTGGAATGTTGTTGGGTATGGGTAGATTTCTAAGTTTTGGAGTAGGAGGAGACTATGGGGATTTTTCATGTAGGGAGGCATAAGAGATTTTACCCTTTTTGGAGGGATTTTGGGTTGGGTGCCCCACCTTTTTTGAGGGATGTTTGCATTTCCTTTTGTTCTTGTTATGAGGGAGACATAAGAGATGTAGGGAGGCATAATATTTTATAGAGGTATAAGGTGTACTTGAGGGAGGCATAAGAGATTATAGGTTATTTTTGATATGCATTGGAGTCTTTAGGTGGGCATCCATTCCCATTGGGAGGCATAAGTGGCCTCCCAATAGGTCTTACTCTTTTGGCTTTCTTGATAAGCCTTGTTATATTGTTGCTTTGTTGCTTCTTCTTGTTGAGTTTTTGTTGTGTTTGAATGTGAATGAAATGGATGTGAAACTATTTGTTAAGTATTATGGAATATTGTACTTTCCATGAGTTGAAATCTTCTCCCATTATAATGTGGTTGGGGCTCGGGGGAAAATGGAGAGGATGGCTTCTCCTCTTCATTGGATATATTGGTTGCGTGGAGAGGGTTGCCTCTCCCATCATTTTGTTGTGAATCAAACAAATCATGATGGATCCTTCTTGTAGGTGTTTAGGAGCTTGGAATTTTTTGGAGTCCTTAAAGAGTTTCCTTCTTGAGAAAAGCCTTTTTGTTTCCCACTCAAAGTGGAAGATTGTAAATTTGGTTATGTTTTAAAAGAAATATTGAAATACAAGTTGTATTGATTTTTATTATCATAGTTGTGATGTATGTGGGAAGGAAAGACTCTTTAGTGAAGAAAGTTTGGATAATGAAAGTATGTTGTTCTAGTTTCAAAAATAAAAAACTATTAAAAAGTTAGTAGTTCGCATTTTAAGATTCATGGAGAAACTTGGTTATATTGAAAAATTGAGTTCGAAAAAAAAAAGAAATTCTACTTCTTTTATATTCCATGAGTTTTATCAATTACTAAAAGGGTCATATTTGTTTATCCTCTTATAGTGCTTGAGAGATGTCTTAAAATTTGTATGTTCAAATGGAGAGAAATTAAGTATTACTAATCTTTTACTTGCAAAAACAAAAAAAATAGATCATCTCCTAGAACTCAATTGGCAATTGTCTTTATACTTGGTTAATGAAGAAAGTAATTTCCAATGCTAACTTGTAATTTCCATTTAGAAATGATTACAAATCTACAAAAAAAATGATTAAGCAAAATGAATCTATTCTCTCCTACCTCTTATTACAATATCAAATTGTATGTGTGTATATATATATATTTTATTGCAAAGACTTAACTTGCTAACATTGGTACATATGAATCCATTATTACTTACCGTAATCTTATTACCTTGTGTATTATCATATTAAATATTATTAATATTAATCGTTTTATTAATATTAATAATAGAGTAATATTAAAATACTATTAATCTTTATTATAAGAATCTAATATTAATGTCCTATATTTTAATAAATGTACCCTTTTAAGTCAAATATTGTTGCTGAAATATATATATATATAATATATATATATATATATATATATATATATATATATATATATATATATATATAATGTTAGATATAATTTATAAGTAATAAATAGTATAAGTTTTAGTAAAGTAGATAAAAATAAATAAAGAAAGAAAAGTATAAAAGTAACCTTTTTAAAAAAATGCGTGGGAGTTAAAACTCTTACTAACATTTTATTAAAAATAAAAATAAAAAAGGAAATTCATAAAAAGTGCGGCCTGCACTTTTGGGTATTTTTTTAGTGTAAAAAGGGGGTGGGGTAGGTGACCCTCCCCTCAACCCAACTTACCACGCATATTATATTTAGCGGCCCCAACACTATTAAAACCTACTCTTTTATTACTTGACCTGTTTTTTTATAATTTTTTTGGTGATGTAGCATGTACATGAAATTGTCCTGCGGCCGACACAGTGCATTATATATATATACCTTATTTATTTTTCTTTTGGTATTTTTGAAAAAAAAAAGAGTTGCAAGAGGAATATGAATTTATACAAAAAAGTTTATTTTTGTAAAATAAATACATGGGGTTTCTAGATTTTCCCAAATGAGTATACCCACAAAGAATATTCTTGAATCTGCAAATAGAATATTCTAATAAATAAATAAAAAAATAAAATAATACCCACAAAGGGAAAATGAATGGATCTATAATTTTAAGCACGAAATCTCTTCAAGGGAAGCTTCCAATCCTCTTTAATGGCCTCCCTGGCTCCTCCTTCTTCTACTCCTTCCTTAACCTACAAAATAAAACAAGAGAAATGAGAGAGTAGAGTTAGAAAAAGAATATATTGCAATCCATAAGGATTCTTAGGGTTACTTTTAGCAAATCTAAATCCAAGGGTGGAGAAAGATTGGATCTAAGGGTGTAGGATGCACCCTACATCACTTAAGTGATGGGGTATTTAAATGGGAATTCTTTAATTTAAAAGATGTGTGTGTAGTGTTGAATGTGGCCTAAGGGGTTAGACTAGGTTGTGCACCCCTTTCCTTTTTAATGAAATAATATAGATATTAAGGAGCTTGATTTAAAACTCAAAGGATATTTAGTCTTCTTTAATATAATTAATTTAGAAGGGATTAATGGGGCAAGGACATGATTTTTTTTTTGAGAAATATTAAAATAATTATTTAAGCTTACTAAGAGAATTTAAAAACGACTTTAATTTTGGAAATTGAATCAATACTAATCAGCCCTCATTTTAGTTTTCAATGCCTTGAATTTTTTTTGCAGAATGTCACTATCAAGAATTTAATTGTAATCCCTAATGAATGTCATTGTCGTTCCCTCTCAAAAAAATTATTCCATAATTTTTCCATGTTGGTTACCGGGTTTATCGTGTTTTTTTGTTGAGAAAAATGTGGGTATTACGAAGTAAGATAATGAAAGGGAGTGGTGTAATTAATAGTTTATTATGGTAATTTATATTTCAAGTAATGTAAATGTAAATGCTAAACTATCTTTTGTAATGTGTTGAAAAATAATTTTGATGTTTGGTAGTATGTATAAGATGCTAGTTTTCGGGGTGGTTTGGGAAATGTGCATTTAACCATATATGAGTTTTTGACTCATATATATGTATGGAAATAAAAAAGGGGAAGATTAATATATATATGTGTTAAATGGAATTTAATTTAATATATTCTAGTGCAATTATAGTGTGAAATTGATGATTAATTACTTAGTGTGTCATGTTTCCTTACCTTGAAAATTTAATAAAGAAATATGAATAAAATAATAGGCCTTATTTTAAAACTTTTGCATATAAACATTTCTTGCATGATCCTTCTTAGAATAGAAGATATTTGAAACCTTATAATGAACTTAAACATTTTCACTTGATGGCATCCGCTATTTTAGGTAAATAAGAGTCCAAGTTTGAGTTTTTCATCTTATCCAATGCTTAGCAGATTCATGGTTAACCTAATGAATAAGAGAGACATGTTCCAACATTATCCAGAGTATGTGGTTCCCTTATAGGATTGGAAATCACGTGTTTAGTAAGGATAATATGATTTTTTAAGGTAGCGCTCATGGGAACCAACATTAAACATAGAGTAAAACCATCTTGGACCGATACATGTGTGAGTGGAAAATATTTCCAACAAACCTTAAAATTTAGCTTTAGGAGTTGGGATCATAAAAGGACCTTATACCCAACCTAAATTTATTAATCGAGTGTTATGGTGTAATAATCATAGTTGTGGAACTTAACGATATCCTAATGAGTGTCATTTTCGTTCCTCTCAAAAAAAATTATTCCATAATTTTTTGATGTTGCTTATCGAGTTTATCATGTATTCTTTTTGAGAAAAATGCAGGTGTTACACTTGGTATCGGATCCATGGGTTCAAATCTTGGACCCTTGGGCACACCTAGAAGACATGAAATAGGAACAAATAACCAGTGTAAAATTGGTTTCTTTTAATCTAGAAAACCACAATGTCTGATAATTGTATAATTTAGAAAACATAGAAAATTGAAACAATAACTAGAACAATGAACTAACTCTCACCTTGATCTATGTAGGAGGTGCGTATTAGATGAGGGGTATTTTCACATAGACCTAGATATACCATGACCAGATCACACCATAGTGGCCATTCTACCTCATATTTTACGACGATGCTTGGGATGTCAATTTCCCTATACGCAGAGAGCCCTTTGGAGGATGATTTGTTACACATGATATGGAGCCATCAGTGGAGGCCCATGTATCCCCTCAACATAGAGAGGAGTTTAGGGTAGAGAACTTATGTGCGGAGCCAGCTAGGGAAGAGTCACCATAGAGAGGACATGGGGACAGGATGTCAGGACACAGGGATAGGTCTCGAATCCCTAAGCCTAGAGATGATCATGTAGAGAGGCCTAGGGGTCGCTAGTCGACAGTTACAGACCATATTATGGAGATCCTAAACTTAGGACCATCTCACTATTTAGGTAATACAGGAGGTTTTCAAGTAATGGCTTGGTTGGTGAGCTTGAGCGGATGCTTCAAGCTCTGCCCTTGTATTAGAAACTTGAAAGCTCGTGTTGTGATCCATCTTTGTAGGGATGGAGCAGGAGTCTGGTGGAGGACTGAGGAGAAGAAGCTCCATGTTGACTCAGAGAAAGCTACATGGGAGCTATTTGAGGAGTTTCAGGAGTAGGTATTTTCCCCATAGGTTTATTCAGTAGTGGATAGATGATTTTCATGACCTCCGTCATGCATCGATCACCATAGCCAAGTATGATAGTCAATTTCTGGATCTACTCCATTACATCGACCATATGCAGGATGAGAAGGTATGGATTCATAGGTTCATCAGGGGCTTGAATTTGGATTTGGGTGGTGCAATGTGCATTCACTACCCAAAGACATTTACTGAGGCCATGGAGAAGGCCTATATTATACAGAGGAGACACAGGGGAAGACACAACAAGATAGAGATAGAGTTTAGAGATAGATCCAGTAGATGTATAATGGTAGATCGCGGGGGTCAATTCCTCCCCCACATGGTGGAAAAAGTTCAGGTCATGCTTCATTCAAGCCACCATAGCAGCAGTAGTAGACCCGCCCACCTTACAAAACTCCTCAGAGATTTTACACACAGAGGAGGTAGAGTATGGGTCCTCCTCCTAGAGGTCCCATCAGGACATAGGGTGCACAAAGAGATTAGTCAGTAGGAGCTCGTCAGAAGAGACCTCAAGAGTCCATATCCAGGTCATCAAGATCCACAGAATATACATCCAGAGTACTAGCCTCAGCCACAACCCACTAGATATGACCAGGAATCTGTTATGGTTGTGCTGTTGCTGGACAACATTGGAGAGAGTGCCCATAGAACCCTAGCAACAAGGGTAAGATGCAAATCTTAGAGCTCACTGTTGGAGATATGGCATAGAGTCATTGGATCTACGCACCGGTCGAGAACTGCTAGGCTAAGCACCAGAGTACCATGATAGAGACCACAAGTTGTACATTGGTGGTGTTTTTTCCTCTATATTATTTGATTCAGGTTCCTCTAATTGTTTTATTACACCATCCTTGGTAGAGTGTTGCAGGATGGTGGCAATTAGGCAAGGTCGTAGTTGGGACGTTGAGATGACTTCTGGAGCCAAAATTTCTATAGATTCCTTAGTTAAGGAGTGTGTAGTGGATTTGGGATCCTTTACCACTACCACGGATCTTTGAATCCTACCATTAGGATCTTATGGTGTCATTTTGGGCATGGAATAGTTTTCTGCACACATAGCTAGAGTGGAATATTACCATAAGACTATTTCTTGTACAAATGATCTAGGAGTGGAGTCTATCATATTAGGAGTTAGGAGGCCCATTTCCATTCACACTATCTCTACTATATAGCTTAAGTGGTGTGTGCGATAGGGTTTTCAAATGTATGTTGTTACGGTTAGTGACAGATCGAGGATGAGTCTAGTGGACCATCCCTTGATAACCATCCCATCTTGAGATATTTTTATGATGTTTATCTAGGGGAGCTACCAGGGTTACCTCCTCCATGTGAGATAGATTTCCACATAGATGTACCCTACATAGTTGTACCCTTTGGTATGACGAATTCCCCCGCAGTGTTTATGAGGTTGATGAATGGGATGTTTAGTACATTTTTATATTGCTTCGTACTCATATTCCTTGATGAAATTCTAATTTACTCATGTACGTGTGAGGATCACAAGGAGCACGAGGAGCACCTTCGCCAGGTTCTTCAGTGTCTTCATGAGTAGAATCTTTACGGGAACTTGGAGAAGTGTGCGTTATTTTAGATATAGGTGTAGTATTTGGACCACAACATTTCTAGGAAGGTATCATAGTAGATCCTTCCAAGATTCGATCTATTATGGATTGGCCAGCTGCCCATAAGTGTGACCAAGGTACGCAACTTTATGGGTTTAGTAGGATATTATAGGATATTTCTTTAGGACTTTTCTCAGATTACACACCCCATCACTTCCCTTCAGCAGAAAGGGAAGAAGTTTATTTGGTTAGACAAATGTGAGTAGGCCTTCATTACACTAAAGGAATGCCACACGAAAACACCTATTCTTGTAGTCCCAGATCCTCATGGCAAGTTCTATGTTTACACAAATGCTTCTTTGGCAGGACTTGGTGGTGTGTTTATTCTTGAAGATAGAGTAGTTTCTTGTAAGTCTCATAAACTCAAGGATTATGAGTTCAATTATCCGACTCATGATCTTGAGCTTATAGCAGTTGTGCATGCCATAGTGCGGTGGAGACATTTTCTTCTTGGCTTGAGATTCACACTCAGGACTGATCACTTGATTCTTCGCCACCTCTTCACGTAACCCAATCTCAACGCTCATCAGTGGTTTTGGATGGAGTTGCTTTGTGAGTATGACATGGAGATAAAGGATGTGGAGGGGAAGGAGAATGTGGTTACAAATTCCTTGAGTAGATGGAGACACATGGCTATGGCCACTTCAGTGGGTAAAGATTTACGGAAAAGGATTTTGTAGAAGCTTCCTCAGGACAGTTTCTATCTTGCAGGGAGAGCAAATATTGAGTCTCATAGACCCCTTAAGGGTAGATTTGATGAATTTACATTAGAGGTATATGGCCTTCTCAGACACAGAGGTCGGATATATGTTCCTAGAGATGGAGGCTTAAGACATGAGATTTTTATAGAGGCCCATCATGCACCTTATTCAGCCCATCTTGGGGTGAAGAAGATGCACACCACTTTGAGACAGTTGTACCATTGGAGAGGACTTCGGAGAGACGTTGCTTTTTTTGGGTCACACTGCTTAGAGTGCGAGAGGGTGAAGGTTGAGCATCACCATCCATCTGGCCTTCTCTTTCCACACACCATACCGGATTGGAAGTGGGACACCATTTCCATTGACATCATCATTAGGTTACTGACGTCAAGATACCACCACAATGCCATCATGGTCACGGTGGATAAATTGATGAAAGTAGCTCATTTTTATCCGGTGACGACCACCTATACAACCAATATAGTGGCATGAATATATCTTGATGAGATCATCAGATTGCATGGGATTATAAGGAAGATCATTTGCGACCGTGATCTTTTGTAGACTTCCCATTTCTAGACCACCATGCAGCATGTTCTCAGGACACAAATCAATTTCAGCATGACATATCACTGAGAGACAGGTGGATAGACTGAGCGGGTGAATCAAATCTTGGAGGACATGCTTAGGATGTATGTTATGGATCAACAGTCAAGGTGGGAGGAGTATCTATACTTGATGGAGTTTTCCTATAATAATAGTTTTTAGAGTTTTATAGGCATGGCTCCTTTTAGGCATTGTATGACAGAGAGTGTAGGACACCTCTTAGTTCGAATAGGTTTTCTCTTGGGCCAACGTTATTATAGGATATGAAGTAGCAGGTTACCTTGATCACATAGAGATTACAGGAGGTGTAGGACAGGAAGAATAATTATGAGGACCAACATAGGATAGATTGTAGTTTTGAGGTAGGCATGAATTTTTTTCTTCATGTTAGACTGCATAAGAGCCCTATCCATTATGGAAAAGATTCTAAGCATTCTCCTAGGTTTTTGGGTCCCTTTGAGATCTTAGAGCACATCGTTCCCTTGGCCTATCATCTAGCGTTGCCACCTAGATTGTCTCGCATCCATGATGTGTTTCATGTTTATGTGCTTAGGAGATATATTTCTGATCCTTCTCATGTGCTAGATTGGACCACATTGCAGGTGTAGGATCAGGAGTAGGTGATGGTAGAGATTTTATGCATTATAGAGCGTAGGACCCCGGGCCTTCATGGTAGAGAGATTGAAAAATTTTGAGTCTAGTGGGACAAATATGATGAAACTGCAACTACTTGGGAGGATGCTACTCTACTAAGAGTGCATTTTCCACACCTGTTCTAGTGACTTCCAAGAGGAAGTCAAGTCTAAGGGGAGGGGGATGTAGTTCCCACTTCACTTTGACACCTTTTGATTATTGGTCTTGATCTTTGTCATTGCACTTATGGATATATTATAGCTTTTTGAGTTAGCATGCTAGTAGATATCAAAGATACTAAACTGTTATAAATTTGATTTGTATATGATGCATATAGACCATTAGAGACATTTGATGTTGATATTGATATACTATTGACATGTTTATTTATCTATATTTCTAACATGTGATATATTAGTCATATTGAGTAGACCTTGTTAATTGGATTAATGTGGTGATCATTTGGATATGGATGAAATGTGGAATAGAAATTTTCTAGAAATTGTAAGTGATATCATATTTACGAAGATAATATTAAATCATATATAGTTGATTTTATATTTATATCACATATTTTGGCATGGATGTTTTAATGCAGCCACAAGGCCAAAGGAGGTATTCTCTATTTTGCAGGTATATTACATTCACAACAACATCAGGGGATTAGAGACCAACCACATCAGAATTCGAGAAGAATTCAACTAGGGTCACCATGGCAACATGTAATTGTGTGTGTGTTAGAATTATTTGGTTAGGGGAAAATTGTGACCTAGGGGTCATGTGTTGTTTTGTTTTAATTTCCCTTTTTATAATGTTAGTATGTGTTTTCTTTTAGTAATGAAATTCTACATGTTTTATTATTTAGATTTTTGGATATATGTTTACCCCTTTATTATTCATGGGTTGTAGTGTCTTAATTAAGATAATTTAAATTTTTCCTAAACTAATTAAAGATGTGACAAAAAGGAGTTCATTTATTAGACTTGATTTACTCTTGGATTTTGTGTTGAGTGTTTTTTTCTTGAGTCTTGAGTGTAGCACACTCTACCCTTCATGGGAAACTCGAATTTGGCCTTAGAGGCCTAATTTGGAAGCTTGTGGGACAAGTCATACTCATCCCACACCTCTTAAATGCCTCCACTTTTTAAAAAATATTTAACTTTATCTTTTGGGGGAGTGGGCTTAGATGGAGTGTGTAAGGTTCTTATCATTCCTCCAGCCTCTTATTAATTATTCCTGGGAATATGAGGTTGACAAATTGATGTGGAGTGGAGAGGAAATGAGGTGGCATCCTACTTGGAGCCACATCATCCTTCACTCTCCTTTCTCTATTTATTGAATCCGTTTTTCTTGTTTGGGGGTTACATGATCATTTCAGTCTCTTGTATTTTTGGAGAGTGAGAGGATGTTGAGAGAGTTTATGGATTTTTGGAGCTTTGTTGATGCTTCCTTGGTCTTTAGAGAAGCTTAGAACTTCATACTTGGAACAAGATCTACCATGGAGAGGTAGGAGCTTCACCTTAGTTAAATAATATTCTTTTTTATTTTTGTGATCATATGCTTATGTTGTGTGTTGTTTTCCTTTGGAATGTTGTTGGGTATGGGTAGATTGCCTAATTTATGGAGTAGAAGGAGACTATGGAGAGTTTTTATAAAGGAGGCTTAAGAGTTTACCATTTTTTGGAGGGATTTTGGGCTGGGTGGCCTACCTTGTTTGAGGATGCTTACATTTCCTTTTGTTCTTGTTATGAGGGAGACATAAGAGTTCATGCAGGTATAAGGGGTACTTGATGGATGCATAAAATTTTGTATGGGATTTGTGATATGTATTGGAGGCTTTAGGTGGGCACCCATTCCCATTTGGAGGAATAAGTTTCCTCCCCATAGGTCTTATTCTTTTTGCTTTCTTGATAAGCCTTGTTATATTGTTGTTTTGTTGCTTCTTCTTGTTGAGTTGTTGTGTTTGAATGTGAATTAAATGGATGTGAAACTATTTGTTAAGTATTATGGAATATTTTAGTTGCCATGAGTTTAAATCTTCTCCAATTATAACATGGTTGGGTCTCGGGGGCCAATGGAGAGGATGGCTTCTCCTCCTCATTAGATATATTGGTTGTGTGGACTGCATTGCCTCTTCACCCATTTTATTATGAATGAAACAAATCATGATGGATCCTTCTTTCTGGTTTTAAGGAGCTTGGAAGTTTTTTTGAGTCCTTGAAGAGTTTACTTCTTGAGAAAATCCTTTTTGTTTCCCACTCCAAAGTGGAAGATTGTAAATTTGGTTATTTTTAAAAAGAAATATTGAAATACAAGTTGTATTGATTTTAGGTATTGATCCGAAAATAATTAGATTATTACCACCTGATCTCGGACCCTTATAGGCTTTAATTATTTTCCGATGATTTTCTCCTTTTAAGTAATCAATTTAAAATAATGCAAGACAATAAGAAAATTGCACACTGATTGATTACGGAGTTCAGAAATTGCCTACGTCTCCGGGTTCGTGATCGAACCGTTCCACTAGTCAAAACTTGTAAGTTACAATAGTACTTTCACAAGAAAACCTAATGGAAACTATTTAAACTTGCTTACAAGAATAACCAGACCTTCAAATGACAAGGGTGAAAAATAGCACCCGACTTCCACATTCTGGCATCAATCTCCTTTGGCTTGGATTGGCCTTCCCGACGATATCAATGCAACGCTAGCACTCCGGTCGACAATCCAGGATTTGCAAGTAATTGGTGTGGCACTATGGACCGACTAGGTAGTTTGAATAACTCCTAGCCACAAATATTTAATTTATTATTGCCTAACAAATAATAGGTCAATAATAAAAAAAATAATAATGCCTAAATAATTTAGGCCTTCACACAACAATTTCTCATTCTCCTCTTGGCTCGGACTTCGCCTCCAGCGCTCTAAGAATGAGCTTCTCTGTATTATGTGTGTGTCCATTACAATGAATGGGTTCCCTATTTATACAAAAATAGGGCCCTTAAAATATGCAATTACATATTATCCTTAGGCTATTTTAAACCTAAGCCTTACCCGTAGCAAAATAAATGGGATCAAATACCCATATTGGCGTTTTGCATATGAAATGGGATTAAATCCCCACGCAGTGGCATAGCATTTGTTAAGGGATAAAAATCCCATAAGAGCAGCTAAAGTAAGTGGGTGTATCCCACATTAGGAGGCTAAATAATGTTTAAGGCTTTAAATAGCCTTCCCATGCATATGTGGAGTGGTCAAAGGACCACGTTAGACTTATCCGCCCCCATCTCCACCGCTTCACCTCCCTCACCACGTGGACCTCCACGCATGGCATATGGTTTGGTGGCTATGTGGGTAATTGCTAACCATTAATACATGGCTGTTATAATAAAACCCACCCCACTTAGTCATGTGGCATGGAAATGGGTTTGTAAGTGGACTTACCAAGATAATATAATTTCGACCAATATAATGTGGTATAGAAATAATTAACTCGGTCCATAGCATGTAATCCACTTGTCGTCTCCCGATAGGAAAATCGAGTGAATTTGACGAGTGGTGGCAAGCCACGTGGTGGCTTGTGGACCCACCACGTTGGCGATAATACCATAGTCCACACGGCGGCCGGGCTCCCCTCCATAATAAAAGTTGAGCCTCTTGTTCTGTGCACCATTTTTACGCTCGTTGAAGACCGGTGATTGAAAACCCACAAAAAACTCCCTTTTTCCTTTTCACCATGTGTCACAGTGCCATTGGTCCAATATTGACCAGTTGACCAGAGTTGACTTTCCTGCTGTCTGAACTTTGACCGAACATATCTAGAGCTCCCGATGTTCGTTTGTCGCGTTCTCATAGTCGTTGGAAAGCTCTCGAGATGATCTTCTGCACTGACACCATTTAGGGATTTTTAGGGAACTTTTAAAAACTATCCCCTGATCACACCTCCCCACTGAGAAAAGCTTTTTGTCCCAAAAAGCTTCCATGCTATCTTGAATCTGAAAAACTCTGCTGCCACCTCGGAAGTGATTCTGTAGTAGACCCTTGGGTCTTCTCCTCCAACCTTCTCACTTCAAAAAATCTACTCCGATCCCGAGGAACTGTGGGTTATGGGCCTATGACACTTCTGCTGCGCCACTCTGATATCGAAGAAGACCTCCACGCCTCCGCTTTATGGTGCTAAGTTTCTGAATGAAACCTCAACGCTCCTTATGTGCGGTTGTAAGCTTCTTGATATCTGACAACAAGGATCTTGTTTTACTCTATAAAACAACTCCTAGCTCCGAGTTGATTCCGTAGAATCCAAACTTTTTTGAAGGAACTCCATGTTACGTAGAGCTTTGATTGATCCGATGTCGGTGATGGACAATGCCTTGTCCCTTTACAGACCTCGACGCCTCCAATGCATGATGTTAAGCCTCTTTCAAGACCTCGAGCCTCTGATGCACGATGCTAAGTCTATTACAGACCTCAATGCCACCGATGCATGATGTTAAGCCTCTTTCAAGACCTCGAGCCTCCAATGTATGATGCTAAGTATGTTACAGAACTCAATGCCTCTGATACATGAATCTAAGCCTCTTGTAAGACCTCAAGCTTCCAATGCATGATTCTAAGTCTATTAATCAGCTACCATTCGTATGTGTGGTCGCAATGCCTTGACACCGAATGAAGTTCCGAGCTAATCCTTTGAGATCTCCTCTTGTTGACATACTAATATCAGGTACCATTCTGCTGCACGGTCGCAATGCCTCTACACAGAATGAAGTTCCGACCCGACATCAATGCCAACAGTGATTCAGCTACCATTCTGCTGCACGGTCACAATGCCTCTACACAGAATGAAGTTCTGAGCTGATCTCTGTGAACTCTATTGTCTGCACAAATGGTAGATCAATCTCCAAGCTTTATATGAGTTAATTCCTATGTCCAAGCTGTAACAGGTACTCACAAGCTGATTAGGAGATATGTTTGGAGCATTAATCAAATTTTCTAAGTAAGAAAATCCACTGAGTATTGTAAACCTTTCTCTCAGCATTTTCTCACAAAATCTGATCTCCAAACTTAATACTACATATGATTCATCAATCTGAATTATGCAATATATAATTGAAAAATTGTTGACTTACCCATTTTAAAGGACTTTCACTTTCAGGTATTACCTGGTCCTAGGTTGACTTGTCAACTGGTGGTGAAGTAGAAACCTCCTCTGCCTTTGCAATAGGCCTCCATTCCATCTTTGGCTTGCCATTACTCTGATGGCAAGATGGATGCGTTTTCAGCAATTTTCCACCCGATGCCCATTCCTCTGGCAATGAGCACAAAAATTCCTCTTAATCTCCTTCTTCTGGGATGAGGAACTCTTTTTCCATTTCTCGACTATACATGATGAGATTGGTCTTTCTGATTTTCCTTGTTCTTGATGAACGGCATCAACTTCTTCATCAGTTTCCTTCTCTTCTAGCATCTGGCCACTGAATGATTATGCAATCCACAAAAAGTACATGGAAAGGAATTCCACATCTTTTGAAAATCATAACCATACTTCTTAAGCTGAAAAAGTGGATCAGAAGTTTTATCGTGCTTATGATTATGGTAAGAAACTAGAGGTGAGAATCTCATTACCTCTTCGTTGATTTCTCTTACCACACATCGTCTCATGATGAGTGTTATCCAAAACTCGGGGTAAATTTTGATAACATGCATCAGATCTTGGAGGCCAGGAAAAATCATGAAAATCAGCTAAGTCCCAAATCCATATAGTTGGGATAGTTGGGACGTTGGGGCGCGAACTGGCCGAAAGGCCGCCGAGAATTCGCGCAGCAATTGGGACATCGGGCATAGGTGCGCGGGACGTGAAATGCCCGAACCAGCCGAAAGTGGAAAAATTTGTCAAGTTTTGTTTCACGTGGTTTCGGGATAGCCGAGACAAAAGGGTGCGAAGTACGCGAGGGCGGGGGCGAAAAGGTGAAAAAGGTGAAGTTCGGGACATCTAGGACAAATGTAAGTGGAGGACGCGAACCGGCCGATTCAGACAAAACAGGGAACTTTCACACTAAGTAGTTTGGGACATGTGGGACAAAGGTACGCGAACCGGATGAATCGGGTGAACTGAGAAGAATTTGTCCCAGACAATGCAGGACATGTGGGACAAAGGGACCCGTGGGACGCGGGAAATTCAAGCGGCCAAAAGCCAATCAAGTAACGCCACGTGTCATCGGCCGAATGAGGGACAAGGAAGCCCATTTCAGGCGGATCGGAAAAAATTTTCCTAGGTAGTTTGAGACATCCAGGCCAAAAGTACGCGGGGGACATGAAAAGCGAAGTGGCGAAGGCGAGAGAAGAAAAGTCAAATGTTTGACCCGTGAAACTTCAAACGGCCATAACTTTTGACTCTGAGCTCCGATTTTCACAAAATTGGACTTTATGGAATGAGCACGACATCCTCTATGCTCCAGCTCCAGCTCTAACTAGTTAATGCTCATTCCCATCAAATGACAGAAAACACTTGCCAGACCCAAAATAACTGCCCGCACTCAGAAGGCCATAACTTTTGCATTTCTCAACGAAATCACACAAAATTGGTACCGTTGGAATCGTGGCTCCGAGCTCGATGCAAAGAAATCAAGAAATTATGGATTTTATAAGATTTTGATCGAGATTTTTAAGGAAACGTGGCTGCGTTTATAACAGTGTTATATTTGGTGGTTGAGAGTGCAATTAAGAGGCATGGTCATCATTCTTTCTCTGCTACAGCACCTGGGATAGTATGGGGAGCCTTTTTCAAGTAATATATAATCATTTCACTCCATTTATGCCTCTTACAGGTGGTTGAAGGACAGATTTTGGGATTTCCATTTTTCCCTCTCTCTCTATTCTCATCTTTTCTATAAATTGGAGTGTTGGGCTCATTGTAAGGAGAGGAGTTCCTTGTAGCAAAGCTCTGAAAAAATTTCTTTGTGAAGCCAATGTGCTACAAGCCCTTGTAGTGGACTCCTTGCATGGTGATCCAGGCCCTTATCTTGTAATAGATTGAAGCTGTGCATATCACGAAGCAATAAAATATTAGTTTGTGGATGTATCTTCTCCTGTTGTGTTTTCTTGCATTCTTCTTGCCCCTTTAATCTTTCTACAAGAATATTGTGTCTATTATTATGTTCTTGCAGGGATTCATTATCATTGTGTATGCTTGGAATATTGTTGTGAATGATTTTTGCTAGATTATGGAGAAGCTGTCATCACCTCTTCTAGTGTGCACTTTGCCTCTGTATTTCACATATTTGGAGGCTGCTCTCACACCCTCCTTTTACGGTGTATCACCGCTTTAGTGTAGGCTTTCATTTTATGCATTCTCTCTCTTTGGTCCCTTGGAAATTTAGATTAGAATAGTCGGTTTCCCTGCATTAGAGTAGATTGTGGCGGGTAGTTTAGGAGTAAGAACCGACTTTCTCGGAGGTCTATCTCAAGTAGCAAGTCCCACAACTTGGAGATAGTACCCATGTTATCCAATCACAGTGTGATTTCAAGTATATGCACTTGTATAAACATAGGGTGTCTTTGTGATTTGGCGATAACAGATTCGGCATGCCAGTGGGACCTTAGAGGTCTTCACTTTCATTACAACAAGATCGATGTGCACTTGTTCCATATTCTAGCTTTGAAGGAGCTTTAAAATTGCACATCTGGCGACTCCAAAAGAGGTATAATCCATTGGTTTCAGCAGTCCAAGCCTGGAAAATTTATGAGAAGAATACAGACCAGGTCAAGAACTAGGGAGGAAGGATTGTTTGTTTATCTGCACCTATCTCCAGGCATAGAAAGAAGAGGAAGAAGAGCTCAAAGATCTACATCTCCACCTAATATAACTTTGTCTACGCCTCCACCTGGTAGACCTTTTCTCGCATCAACAAGGGTTCTCAGGCCAATCAGAATGGCGCAACCAGCGAATCCCTTTGTCAATTTCACTGCAGCGAGCCCACTTACCCTTAATGCAGAATCGGTTCAATTGCAGCATTGAAAAACATTCCATTTTTCACTTTGGAGAAAATCATACCACTCCTGGTGATCATGTCAAAGACATTGCTAACGTCTGTGCAATCCATGAGATAAATGAAATGGATATGGCTGTGAAATTGCTAGCGTCTTCATTCTAAGGGAAGGCATTACAATGGTTTAGGAGCCTTGGAGCTGGTTCTATCACAAATTGGAATCAGTTATGCATAGTTCTCCATGAGCAGTTTGGGGAAAAGGGAGAAAATTTGTCTCTACTAGAACAATTGACAACTATCAAGAGAGCTCCCAACGAGCAGCTAACTGACTTCAACTTCAGATTTCAAAGGTCTTGGGAGAGGATTCCAGTGGCAGTAAGGTCAGCAGCAGAAGGTTCTTTTCTATACTATCTTAAGGCTTTGAATTCTGATATTTCTATGTTAATTCAATATATGGGAGGCACAACCTTACCTGCTACTTATAGCATTGCCATTAGAGCCGAAAATTGTCTTATTCAAGCTGGTAAACTGGCTCTTAGGCCTCCCATGCCCTTGTATCCAAACCTAGAAAATCCAAGCACTAGTCAAGCACCCACTTTGGCTCCTATTCCCACCCCTAGAAATCAAAGTTCAAATGAGACTTCTACTTCATCCTCTAGTGCTTCAAATGAACTCCAAGAGGTCATGAAACAATTGCAAAATTTGGGAAATGAGCTAGTTACTATCAAAAGACAGCAAGCTCAAAGTGCTAGACCATATCAGCCTCAAGCGCAGTACCAGGCTAGGCCCCCATACCAACAAAATAGGTCACCAACTCAGGCTGCAAATCAAAATCAGAATCAAGCAAGGCCTCCTGCCAACAGACCATTTCAGCCCTATAACCCCAATGTTGCATCTGCTTCTAAAGCCTTGGTACTGGTGCAAAATAACATGGCCCAAGAATATGATTGGTGTTTCCCATGCAGTCAGCCACATAACCAATCAATGTGTTTTAATGGTGCATTAAATCAGGCTCTGATGGTGTAAACCATTGGTGGGTCGCAAGAGTCCAGCCACGAAGGAGATCAGTAGTAGGAAGCACCTCAGCAAGGAATATCTCCAAATGAAACTACTCTTGTCAATTGGCAGGATGAAGATTTTTGTGGTATGAATCAAATACCCTCTCAAAGTGTTGCAGCCAACACAAGGTCAAAAAGGAGAAATTTGGGTGAAGGACAGCCATTGGCTTCAAGTAATCCACAACCTTCTACCCATCCACAAGCCGTTGGCAAAAAAAATACAGTCCCAAGCATGCAAGGAGCACCCAAACCAGCTCCTAAGACAACTCACATACCAACTGGTGCTACCCATGTGCAAGGAATGAATGTGCAAGCTAAAGGGCAGCAGAGGGATACTTCTTCTCCATTCAATATCATTGATCAAATGAAGAAGACAAATGTAAACATATCAATGTGGGAATCACTATCTATCCCAGGACAAAGAGATTTGCTACAAGCTGCCATGAAGGACTAGCCAACTTCGAATCAACAGGTCCAAATGCAAGAGAAGGTACTCACAAATGCTGCCCAACTTGAAGAAAATCATGGAGGACAATAAGGTAAAATGTTGAAGCCCCCTCCTTTCTATGTTTCATTAATCATCGAAAACCAGTTAGTGCACAATTGCATGATCGATTCGGGAGCAAGTAGTTCAGTAATGCCCAAGCAAATAGCTGATCAATTGGGACTTCAATATGAAGTCATATCCAAAGGAGTAGTGCAATTAGATGGGACAGCAGTGACAACGGTTGGAGTAATCAAAGGTTTGAGCCTCACACTGCACGCATGTCCCAACGTAATAGTGTTACAAGATGTGTCAGTCATAGACCTGCCACCACTCTTTGCATTGTGTTTGTCAAGAGACTTCACTGCTAAAATTGGAGGCTATCTTTCGGCGGATTGGTCACACATGTTATTTAGAACAAGGTATGGAACTAAGGCCACAATCAGTCTGAACCTATTGCAAACTTCCATATTGAGCCTTACACTCCAAGCCAAATCAATACCAACTGTTCAGCGTTTGATCAAGAAGATTATCCAAGCACTGATGAAGCTGACACCAAGGTAGGAAGCATCCCAGATCTAACTCTTGATGAATGGGCAAGCAAGGTACATGCTTTTGATCCTTATCAAGAAATAGAAGAATCTGAGCTAGGAGTTTATTGTTTACATGAAGAGAATCAACCTCTCCCCAGCATCACCAAGCCAGATCATAAAGACAAGAATGAAGTATGGTAATTGTTCTTTGATGGGTCAAGGAGTAGACAAGGTGCAGGAGGAGGAGCTATGCTCATTTCACCGCAAGGTACAAAGTATTACTCAGCCTTCCATTTTCAGTTTTCTTGCTCAAACAATACAGCTGAGTATGAAGCCTTAATTCATGGATTGCACTAGACAAATAAGAAATGCATCAAGAATTTACAAGTATTTGGTGATAGTGAGCTGATCGTAAACGAAGTCAAAGGAAAAAATGCTGCCAAAAATGATCTATTGAAGAACTACAAAAATCGAGTCTGGGATCTCATTGAAGATTTTGAAGCTTTTAGCATCAATTCCATCCCAAGAAAAAAGAATGAAGCAATGAATGATGGGCATGGAAGCAATTGGGGCTGTGTTTGATGTTGTAGAAAGTATCAAAAGTGAAAAATATCAGCCTCATATAAAAGTGGTTGTGAGACCAGCTATTCCGGATAACAACACAAGTTGGCAAGTCTTCGAGAATGATCAACAGATTGTTAATTTCCTGCAAGAAGAAGCTGAGTTCTCCGCCAAGAATCAAGACAAGTTGGAGCAGCAGTATGGTGACCAAGTGGTGCAGCTGAGAACTAACAAATTACCAAAAGGCCTCATAACCTTAGAGTCAATCTTCAACCCGAATGATCAGTTCCGGAAGGAGAAAGCGAACATTCAAGTAAAGGGTGAAGATTCAGAACCTATCTTAGTAGATGAAGGCAAGACATTGCAAATTGGCAAAGTAAGTACCCCACAAGAGAAATCTGATTTTGTTCAGCTTTGTCAAGAGTTCCCAGATGTCTTTGCTTGGACTTACAAAGATTTAAGAGGTTTCAACCCAAAGTTGGCACAACATACTATTGAGTTGGATCTGGAATCCAAGCCTGTCAGGAAAAAGCAAAGGCCAGTAAATCCTCATATCGAACCTCTCATGAGAAAAGAGTTAAGCAAGCTCATTGAGGCCAGTATCATCTTCCCCATCAAACACTCAAGTTGGGTTGCAAACTTGGTGCTGGTAAGAAAGAGAAACGGAGAAATAAGATTGTGTGTGGACTTTCGTGATCTAAATAGAGCATCACTCAAGGATCATTATCCGCTTCCATCAATGGAACAAATATTGCAGGTTGTAGCTAGTTCAGAAAGGTTTTCATTGCTAGATGGATATTCAGGCTATAATCAGATAATGGTAAAGGAAGAAGATCAATTCAAGATGGCCTTCACTACAAAATGGGGCACGTATGCTTACAAGAAGATGCCATTTGGACTGTCAAATGTTGGAGCAACATTCCAATGAGCTATGGATATGGCGTTCAAAGGCTTGATCAACAAGATAGTGTTGGTATACCTAGATGATATCACTGTCTTCTCAAAGAATGCAGTAGACCACCTCTTTCACCTCAGACAAGTGTTTCAGAAGTGTAGAAGGTTTGGAGTGTCGTTGAATCCAAAGAAATGTATATTCTTGGCACACGAGGGAAAATTGTTGGGTCACATTGTCTCTAGGGAAGGGCTAACAATTGATCCTGAAAGGGTTGAAGCCATCCGAACGCTTCCATTGCCACACCACAAGAAATCTCTCCAAAGCTTCTTAGGAAGGATAAACTTTGTCCGCAGATTTGTGCCTAATTTTGCCACTCTTGTGAAGCCTCTAACAATGATGTTGAAGAAGAGTCTGGCATTCAAATGGACAGCAGAAGGCAAAGAGAGTTTTGAAAACATCAAGCATGCAATATCACAAGCTCCAACTCTTATCAACCCAGACTTTTCAAAGGACTTCATGTTGTATGCATTTGGAGGATCAGATACAATCTCAGCTATCTTGGTACAACTAAATAGAGAAGGTTCAGAACAGCCCATAGCATTCTTTAGTCAAACCTTGGAAGGTTACAAAATAAAGTATTATTTCATTGAAAAGCATGTCCTTTCTGTCATCAGGAGCTTGAAGAAGTTCAGACATTTGGTCTCAAACAATAAGATTCAACTACTAGTGTCTCATGCTGGTGTCAAGGACTTTCTCCTAAAAAAGGATTTAAACAAGAAGAGAGCAGGTTGGATCACTCGGGTAATGGAATATGATATTGAAATCAAAGTGACCAAGCTAGTTCGTGGCAAAGGTTTGTGTGAGCAGCTCGCTTCCAAACAACCAAACGGCTCAAAAGGTGAAGAAGATGTTGTCCTGCTACTATAGAATGATCAAGAACAACCAGCTGATGATGCACCCATCCCATGTTGGACTCAAGACTTGGTGCATTACCTCCAAATAGGATTATGCCCTCTAGAAGTGAGCAAGGCAAAGAGGAGATACTTTAGATTACAAGCTATCCCGTATGTACTCATTGATGGTATCTTGTTCAAGAAAGACATCCATGGTGTTCTACTAAGATGCATTGGAATAGGTCAAGTTGAGAAAATATTACATGAGTTCCATGATGGGGAAGCAGGAGGCCACTTTGCTCCATGAGTGACAGCTCTCAAAATAATGAAAGCTGGTTACTATTGGCCTACTGTGTTCAATGATTGCTACTCATGGGTCAAGAAATGCAAGAAATGTGCATTCTTCACAGGAAAGAAAGGTTAGCAGCGCTGCCCCTTCATCCAATTTCAGTGGATCAGCCATTCATGCAATGGGGAGTGGACTTCATTGGAGTTATCAATCCTAATTCAAGCTAGGGCCAAAAGTGGATACTTACGGCAAGGGATTATTTCACCAAGTGGACCGAAGCAGTGGAACTCAAGGAGGCAAATGAATCCAATATCTTAGATTTCTATGAAGAAATAGTCACGAGGTTTGGTGCCCTGCCACTATCATATCAGACAATGCATTGGTATTCCTTGACACAAAGATCACCGAATGGGCTATCAAGAATTGTGTGTATCTCGGCACTTCATCGAACTATTACCCTCAAGGTAACGGCCAAGCCGAGTCTACGAACAAGAACCTACTAAGAATCATCAGAAGGACTCTTGATGAGAATCAAAGGACTTGGCACACAAAGCTCAAATCAGCCCTATGGGTTGATAGGATCACACCCAAGAGGTCTACAGGAAGCTCTCCATACAAGCTTGTGTACGGGAAAGAAGTAGTTCTACCTATATCACTCGAGTTGCCAGCATTAGAGCTCATGAAACAGTTGGAACTAGCTGAGTTTGAACCTATGGAAATCAGGTATGCAGAGCTGATGGAATTAGAAGAGACAAGAGAGCACGCAATGCAGACCATAGAAAAGGATAAAGCATTGGTCAAAAAGAGTTTTGACAAGAAAGCTAAGGCCAGGATATTGCAAACTGGAGATTTGGTACTGAAGTGGGATGTTGATCGTGCAAAACCAGGAAAGCATTCCAAGTTCGATGCCATTTGGAGTGGCCCGTACATGATCATTGAATGCAAAGGTAGCAATGCTTTCCGACTGGCTAAGTTGGATGGTGAAGAATTGTAGATTCCGGTCAATGGGATCTATCTCAAACGTTGCTACTAGAAAGATAGCTTCTCACCCTTGTAAATATTAATTTAGAATTTCCATTCCTCTAAGTGCTTATGCACATTGTACTACTGTTAGAATAGTTTTATTTCCCTAAGTGCTTGTGCACATGTCCTATTGCTTCTAGTATGTGCATGTTTGCAGTTCATCAAGCTCCTGGAAAAGAATTGCAGCCACAGGAAAACCAGCTCAACGAATGTTTCAATGGCTCAAGGACACAAGTTTTCAAATTTCAGATCAGCTGAGAGGTTATCAAATAGACTCCATGCCCAATGGATTGCTATGAGTAGCTGGCCGTTCTTCATCTGACAGGCAGATGACCCCGCTGAGTCGCCAAAAGTGTTATCCAAAATTCACCCCTCAGGGTAAATTTTGATAACATGCATCAGATCTTGGAGGCCAGGAAAAATCATGAAAATCGGCTAAGTCCCAAGTCCAGATAGTTGGGACAGTTGGGACGTTGGGGCGCGAACCGGCTGAAAGGTGCCGAGGCAGTCCGCGCAATAATTGGGACATTTGGGCCGTAGGTACGCGCGGACACGAAATGCCCGAACCGGCCGAAAGTGGAAAAATTCATCAAGTTTTGTTTCACGCGGTTTCGGGACAGCCGAGACAAAAGGGCGCGAAGTACGCGAGGGATGCGCGGGACGCGAAAAGGTGAAAAAGGTGAAGTTTGGGACAGCCGGGACAAAAGTATGGGGAGGACGCGAACCGGCCGATTCGGTGAAACAGGGAACTTTCGCACTAAGCAGTTTGGGACATGTGGGACAAAGGTACGTGAACCGGCCAAATCGGGTGAACCGGAAGAATTTGTCCCAGACAGTCTGGGACATGTGGGACAAAGGGACGCGTGGGATGCATGGATAGCCGAAGGAGCCGAAAGCCAATCAAGCAACGCCACGTGTCATCGGCCGAATGAGGGACAAGGAAGCCCATTTCGTGTGGATCAGAAAAATATGTCCCAGGTAGTTTGGGACATCCGGGCCAAAAGTACGTGGGGGACGCGAAAAGCCGAAGCGGCCGAAGGCAGAGAAGAAAAGTCAAACGTTTGACCCGTGAAACTTCAAACGGCCATAACTTTTGACTTGAGCTCCGATTTTAACAAAATTGGACTTTCTCGGAACGAGCATGACATCCTCTACGCTCTAGCTCCAGCACCAACTAGTTAATGCTCATTCCCGTTGAATGACAGAAAACGCCTGCCAGACCCAAAATAGCTGCCCGCACTCAGAAGGCCATAACTTTTGCATTTCTCAACGAAATCACACAAAATTGGTACCGTTGGAATCATGGCTCCGAGCCCGATGCAAAGAAATCAAGAAATTATGGATTTTATGATATTTTGATCGAGATTTTTAAGAAAACGTGGCTGGGTTTATAACAGTGTTATATTTGGTGGTTAAGAGTGCAATTAAAAGGCATGGTCATCATTCTTTCTCTGCTACAGCACCTAGGATAGTATAGGGAGCATTTTGAAAGTAATATATAATCATTTCACTTTATTTAATGCCTCTTATAGGTGGTTGAAGGACAGATTTTGGGATTTCTATTTTTCCCTCTCTCTCTATTCTCATCTTTTCTATAAATTGGAGTGTTGGGCTCATTGTAAGGAGAGGAGTTCCTTGTAGAAAAGATTTGGAAAAATTGCTTTGTGAAGCCAATGTGCTACACGCCCTTGTAGTGGACTCCTTGCATGGTGATCCAGGCCCTTATCTTGTAATAGATTGAATTGTGCAGGACTAGTGGGGTAATCACTTTGCTTTCGGAAGCTTGTCTCCCGTTAGTGTTCTTGGAGTATTCTCCAATTTCCATTCCCACACTAGAATAATTCAAACTTGCAAAACAAGGACGATCCTCGACCTATATTGGGTTAGAAATGCCTTGGCCATTTTTACCAAGGCCTCTTCCATTAAATCCCATTTTATCTAGTAACTTGGATCCAATGCCTCTAGTATGCTTTTCAAAAAATCCAAAGACTTTATTACCCAAATCCAAACCAAATGGGAGGAAGAAGAGGATTCCAGTGGTGAAAAACTTATAGTGCATTCATCTGCCATGGCCTCTGCATATGAAGTTGAAGGTATTTCCTTCCTCTGATCACCACTCTATAACCTTGCCAAGAGCTCATCCTTGGTTTGCAGTTCAATTTCAAATGATAATTCTCCTCTTCTAGGGAGTAATACATTGATCGCAAGAGAGAGTTCTCTTCCTGGATCTAGTGATTATAAGCTTCAATTTCCTCGAGCTTTACCTGTTTAGACATCTTTCCCATAGTGCACTTGTACCCTGTTCACACAAACTGAACCAACTACACCAATCTTGAAGCAATCACTCTATTAATCAGATTTACTGAAAAACAAATATGGAGCTAAACCAGCTCTGATACCAAACTTGATCCGAAAATAATCAGAATATTACCACCTGATCTCGGACCCTTGTAGGCTTTAATTATTTGCCGATAATTTACTCCTTTTAAGTAATCAATTTAAAAATTAATGCAAGACATTAAAGACAATTGCACAAAGATTGATTACGGAGTTCGGCAATTGCCTACGTCTCGGGTTCGTGGTCGAACTGTTCCACTAGTCAAAACTTGTAAGTTACAATAGTACTTTCACAAAATAACCTAATGGAAACTATTTAAACTTGCTTAGAAGAATAAACAGACCTTTGGATGACAAGGGTGAAAAATAGCACCCGACTTCCACCTTCCTGGCGTATAACAATCGGCCTTCCCAACGCTATTAATGCGAAGCTACTACTCCGGTTGAAAATCCAGGATTTGCAAGTAATGGTGTGGCGCTATGGACCGACTAGGTAGTTTGAATAACTCCTAGCCACAAATATTTAATTTATTATTGCCTAACAAATAATAGGTCAATAATAATAAAAAATAATAATGCCTAAATAATTTAGGTCTTCACACAACAATTTCTCATTCTCCTCTTGGCTCGGACTTCGCCTCCAGCGCTCTAAGAATGAGCTTCTCTATGTTTTTGTGTGTCCATTACAATGAACGGGTTCCCTATTTATACAAAAATAGGGCCCTTAAAATATGCAATTACATATTATCCCTAGGCTATTTTAAACCTAAGCCTTACCCGTAGCAAAATAAATGGGATCAAATACCCATATTGGCCATTTTGCATATGAAATGGGATTAAATCCCCATTGAGCGGCATAGCATTTGTTAAGGGATAAAAATCCCTTAAGAGCAGCTAAAGTAAGTGGGTATATCCCACATTAGGTGGCTGAATAATGTTTAAGGCTTTAAATAGCCTTCCCACGCATATGTGGAGTGGTCAAAGGACCACGTTAGACTTATCTGCCCCCATCTCCACCGCTTCACCTCCCTCACCACGTGGACCTCCATGCATGGCATATGGTTTGGTGGCTATGTGGGTAATTGCTAACCATTAATACATGGCTGTTATAATAAAACCCACCCCACTTAGTCATGTGGCATGGAAATGGGTTTGTAAGTGGACTTACCAAGATAATATAATTTTGACCAATATAATGTGGTATAGAAATAATTAACTCGGTCCATAGCATGTAATCCACTTGTCATCTCCCGATAGGGAAATCGAGCGAATTCGACAAGTGGTGGCAAGCCACGTGGTGGGTGGACCCACCAAGTTGGCGAAATACCATAGTCCACACGGCGGCCGGGCTCCCCTCCGTAATAAAAGTTGAGCCTCTTGTTCCCGTGCACCCTTTTACGCTCGTCCAAGACCGGTGATCGAAAACCCACCAAAACTCCTTTTGCCTTTAATGCCATTGGACCAATATTGACCAGCTTGATCGAGTTGACTTTCCCGTTGTTTGAACTTTGACCGAACATATCTAGAGCTCCCGATGTTTGTTTTTCCGTTCTCACATTCGCGTTGGAAAGCTCTCAAGATGATCTTCTTCACTCCGACACCATTTAGGGATGTTTTAGGGAACTTTCAAAAAGGATTCCCGATCAGGTATCATAGTTGTGATGTATGTGGGAAGGAAAGACTTTTTAATGAAGCAATTTTGGACAATGAAAATATGTTGTTCTATTTTCAAAAATAAAAAAACTATTAAAAATTTAGTAGTTCGCATTTTAATATTCATGGAGAAACTTGGTTATATTGAAAATTGTTTTTGAAACAAAAAGGATTGTTACTTCTTTTGTATTCCATTACTTTTATGAATTACTAAAAGGGTCATATTTGTTTATCCTCTTATAGTGCTTGAAAGATGTTTTAAAATTTGTATGTTGAAATGGAGAGAACTTAAGTATTAGTGATCTTTTACTTGCAAAAAAAAAATCATCTCCTAGAACTCAATTGGCAATTGTCTTTTTACTTGGTTAATGAAAAAGTAATTTCAATGCTAACTCAATTATTTAGAAATTATTACAAATCTACTGAAAAAAAAATTATCAAGCAAAATGAATCTATTCTCTCCTGCCTCTTATTGTATATCAAATTGTATATATATAAAGATTTTAATGCAAAGACTTAACTTGCTAACATTGGTATATATGAATCCATTAATACTTACCGTAATCTTATTTCCTTGTGTATTATCATATTAAATATTATTTGATTTATTAATATTAATAATAGAGTAATATTAAAATATCATTAATATTTATTATAAGAATATAATATGAATGTCCTATATTTTAATGAAAGTACCCTTTTAAGTCAAATATTGTTGCTGAAATATTATCTCATATATATATATATATATATATATATATATATATATATATATATATATATGTGTGTGTGTGTGTGTGTGTGTGTGTGTGTGTGTGTGTGTGTTTATATATAGAATGTTAGATATAGTTTATAAGTACTAAATAATATAATTTTTAGTAAAGTAAATAAAAATAAAGAAATAAAGAAAAGTATAAAAGTAACGTTTTTTAAAAATGCGTGGGAGTTAAAACTCTTACTAAAACTTTATTAAAAAAACAAATTTAAAAAAGGAAATTTATGAATAGTGCGGCCTACACTTTTGGGTATTTTTTTAGTGTAAAGGGGGGGGTAGGTTCCGCCCCCCCTCTAAACTTACTACACATACCATATTTAGCAGCCCCAACACTATTAAAACATGTTCTTTTTTACTTTGGCCTATTTTTATTATTTTTCTTGTGATGCGGCCTTTACATGAAGTTTTCCTTTCACGACACAAGTGCATTATTATATATATATATATATATATATATATATATATATATATATATATATAATATTATCCTTATTTTTTTTCCTTTGGTATTTAAAAAAAAGGGTCAGTAAGAGGAATATAAATTTATACAAAAAGTTTACTTTCGTATAATAAATACATGGGGTTTCTAGATTTTCCCAAATGAGTATACAAAAAAAGAATATTCTTGAATCTACAAATAGAATATTCTAATAAATAAATACAAGAAAATAAAATAATACCCACAAATGGAAAATGAAGGGATCTATAATTTTAAGCATGAAATCTCTTCAAGGGAAGCTTCCAATCCTCTTTAATGGCCTTCTTGGCTCCTCCTTCTTCTACTCCTTCCTTAACCTGCAAAATAAAACAAGAGAAATGAGAGAGTAGAGTTAAAAAAAGAATATATTGCAATGCATAATGATTCTTATGGTTACTTTTAACAAATCTAAATCCAAGGGTGGAGAAAGATTGGATGTAAGGGTGTAGGATGCACCCTACATCACTTAAGTGATGGGCTATTTAAATGGGAATGCTTTAATTTAAAATATGTGTGTGTAGTGTTGAATGGGGCCTCAGGTGTTAGACTAGGTTGTGCACCCCTTTCCTTTTTAATGAAATAATATAGATATTAAGGAGCATGATTTAAAACTAAAGGATATTTAGTCTTGTTTAATATAATTAATTTAGAAGGGATTAATGGGGCCATGACATGAAAATCAAATTGAGAAATATTAAAATAATTATTGAAGCTTAGTAAGAGAATTTAAAAATGGCTTTAATTTTGGAAATTGAGTCAATACTCATCAGTCATCATTTTAGTTCTGATTGCCTTGAATTTTTTTTGTAGAACGTCATCATCAAGAATTTAATTTTAATTTCAATTAATGTCATTATTGTTTCCTCTCAAAAAAATTTATGCCATAATATTCCCATGTTGGTTATCGGGTTTATCATGTTTTCTTGTTGAGAAAAATGCGGGTGTTATAGAAGTAAGATGATGAAAGGGAGTGGAGTAATTAATTGTTTATTATGGTAATTTATATTTCAAGCAATGTAAATGTAAATGTTGAACTATCTTTTTGTAATGTGTTGAATGAATTATTTTTGAAGTTTGGTAATATGTATAAGATGCTATTTTTAAGGGTGGTTTGGGAAATGTGCATTTAACCATATGTGACTTTTTGATTCATATAAATGTATGGAAATAAAAAAATGGAAGATTAATATATATGTGTTAAATGGAATTTTATTTAATATATTCTAATGCAATTCTAGTGTGAAATTGATGATTAATTACTTAGTGTGTCATGTTTCCTTACCTTGAAAATTCAATAAAGAAATATGAATAAAATAATTGGCCTTATTTTAAAACTTGTGCATATCAACATTTCTTGCATGATCCCTCTTAGAATAGAAGAAATTTGAAACCTTATAATGAACTTAAACATTTTCACTTCATGTCATCTCCTAGTTTAGATAAATAAGATTTCAAGTTTGAGTTTTTCATCTTATCCAATGCTTAGCATCTTCATCGTGAACCTGATGAATAAGGGAGACATGTTCCAAAATTATCCAGAGTATGTGGTTCCCATCTAGGATTTGAAATCATGTGTTAATTATTTAGAATATATTTTTTTATGGTAGCACTCATGGGAACCAAGATTTAACATAGAGTAAAACCATCTTGGACCGATACACGTGTGAGTGGAAAATATTTTCAAAAAACCTTAAAAGTCAGCTTTAGGAGTTGGGATCATAAAAGGACCCAATACCCAACCTCAATTTATTAATCGGGTTTTATTGTGTAATACTCATAGTTAGTTGTGGAACTTAAAATATCATAATTTTTGTTTAGTTTGAAAAAAAGGTAACCATAAGATTATGTGCTTGGATATAAGTGAAATTTTAGATCGTTCATATAATGTGCACAAATCATCTTGTGGCAATGGAATAAGTTAATGATGTGTGATCCCTAAGGTGAATCATAATCCTTTAAACAAAGGAGTATTACCTCTTGTTCTCCATTTTTCCTAATGCATAATGAATGGACATTGTGACCTAGGAGATCATGTTAATGAGGCAATTCCCTAGGATGAGAGATAGTAGGTTCACAAGCATTTAATTTTCCTTATTAACAAATGGGTTACTCAAAAGATTCAATACACTAATTAAATTTAATTAAGTGAAATGATTTTAAGATGAATGTAATTATTTGAATGGGTCATATGTTGTAGGTACCTACACATGAGAATACTTAATGTGAGTCTTCTTTAAACCGTATCAAGCAAGAGTATCAACATGACAAGTAGTGTTAAATGTACCTAGAGTTAGAAAAAGACTTTAGAGATAAGGGTGTACAATAAATTTTTTTGTGATCTAAGTAAGGTGTGTAAAATTTATAATTGAATATCTCCTTATAACACACATCTAATGCTTAATTGTTCAGGAATCCAAACCTAATGGAGTGTGAAATCATACACGCTAGTACCTTGATGACTAATAAATTAAGTGAAGTAGATGGGATACATGGTTAGTTGTCATAACATAAACCAAAATTGACTAAAATTAGAAATTAAATGTTAATATGAAAATAAATCGAATTCTATCTATTCTTGAATCAATAAAATTCCCTTACTTCATGAGAACATCCCTTGTTACAACTAAGATAAATACAAAATCCAATCAAACATGCAACTTAGAAAGTGAATCCTTAGAACAAACACTAAAAGGATCATGTATGTACATATGTTCATACCAACAACCAAGTTACAACATTCTAGTGTGATGAGGGAAACAAGAAAAATTAGATCGGATTACTAAAATGGAAAGGTTAAATAAAGAAAAGATAATGTAGTCTAGTTATAAAATGATTGATAAGTGATTCCAAGAATATAAGGTCAATAATGATATATGAATGTAATAAATATGTAACCCGGAAAGTGTTTTCATACATGGGGCCTAAATTGGATTCATAATGTAGTTGAATAATTATGTTATGTATTGTCATTTGAAAATGAAATTTTCCTTTATGTGCATCACAAGTTTCCATATTATTACTTGTGGGTTATTGTTTACGCAAACATATCATGGGTTGTGCGTGGTCCTAGGTGATCTCTGTAGAATCATGTATACTTCAATGTAAGTCAAAAAAATATTTACTCTGTTATTTCTAGTGTGATATTTTTGTGTGTAAAATGTCAGTGTTACAGAAACATATTTACCATTGAATACATATGGTACCCACAAATGTGTAATTAGATATATAATCTAAAATATAATATTATGGTCTTATTTAATTGTATATCTTAATTTTGACTATACGTATAGTGTATTTCACTAAGCTCACACATAATAAGTTGTCCTCTCTTTGTCTTGAAACCATTCCATCTTCCTAGTACCTATAAAGGGGTTGTAAAATAGCTTATTTAGACCACCTATGTGCATATGATATCTTAATCAGTGTTATATATAGAAATAATTTAAGGAATCCTCTACGGAAAATTGTTCAGATCTTTATCAAAAAAATTTGATCAAAATCACAAGAAGATAAAACTTAATATTATCAAACTATTATTAAAAATGGGAGAAAATTACATAAATAGAGTATTGATTTACTATAAACTTTAAAATTCACATTCATGTCCTTCATCTAATCATATATCCTAATATCATGAGTCATTATAACTCACATAGTCATATGATAAATATAAAATGCAACATACCTTAAAATATATTTGTAGTGTCCCACATAAAACAAAAAAAGATGTGATATTTATATAACAATAATAATAATATTTATATATTTAATGGTTTGGTATTGTTGAATGTGTTTGGTTGAGGAAGTAAAATTTCTTTCAAAGAGTAAAGTCTTTGAAAACATTAATCACACACAATTGACAAGTATTAAGCCCAACTCCGCCACTTCTTTCAGAACCCCCTATCCTTTTCCAACCAATAGTTGTCAGTGGGTGGTTGTAATTTCCCTGAATGGTGTTAAGGTAGCGCTTGGAGTGCAATGCATCCAAAAAGGACCTGGTAGACCTTTCATTACTCTGCAAATAATAAAATCACTTTATTTGTGAGCTAAAGGATTTAACCGCATCTTTGAAACCTAGGTTCACATTGTAAATCCAGTAGTAATCGAAATTGTTACAATATTTTATTGAATGAAAGAATGAGATAGCTTATCATGGAATTATTTTCTTGGTGTGTGGACGATTGTACGTAGAATACCCGAGTTTCCTCATGAGAGAGTCACACAATTTCACATATGCAACAAATAGGTATCCAACTAGATTGGTTTACAATTGCCTTCATAATCCCATCCTGTGCCAAAATACGAGCCTGGAAGAGGTTATGGATGTCTAGAAAAGCATAAAGATAGAGGATTTTAGTTATATGTTATATTTACAAGTGCGATGGGATATATGTATCCAAAATGTGGAAGCATGTGCTTGGCATGTGAACTCTTGAGTAAATGCTAGAAATGTGGCCTCATGGATTACAATGATAGTAGGATATTTCCAAAATGGAATTTTTGAAAATGCATTGGAATCTTTCAAGAAAATGAAAAGCCAGGATTATTTAACCCCACATTTTACACACACAATTACAAAACTAAACATACCATAATAAATTTTTTTCTACTTACATTGTAGTAAACAAGACATTATAGGAGATCACTTAGGACAATGCATGGAACATGATATGTTTTCACAACACTAATACACATAAGTGATATGAACCATGTGATCCACAACAAGATTAGTTTTTTTAACAAGGCACAACATAAAATTCTACTACATGACACACTTATAATAGAAAGGGTCTTCCCACAAAATGATAATTTAGGATTACACATTCATTACAATCATGTTTCAATATTTAACTGAAGTCCTAGAAATATTTGTAATATGTTAATCATACTCTCTTTTTTTCCTTTTTGGTAGATTTCCTCAATATTTTTAACATTTAAGATTATGAGTATCTCATTGACTAAGGATCATCTACATTATTGAAAATACTTTTAATTCACTTGTTCATTAATAGGGTATTTATTTGCACACAAGAATACTAGGTCTTATATCATATCTTTGTTACACAATGAAACAAGGGTATGTCCAAGGATGATAAGTTCACCCCTTTTTTTGTTCAAGGATTTAGGGTCATGTTTCTTTTAATCATTTATAAATTGATAGGTTCTTTAGTACAAAATGATCATCATATGCAATAGGTTATTTATGCACACCAAGATATTTAAACCACATGGGAAGGAATATCGTGTTTCTATTTATCTAAGGGATAACATCTCACGCTTATACTTTTCAAATACAAATGGCAAATATAACTTACTCTAGTTATGCTAAAAAAATTAGTTAAGGGTTTCTAAGGCTCTATACATGGCATCTTACTTCCTTATTTTCATGTTTCTAGATTAGGTTGCATGAGTATCTATTTACATCTAAGTTAAGATGTTTTATTTATCCCTAACTAGGTTAGTGTACTTTTATAATGAATTGTGTAGACTACTTGTTCATAGTGTCATTTTTATCCCCAATGAGATCACTAGTCCTATCTTAAGGTAATTTTCTCCAAGAACGTGATCACATAGTTTCACAATTAACTTTTAGTACTTGTACCATAGAAGTAAATGATAATATAAATTATGTGTCTAGTTCTTTCATGATTCCAACTCTTAAAGGATAATTCTAAGGTTAGTTGGCAATCTTTTCCACTCAACATGTGTGATGGTCTAAGAGGGTTCTACACTATGTTTAATGTTTTTTTCGAAAGGATAACTACTTTAAGAGGACACATTATGATTACCACATGAACATAGGAGGGAAACACATACTCAAGATAAAGTTGGACCATGTTGTTCCTATCTGTTGGGCTCGTGACGATGTTGCTAAGTATACAAGATATGATGATAAACTCAAAATTTTGATCATATTTGTTTAATCTAGGAGGTTTTATCAAGTGTAAGGATTTTAGTCCATCCTAATGTTTTACTTTTTTATGCTACAATGAATCACAAAGGAGAGTTAGTTATAGATGAAGTTTAAACTAGGGTGGATTGTTTCATTTAGAGCTATTTATTAAATTTGAAGGTAAGAAACACAACACACCTATTATTTAATCATCACTTACACACTGGAATTGCACTATAAGCTATTAATTACTGTAACGCCCATAAATTTTCCCCACAAGCCACGATAGAACCCAATAGTTAATTAAGGAAAAATTATGGAATTTTTTCTTTGAAAGGGTAAAACATTAGCCAAGAATTTTATTAAATATTGATTATAAAATTTTAAACAATTACATGGCAGTCAAAATTTAAAATAATGAATAAATAAAATTTACTCAATCACCAATTAGAATTAGAGTTTTATTTCTCTTACTAAGTACCAATGTTTTATTTAAATAATCCTCATCTTGATTTTCTTTACTTAGACCTAAATATTTCCTTTAAATCTATTTATTTAATTGGTGAACCCTATTTCAATTCCAAATTTAATTAGGTAAGAATAATGATCGTTTAGTTTCAAATTATGTACATTAATATTTAGTTTATTTCATAAAAGGCTGAATGTTTCACATCTAGGACAAACCCCTTTAGGCCCAATTAAAAACATTACCCATACTTTTAATTTAAAACATTCCCACTAAATTCCCTATCACTTAAGTGATGTAGGGTTCATCTTACACTAGTGGATCTAATCTATCTGAGCCATTAGATTTAGGTTAGGCTAATGAAACCCTATAAATCCTTATGGTATCTCATGTATTCATTTCTTATACATATGTTATCATTTTCTCTTGTTTAATTTCTAGGTTAAGAAAGGAGGAGAAAAATATGAAGCCATGGAGGCCATTAGAGGGGGTTAGAAGCTCTACTTTTGTTAAAAAAAGTTGTTTAAGACAATGATCTACCCAGCTCCTTTGCGGGTATTGATCTCAATTCAATGTTTATTCTTTTTGTATTTCTTTCTTTTCTATGGTATTTTACGTGTAGGTTCAAAGTATGAACAATGTGTGTGTACCCATTTGGGTGATAACCAAAACCCTATGTATTAATAAGTATATGTGTATATATATACTTGTATGTATATATGTATGTATAATTATATATTTTAAAAGAAAAATTATACTTAATCTCATTTTAGAAAAACTTGAACATTTCTACAGTTTGGTGCATATATAAAAAAGTATGCAATGCAATCTAATGCATAGAAACACATAAGTGTTTAATAAACTTGTGGTGCAGACAAATCTCATAATGACTCACATTTATGCTAAGGCCGATTGTTAAATGAAAGGACCAAATGTAATAAAATGGCGTCTTGCATTTATGAAAAGGGTTTAAGGCCGACCCACCCTGACCCCATATATATTATTGTTAAATAAACTAATAAAAAAGGACCAAATGTAATAAAAATGGCATTCTTGTTTAATAAATGACGTAATATTTTTTAATTTAATTTCAAAAAGGGTTAATAATGTTGGGGGTAATGTCTATATATATTAATATTTGAATTCAAATATATATTATATTATTAGTTATTATATGGGTTGGGGTGGGGTCGGTGCCCCTCCCAAAACCTTAATTTAAACTAATAAAACCTACATGTTGTGGCTGCAAATGGTCACCCACCTAAAGAATTCACATTTTGTTTTTATTTTATTTATTAAAACAAAAAGAATGACTCTTAGTCGATTATAATATTTCGTAATTTAATATTTATTTCAACTACTAATATTTATTAATATTTATAATTCAAATATAAGTATTAGTATTTATTAATGATTTTATATAATGGTTTTATAAATCGTGAGATTAATTAATCAATGTATACCTAATATATATTAATAATATGTATTTCTTTATTAATTTATTCTCCCATTAAAATAGGGATTGTAATAAAAAGAAATTGGATTTGTGTTTATAGACTTAAATATATAAAAAAAAATATAAATGCAGATGTTTATAGTTGTATGATATTGTGTTTCATGCTTTAATCCAAAAAAATTATCCAACTCCAGCTCATCTAGGTAACATCTAAAACGATACAATTAATTTTGATTTATTCATTCACTTAGGACAATTTCCATTGCAACAAAGGGGAAAATTGTTTTATAAAATTAATTTTATCTATCCTTTCTTGCACATAATTTGAATAGGAGAATGTAAAATACATTTAAATGAAAATTATCTCATTCAAACCGGATTTCTAATAATGCAAAAAGATCAACACTCCTTTCCATTCAAAGAAAATAAAATTTTCCAAAATAGATTTACAATACAACATGAATAACATTGAGATTTAAAATATATTTCTTTCCATTGCAACACGATTTCAAGGTTCCCATTTCAACTAAAATAATGAAAGCCATATTAGACTCATTTAAAAGAGTAACCAATGAAATATGATAACATCCAATGTACTATTGGTTGAATTTACAAGTTAAAGGGTGTTAATAGAATTATTTGTAACTCCACATGAATTTCTCCAACAAGATAAACTCTTCCATTGAGCTCCAACATCTTCATCAAACCAAGAAAACAATAAAATGGAGGAGTAGGCAACACTCTCCATCCATCCAAATATCCAATGAGGGAGAGAATCCTTATTCCTCATTGGGCACCGAGCCCCAAAAGACAAGTAATGAGGGGTATGAAACAACCATTGGAAAATATAAATGGATTACATGAAGAAAATCATTCAACACATCTAAATGGATATACTCAACAAAATTTACAAATATCTCAAACAACACAAAGGTTTAATATCAAACCAAAAAGGAGAAAGGAATATGGGAACCACTTCTTTTGCCTCCCAAGTGAATTGGGAGTTTCATTCAAAGCCTCCATGTGTACAATACAAAAAAAAGCATCCTTATCCCTCCCATTGGAAGTATATGTAAACATATTTCCATGTTTTCCTTTGCACTCCCCATAGGTGAAACTCCTAATCACACTCCCTCAAAAATTCATGCCTCACATCTCCCTTTTCCCTCCCCAATGGTCCCATAAATCCATCTCCCACACCCAACTTAAGGAAACTACCCAACCACACAAACAAAAACACATTCACAACACTCATACAATACTTAACAAGCACAATTTCCACATCAACAAATATAACAAGAAAATAAAAAGGAGCAAATCATAGCTCTCCATCAAGATTCCAAGATACTTCACTCCACAATATTTTGACACCTTCAAGTGAAGAATACTCAAAAAGAAACTCCAACAAGCTGTCAATTCCCAAAAGTGCACAAGAAATAAAATGAAGAGGAAACCTCAAATCTATCAAATTCCATCAATAAATAGAAATAGGATGTGATGATTCTTGTCAATTTTTTCACTAATGCAAAATGGGTAACTAGAAACTTCGTTATGATGGATGGCATTGGTGAAGTGACCCTAAGCTAGGGGAGATTCTTTCAGTTTAATATATTTTATATTGGATTAATTAAGGACTACATGTAATTTTCAACTATGTGTGCTATAACAAAATGTAACAGATCTCATAGTCTATAATTTCATGATTGTCTTTAGCAAAATAACACAAAGCCCCGAAGGATAGATGTATAATCTTGATGAAGACTAAAATGACAAAATAGATGAAGTGTTAACTTTTGGAATATCAATCATAGTTTCATATTGCAGTAGTCAAAGTTCATTGCTAAAGTTACATTTATTTAAAAAAAGTTTTTTCTTTGTGATTAAATACATTCAATTATGTTATTGAGTTGTTATTTCATTATAAATACCATATACAAAGCTCAAATGCAAAAAGAAATACACAACTCAGTTTCATAATTCAATTTTTTATTCATAAGGAATTTCAAATGTTCCCACACAAGCCGTGAGATGTAACTCAAAAGTAAATTACAACTACTGAAGTAAGAGGTACATATGCATGAAAAAGAAATTAAAGAGTATGAAAGAACACATCATTTCCTTGGGTTTATTTTGATTTGGTTGATGCATTTATAGCCCTATCTTTGCTCCATATTCATCCTCTCTTCTTAGCAATGACACTATACCTAAAAACAAGATAAGGAAAGATTTTTCAATCATGTTCTTAGGGTTGATCCATATTCCTACATTATCCAATTTCATGCAAGTGGATCTCCTAGCATAAAGAGGTATAAGTTACATGAGGATAAAATTCATTAATGATAAAATCACTATTTTGTAGTAGCATACATGACTCATTCACTCAGAAAGAAGGAGATAGAAAAACTATGGAATAGAAGATAGGCCAAAAAGCCTAATGTTTTCTTACTAGTTTATCTAAATGTGAAGGTACAAATAATAAGAAAGAAGAGTTGCATTTTTTTAACTTGAATAAGAAAATTACATTTATTTTATTTAAAACTAGAGGCTAAAGTATACAAAGATATGCTTGTACTAATCGATAAAAGAAATGCAAGTTTATTGATGCAATTTCAACAAATGGTATAAGAGAAATTACAACTGAAACAAAATGGAAAAGGAAATATGAGATAATTTTTACAGGCTTCACCATGAAAAATGGAAATTTTACATCTTTCCATCATTCTATTTAACAACTAATACATGATTGAAAGTTGAAAATAAATAAAACAATATACAAAAATGATATACTAAATTGTATAGTCAAAGATACAGATTTAGATAAATACAAGCTACTTCATGAGAAACAAAAGATTTAGTTACAGTACAACTAAGGATGTAGAGGGTGATTCATAATTAAGAATTAAAATATAAAATGCAACCATCTTAGTATACAGTTACAAAATCAACTTCAGAGTCAAAGAGTACAAATGCAACTACAAGTTACAAAGGATCAATCCAAAAAGTGAACTCAAGAGAGAGGTACATAAGAGATGCAAGATACCATATTTCAGAAAGGTACCAATATTCAATAAAAATTAAGCCTCAGTTTCTCATTCCAGAGGTTACGAAAAAAATGTAGACTTCCAGGTAAGCCATTTTTAGTTACAGATTTTATCAAAAATATGGCTAACTAATTCCAAGGAACATAAGGTCTTGTAGAAAACATGAAAAATGAAATAGGTGATCAAGTAAAGTTGAATCGGGGAGGGTTGTAGTAGGTTCTCAAAGTATAGACCCTTCATAATATAAATGGGGTGACAAGATTCATGTTTCGGAACAAATCATCCGAGAACTACCAATGACATGAATATGGAGAAAAAAACTACCTGTTAGAGTTCAACTCATTGTATGTCAAAATTAAATAATTATCAATTTGCAATATGCATTAGAACATCCAAAGAAAGACAACCTACATTATGATAGAAGGATTGAGCATGAAACCTACATAATCAATCATCAATCAAGAATAACCCTCACTACATAGTTTTCTAAAAAATTATAGGTTACAGAAGTCCTTATGCATCAAAGCAGTGGAAAAGATGAAAGTTTCAGATCATCAAATATTCTGCTATTAATTCATAAAATTCTCAATACCAATATAGAATGGAACATCAATCAAGCTTGCATATGAAAATGTAACATGATATTTTTCAAAGAATGTAAATTTAATAAGTATAGTTTTGAAAGAAAAAAGTAAATCGTTGATTAAAAATAGACTACAAATAGATTCCTAAACCTTACAAATCTCTATTCTTGAACAAATAAATGTATGATATCCATGGTTGCTAATTAAGACAATTTTTGGAGCTAAGAACAACCTCAAATCATATTACAGATGCATCCGAGAAGAAAAAAAAGTTACTTCATAGATTTCCAAACAAGTGCAAGAAAGTGATACAAAAGCATAAATTGAGAAGTTTTCAAGAAGTTTTGAGCATCAATTTTAAAGCGAGACTAAAATGTCCTCAATTCAAAGTCCTTTTATTGTTCTTATAGGAATAATAAAATTATTTTTTCCTTTCTCATCACAATCAAGGAATCGATTTGAAGCATGAACAAAAAAGAATAACAAAGGTAAAAAAAAATGTCTCTAAATGGAAATAGAGATTGTGAACCACAATGAATATCATTTTTGTTGCAAGGAAGATTTACAACAGTGAGTAAAGGGAAATACACATCTCGTCCATAAGTGACCATCTTGTTGACATTTTTTACACTTGTGAAAAAATGGGCAACTCAAAACATCGTTACGATGGATGGCATTGGTGAAGTGAACATAAGTTAGGGGAGTTTATTTCAGTTCATATTGTTTTTGTTGAATTAATTAATGATTATATGAAATCTAAAGCTATGTGTGTTATTACAAAATGTAACAGATCACATAGTCTGTAATTTCATTACTATCTTTAGTAAAATAACACAAAGCCCCGAAGGATAGAGGTTTTATCCCAATGAAGACATTGAATTGCAAAATAGATGAATTATTAAGCTTTGGAACAAAAATCATAACTACAGATTGCAACAATTAGATTTCATTAATAAGTGTTGCAGGTATTCTTTAAGGTTCTTTCCTTCATGATTAAGACATTGAATTATATTATTGAGTTGTTTAATTCATTATACAATCCATATAGAAATATGAAATGCAGAAAGAAATGCACAACTCAATTTTTAGAATTCAATGTTTTATTCATAAGGAATTTCAAATGCTCCCACACAAGCATAGGGATGTAACTGAAAATTGAAATAAATCTACTAAAGTAAGAGGTACATATGCATGAAAAATAACGTAGAATAGGATGAATGAACCCATCACTACCTTGAGGTTTCTCTTGTTACAACTGATGTATCTCCAGCTCCAGATTTATTCCCTCTTCATCTCATTTCTTAAGGAAATGTACCTAAAAATAGAAAAGAGAGAACATCGCGTTTTAGCTCGGTACAATCCATATTCCTATACTATCCAAATTTGTCCAAATGGATCTCTTTAAAATGTGAGATATAATTACATGAGGATCAAATACATAGAGATAAGGAGAGAGAAGAAAAGAAAACCATGGGATATAAGAGAGGCCAAAAATCCTAAATATTTTCTAACTGTTTTCTTTAGTGTGAAGGTATAGGTTGCAGTGAAGCTGAAATTAAGTCATGTCTGATAGTCCTCATTGTTAGAAAAAGATTACATAAAAATAGATTTGAATGAATTCTATCCCATAGTACATTAAGATTGGAATAAGTCACAATTACATACTGGTATGAAGGAAGAATGCAACTCAAAGTGCAGTAGCTATTCTAGAAATAGAAGAAGTTACAGTGCAGATTAGAAGAGAGAATTGCATGCTTACTTCCACTCAAAGATAAAGTAAATGTTTCAGAATTCAATTCAAAGGTGAAGTATAAGAATCAGAATATAAAGGCTGAAGTTAACTTGAAAGATAAGATTATAGCTGAAACAGAATGAGAAAGAAATCTGAGAGAATTTTGACAAGGTTTTGCCATGTAAAATAGACATTTACATTTCTTCATCATGTTGTCTTTAAATTAATATATGCTTTAAAAGCTTAATGTAAATCAAATAGTAATATAGAAAATAGAAAAGCATGGCATGATAAAAATAAAAGTTATCATATTTCATCTTCCAACAACAAGCCAAGATTCAATAGATGAAGGATACAGTTATCATCTCCAAGAAATGAATTATTGTAGCTTAATTGAATACAAGTGAGAAAAAATGGACTAAATTCATATTTCCAGGTAGTATTTTCCAAATTTCATCAAGACAGATATAGAAAAGAGTATCTCATAGTATAGTTGAATCAAGATCAAGAACAATAAGAATTGTAGCAGATTCTAAAAGTATAGATTTCTCATGAAGATAGATGAGGGATTCAATTTTAGAAGTAGATCAAAAGTACACCAGTGGAAACCATAGAGCCTCATTGTCTTGACACAAGATTACAAAATCAAGCTAAAACTACAAATCAATGGATACCTTTATGGTCACATAAATACAAGTGCATCATTACAAGTTTGAATCCTAAAGAGAAATCTATGCATAGTAATGATTCTACTGAGCTGAAAATTTTTACACATAGACAAAGCACATGCTCTCATTCAATTTCAGTCAGAAATACATGAAGTATTGCAAGGTGATGCATGTTTTAAGAATACTATAACTGTTATGAAAAACTTATAGAGTTAATCATTCTAGTGACTCAACAAAGAACAAATGTTTTGAAGTCTCAAGAATACAGTCAAAGAATGAAACCATTATAGATTTCAAATGGAAAGGAGGGCTGTTAATCAAAAGAAGGTTGTATCCTATAGAAGATGGAGTAGTCAAAAATGGAGTTACTAGTCATCCTTGACATTGGCATGTATATCTAGTTTCTATCAAGAGTAGCAAGTGATTATTAGATTGAAAATAGTAGCTCGATATCAGAATCTTGAATGGAGAAAAAAACCTTATGTACAAACTCAGGATGATACAAATAAAAGATGGCCAACTACTGACTAATGAAACAAAGTGCAATAAAACATTCATGGATGAGTCGTCCAAAGTCATTTAACAAGTAAAAATAAGATGTAATACAAAACATAATGAAGAATATCTAGGTTTTCCATAAAAGGCTCAAGGATTTCCTGAGAAAAAGCTTCGAATCAAAGACACATGCATACCCAGGGCCAATAGTCATAAAGCCTTGAAAGATCATAAAAAGAGAGTGTTTTTGCAACATAAAGTATAACAGTCTACATTCAAGGGAGAATTTATAAGGAATGAAAGTGAGTAGCAAGTAAACAAAGATTTAAATCGTATTAAGAACACAAACTCAAGTGGAGGAGCTTTGAATCAGAAATGAATGCATATCCAAGTTAAAGAAATATTTAATTATTTTAGAAATTTGTCATTCCCATTGAAATCAGTTTCAAGATGTAGTATCAGAGTAAAAATGGTACAGATCCTGGCCATTCACCAAAAAACCCATTAATGGGTATCAAGAAATTAGAGTAAGAGACAAGAACTCACCATTTATAATTGAACATTCAAAATTTTTGAGTGACTAAATGATGAAATAAGAAATCCATATGCCCATGAGAATTTTTGAACTCGGGAGTCAAGAAGGAGCAAGAAATCACATAACCCACAAATATTTTCAAGAGTTTCAGTGACATATCCAAGGAAGAAAATGAAAATAGAAGTGTACGTGTGCAAGAGAAAAATTATCTCACCTATAACCACTCATGGCGGTCGACATCAACTATGATTCACTTGAAAATATTGAGCAGAGGCATAAAACCAGAAATGCGTAGAAGCTCAAGAAAATTTCCATGGTGATAAAAGATTTTTCAGAAATCAAGATGAAAAGAAAATACATGTGTTTAAGCCCCAAAATCTTACAAACCATAATAACGTTAAAACCAAGCTAAAATTCTTTAAAAATGTCAGAATATCCCATAAGGCTTTCTTAGAAAATCTCTAGTAGATCAAATACAAAAGATACAGATGCTTGAAGGCTTAGAAGGATGAAAAATGTACTGATCGAAGCTTCAAAAGCTTCAACAATGGCATTGAGCCAAAAAATTTCCAGGTCTTCACCCGCAAGACAGAAGACAAAATTAAATGATCATTAAGGAAGATTGACCTTTACCACATGATCTCCAGAGATGATTTAAATGAAACTCAACTACAGTAAGAGAATCCAAAGTAGAGAAGATAAGGTATGCAAGATCAACGTCCTCAAATTGATCTCCAAAATCAATGCAAACCACCATGGTCGGATGCCACCGACCACCTTAATTGCAAGGTTGAAACCCTAACCATGGGTACAATATCAATGGCCTAAGATCCAATAGTACAGAGATCAAAATCTTGAAATCAATTACAACTTTCAAAGAAAACTCGACCTGGGTTTCATATGCCACCGACACAATGATAAAGGGGTGAGTCATCGTCACGAGGGGGCCAACCCATATTATATTAAAATTATTGCATTTGACATATCAAAAGGGGATCTCAACTATAGTCCGAGCACCGAATATTCCAAAATGTTGACCAAATCATGTTCATACAATGATCACCCAAAAGGTAAAGTATAACCTTATTCCATTCAAAATGCAAAAGCCAACAAATAATTGCATGGTCATGTGTTAATCAAAGGTGGCCAAGTATGGCATGGTATCCTTTTACAAAGTAACTCCATGTGTTTTCTAAAACCATGGTAATGTGCTAAGTCCACAAGAGTGGCCAAACCCAATGAATACAAGTGCTCACAACCACAGGTGGTCCCCATTGATTATGATGGATTGAACATGACTTGGAATGTAAATTTTTCATGTGATCACAAGGGATAGAGTAGAGGTCAACATCAAAATGCAAGCAACCTTTTGAAGACTTTATTACCTTATTTTTCACAAAATAAGAGTTGATTATGATTGCACATGTGCTCCCAGTGGTCCCCATAGTGAGGTGAATAAGTTTTTCTAAGTATTGGAGATAAAAGGTATTTATTTCTTGCACAAGAGTATTTTTTTACATACCTTCACAAAAGGACAAAATACACAAGACAAGTTTTCATACACAAGGAAGGAGACTTGCTCATCAAGTAAGATTTATTATTAGAAAATTATTCACCCATGCTTTTTCTGTAAACTAGGACAGCCAACTTTAGTTTGACTAAGATGTAATCAATGGCTTTTAATGCCTGTTTATATTAGCATTCTTAATTTTATTCCGTTATTTAATAGATAAAGGATAAAAATAGGATGCATGGGTGAGTACAATTTTATCCTATTTTTCAGAAGGGTGGGTGAGTCAATTTTTCTATATATTGTGTGCCTTGGCAAAGAACAAGAGGAGGAATTTTAGATACATGAGCGCTGAAGTAGATTTTGCTTGTTTTTCCCTCTGAATGAGAAGTATATTCTTCCTTTCCAATTATTTGTAGTCTTGTGTATGTTTTATTAATCCTTGTGAGTGATGAATTCCCTGATTAATCATCTTACCCTATTGTCAATTACATAATTTCTACATGATTTTAATGTGAATGTAGAACTTAATAGTGTTTTCCTTTAATATTCTAGAAAAGCTGTTGGCTTGTGCATCAAGAATTAATTCCCATATCAATTATGCACATACTCGGTGAAAGACCACATATAAGTTTAGTGTATGACCTCGTTTTAAATCTTTTTATAGTCTTATTTTACCTTGTTACCACAAAATATTATTTTAAGATACATTAATAAGGAACCGACTTGATACCGAGAGACTCACCTCAAAATAGGTATACCCACAAACATGAGGTGTTTCTATCATTGTATCTATAAAAGAAATAGATAAATTTTGCAAGCTTGGAACACCTACAACCATCTCTCTATAGGGTGCACTTTTGAGAGATATCACATGTAGATCACCATAAGTTCTTTAAACATAAAATGGAGCTGGGTTTTCACGATGCATCATAGTATCACCTTTGAAAAATTGTGAAAATCAAAGCTCAAATCCATGTATATGTAGAAATATACGACTCTAGTGACTCCATAGGAGTGAAACCCTCAAATGTATCATTTTCAAAAGGAACCAAAAGGAGATCAAAATGAGAAAAATGAGCGACCAAATTTGAAATCAAGAGATCTTGAGAACCCACCAAAATGGATGAGAAAAGTTACAATCGATTAAGCTTCATGGAATCAAAATGGTAAACCCAAATACGTCTTCTAGGTAGAAAAATACAGATCAAAACTTCAAACTCAAAAAAATGAAGAGATGCAAAATAACGGTACTACGAGAATATCAAAAGCTTACAAGATTTGTAAAGGATTCAAATCAACTGTTTCTAAGAAAACATCAAAGCGAGAATTGTGCGACTTCCCTTCGATTGAGAAAATTCAAATTAAAAAAACAATGAAAGAGAGAAAGCTCAACACTAAATCGTACCGAAAATAGACCAAGTATATATCTCTTAGTACCGAGATGATTTTCAGTAATAAAATTTACAAAGAAGAGTTAAATAAACACACAAAAGATAAAACAAGCAAGATAGCTCACAACCACCGTAGAATGGCTCATAAATCAAGCTCAAAAGTTAGACACAAAGATCAAATTGATTTGGAGCTACAAACCCTAAAAATAGATATAAGCCAAGTATAGAACGAGTAAAAGTATGCATGATATAGATATATTTCAAAACAAGATTATGTCCCTATAGATACCATCAAAAATATTGAGCAATAAAGAATACACATGTAACTAAGCTAAGGTATTAATGGAAGTATCAGTGCATATAGAGGCCAAGAATGAAAAACAAAACATTACAATGCTTGAACATCAAGAACTCACCATCTTCTCATTTAGGGTGATACAAAGCTTCATATAATGACAAGATGCATGCGTGGTGTCTCATAATAGTAGGTTATCATGATAAAAAGATGAGGCAGAGAGCTTGAAATAATTTCAATGGTTGCTGCTTTAGAATGATCATAGAGAATGAAAACATCGAAAATGGCCGAATCAAAGCACATGAACCTAATAAGACTAATTTTCAAAGTTCATCTTCGCAAATAATCGAGCTAGAGAAAGAAAAAAACTCGCTTCCTAGAGTAATTTTTCTAGGGCTTTTCTACTCATAACGAGCAAATAACAATGACAAGTGATAAGCTAAATGAGCTTATAACCGACCTAACTTATCTGGAGTTATCATTAGCAGCTAGGATTAAATCAATTAAAATCGAACGGTTCACACAGTTAACTCCACATGTCAACATTGATGGTGGAGGTATGAATGTACAGGATCAAATGGTCATCATTCACTCACAAATCTCCATACAAAATTTAGGCCTAAAATGTAAGTAAACCCTAACTCCACAAAGGGTATTGTTATCTCTCAAAAGTGAACCCTATAGAGAGATGGTTGTAGGTTTTCTAAGCTTACACAAATGATCTCTCTCTTTCGTAGATACAATGGAAACATCTCAGGTCTTTGGGTATACCTATTTTAGGTGAGTCTCCGGTATTAAGGCCAGTTCCTTATTGGTGTATCCCAAAACTGATTTCTGGGATTTTGAGAGTAAAAGATGACTGTAAAAATGATTAAAACTAAGGTGATACACTTAATTTGTATGAGGGCTTTGATTGATTATATGCACAACTTACTTGGGAAGGATTCTTAATGTATGAACCAATAGTTTTCTATAGAATATCTAATGGCAAAACACTTGATTATACTAAGGGAGAATCACAACAATACTAATATGTTAACATGCACATTAAAATTAAGTAGAAAAAGATTGAATTTGTACCATGGTAAGGTGGTTGATCAGGGAATTTGCATTCACAAGATTAATATAAATATACACAAGACTGAAAAATAACTTGGAAAGGTAGAAAATACTTCACACCCTGAGGGAAAAACTAGAAAAAAATCCTTCAAGTACTCATATATCCAAAAAGTCCTCTAGTTGTCCCCGGTACCTTGCAAAGGCACACAATATATAGCAAAAATAAAATTCACCTTCTCCCCAAAAATAGTCTAAGGCTTGTACTCACCCATGCATCTTATTTTTAGCATTTATTTAATAATAGATAAAGGGAAAATTAGAGCATGCTACTACAAATTGGCATTATTAGCATTACTTACATTACGGTCAAACTTAAGTTGACTATTCTATTTTTAAGAAAAGAAGGGTGAATAATTTACTAAAAATAATATTGCTTGCTAGACAAGTCTCTTTCCATGCAACTCTGTCCTCTTCTCTATTATTTCCTTTTCTGAAGGCATGCAAAAATATAACTCCCTGTATGTGAGTAAAATAACTACAACACTTAGCAATATTTGTAAAAATAATTCCTCCTGTAGGGACCACCTGCTATGTGCACATGTTCTGATATTGAAATCTCTTTTGGCTAGGGCATATTCATCATAATAAATTCTACCACCTCTTTGGTTTATTTGGGCATAAACTAAGGAATAATCATACTTTAAATAATTAAGATTCTTTGCATAACACATGGTGTATTATATAGGCTGGCACCCTTGGTTATGTCAGCCTTGGCATATTATAATATTCACCTTTTCGGTGATCATGAAATACTATTTGGTTGCCCCTTTATTTCAAAGATGCACTTGGGTTAGACTTGGAAGTCATTTGAAATGATTAATTCAGTGGACACATGGGTTTTCCCCTTCCACGGTGGCTCGCCCCTTGGTGGTTTGGGTGATGGAATCAAGTTAATTATAACGCTAGTCTTGTTCTCTATCGTGATCTTTATACCTGTCGATTGTAGACTATATATTTTCATACTATGATTAGGGCTTTGAATCACATTTATTGTGGGCAGTGGCATTTGACTGTGGTTAGAATTGATTTCTATGATTATCCGCATAAATTGATCTTACATCCTTGATGTTTGATTATCGTTAATCTTGATTGTGGTTGAATTTGAGTTAACCTGATTCTTGGGTTTAGGAATCAAAGGGAACTTGACCCTAAAGCAAATTCATTTGTATTTTGGATTTATGGGAAAAGACACGGCAAAATTTCCTCCCGTCATCATTACTCTCTTCTAGTTTGAGCTCAACTTTCATTGTATTGTAGATCTCCTTCTCTGCAAAAAATTCTCTATCATTTAAGTTTCATGGTTTTGTGTAGTTTTCTGAGCGAGGTGGTTGGAGTGTGAGCCAACATTATTGTTTCTTTAAGCTCGACTCTATCCTTTTATCATCTGTACCATTCGTGCCTCTTTATATTTATGAAATATAAGGTTTTCTTTCTTGGTTTCCATAGTCATTTATAGGTAATATTTCTTACATGCGTAAACTTTTGTTTTCTTTTCTTATTTAAATATATCTTGAATTTTTTTGAAATATTTGTGCATCCTGTGATTTGATTCTCTTGAATGAATTATGAATTTGAAACCTCACATGGGCCCGTGGACCTCTCACTTCATTGTCTAGTTGCTCGAAAGTTTCGACCAATTGATTGTCTACAGTGAGTTTGTTCTTGGCCGAATCTACATTATGAATTATAGATCTGTATTTTTGAGTTCTAAGTATCTTTCATTCTCGTCCATTTGATGAAATGAACTTTGAAAAGACTCTGTGATCATGTGTTTTTCTGTTATGCAACTCGATTTACTTTGTACCTTACTTTTGTTTCACTGTGGTGAACATAGAGTATTTTCTTCTTTCTCGGATATGCGTCACTTGAGCCTCTTCTCTGTATGAGTTTTTTTGTGCTAGGAAAACTGTTATCTCACCATTTGCTGAGAATATTGTAGAAGATGGTTATGACATTTTACAAATACAGGTTCTATACATTACTTTAGGTCCATTCTGAAATCTTAGGCTCAATCTTGTATTATGGATAATCCATTTGTAACAATTCATTGTCTCAGGATAAACTTGATTTTTCTAAAATTCTAAGCACCTTTTGAGAATACTTTCTTTAAAATTTCTACATTGTGATCACTTGAACATTGAAATTCTCCATGAGATGAGTGTTTGAAATGTCATTGTTTTTTGAAGAATCATATGTATTAAATGCTTTACTGTAACAATATTCTCGACTCTCTGAAAATAATGTGTACTATTTTCTAAACCTACGCATAACATATTATTTTTGGAACTCTATTTACAACTCTTGCATGTTGGAAAATTCAAGCCTTGTAAAATATGTAGTTCCATCTTCTTTTGTGCTTCAATGATGTACTTGAGCTTCACCTGTAGCTGCATCTGTATTTGATCAATCCCTTGCATAGATAGTTGTACTTCTTTGATATGGCAGCATCTCTGTATTCATTTTGAATGACTTCTATTTTTGTAACTGCAAATCATGCATTCAATTTGATCTCTGAGACTATTGTCATATTTTACAGTCTTATTTGTATCTCAGCATTGTATAATAATTTGATGGATAGCTTATTTCTTCTAAATTTGAAATTTTATCCTTGCCTGTAGCAACTAGCTTTGAGTTTATTTTTTCCCGTAGCAAATAACTTTACCTGTAGCAACTAGCTCTACTTGTAGAAACTAATTTTTCCCTGTAGCAACTAGTTTTTGCCTATAGAAACTGACTTTGAATTTATTCTTTGCCTCTAGCAACTAGTTTTTTCCAGTAGTAACTAAAAATTTAAAGTGTTGATTTTACATGGTGGAGCTCTGTCAAAATTTTCCAGAATCTTTTCTTTATTTCTTTGAACTATGGCCTCCTCTTTTAGACAAAAATCAGCTTTCAAATTTTTCTTTTCATACATGTGCAAACTAAAATATGTGTTTCTATTGCTAGTCTTTCTTCTATACTATAACTTCTTCAATTTCAAAAAAATTATTGAATATTGAGTTACATTCTTTATTTTATTGCATGCACTTATCACTTATCTATTTTTCTCTTTGGCTGCAACTTATACCGCACAATAAAAAAACAATTAGAAAATAATTGGGAGTTTTGGCCTCTCTTATGTCCATTTTTTCTTCTTTATTTTCTCTTTATTCTTTACGAGTGAATGAAGCATGCATGCGGTTTGATATTCAAGTAGAATACATATCTGTTAGGAGAATATTCATATGCATGAAGAAGGATAGTGTAGGAATATGAATTGATCCCGAGCTCGTCGTAGCTAACAATTAACTTTTCTTATTTTTAGGTAGAATCGCTTCTATAATGAAGATGAAGGAGAATCAAAAGATGAAGATGAAGATACCCCAATCAAAAAATAGAAACCCCAAGGAAATGATGGGTTCACTCATACTCCTTTTCTTTCTCTTTCATGCATGTGTACCTTTCTTTTCAGTAGTTGTACTTTAGTTTTCCGTTACATCCCATGGCTTGTGTGTGAAAAATTTGACTCTCCTTGTGAATAAAACATTGAATTTCATAAATGAGTTGTATATTTTCTTGTGCATTCTATATTTTCTGTATGGATTGTATAATGAACTAAACAACTCAGTAACATAATTGAATGTATTAATCATGAAGGAAAGAACATTTATGAGAACTTGTAACATTCAATAATGAACTCGACTTTCTGTAATCTACATTTCTGTTTACTACATAAAAACTCATCACTTCACGTAATTTGTTGTTATGTCATCTTTATCAAGAAAACAAAGTTGTCCTTCGAGGGCTTTGTGTTCTTTCACTTTGAAGATGGTGTGAAATTGCAGACTATGTGATCTGTTCTCTTTTAAGACAACACACATAACTATAGATTTCATTTAATTTTGTAACTAATTCAGAGTAACAAATAACATCAAAACTTCCTTTAGCTTTGGTATACTTCACTTTTAAACATATCGACGAAGTTTTGAGTTTCCCATTTTTGCACAATTGTAAAAATTGTCAACATTTCAGCAATCCTATAGGAAAGCTACATGTTAGCTTAAAGAATAGTGCCTTTCTCTTGTCCATTGGGCATGGAGTCTAAGCATGTAACAAAATTTACCTTTTCCAAAGGTCTAAGCCTTACAAAAGAACTAAAAGTGGGAAAGGATCTAATAAATAGACCACGTGCATGAATGCACTTATTGAATAGAAAAAATTGCAATGTGTATAAACTACACTTATGAAGGGAAAACCTACTCTAAAAATCACTATAATATTTTCAATAACCGTGTTTAAGAAACATACCATTCATAGGAATGGGAAGTTCCTCTCCATTTAGCTTCGAAAGCTAAAAATCATTGTGTTATTTGCAAGCTAAAATCATGTAAGGAAAACTCGAGAATGTATCAAACTTTGAGTGTCTTACGGGCTTTGCACAATCAACATCCCATTTTAACATGATATCTCCTTCATTGAAGACTTTCAATTTGGCTTTCTTGTCACAAATATTCTTTATTTGTTTATGTTTCTTCTCCATATTCAAATGGGCTTTATCTATTAGCTTTTGTAATTCCATTAACTCTCGCATAATGAACCTATAATGGTTCATTTTCAAGAATTTATATTTGATGTAGCAAATCTAATGCAGGGAACTCAACTGAAATAGGCATTCTCACTTCTTTTCCATACACAAGTTTTTATGGTGAATTGCCAACTGATATTTTCAGAGTCACTCTGTTAGCCCAAAGTGATGAATTCGACATCAGATGCCAAGCTCTTTGATTATCCTTGAGTGTTCTTATGATGATCCTTAACAAATTCTTGTTAGTACTATCAGCTAATCCATTACCTTATGGGTAATAATAAGATGAAGAACTTAAATATAATCCATGCTTGATAGCCCAATCTGTTATCTTTGCACTAAGGAAAACTAAAGCATTATCTGATATGATAGTTGCTAGAACACCAGATCTACAAACTAATCCTTCATAAAAGGATAGTATCAAAGCTTCATTAGCATCTTTCAAGGCTATTGCTTCAGTCCATCGTGTGAAATAATCTGTAGTAGTTAAGATCCACTTGTGTCCTTATGATGATGGTGGATTTATCATGCCAATAAAATCAAGACCCCACCACATAAAACGTTGATCAGCTGAAATAGACTACAAGGGAAATGAAGCAAAACATTCCTTTCCGACAAAGAAAGCACATTTTTTACATTTTCTAATCCATTCAAAATAGTCTTTGAATATGCTAGGTCAATAGTAACCAACTTTCATAATTTTTAAGGTTGTAGTACATGCTGAGAAGTGACCTCCTGCATGTCCTTCACAGAATTCTAATAGTATTTTCGAACTTTATCATAATCAACACATCATAGAAATATTCTATTTATATTCCTTTTGAATAACACATTATCAATGAAGATATAGGGTACAACTTGTGATCTGAAATACCTTCATTTATTTTTTTCCATACCTTCCAGATATGTGCCTTGCTGTAGATAATTAAACCAAATCATTCATCCATCTTGATTCCTGAATCTTGTGAGTGAGCTCAGGTTCTTGATTTCCTGGCCAAAAAATAATTTCTGATTACTGATACACAATTTCAGCATGTTGTTTTGAACCATCTGGTTCTGTAGCTTGCTATTTTTCCATATCAGTAATTAGATGCTCACATAAACCTTTCCCTCAAATTGTCTTAGAAACCCAAATATCAACATCATACTCCATGACCTGTGTTATCTAGTTTTCTCTTTTTTCATTCAATTTCTTATTTAGTAAGAATGTTTTTTCACACTTAGATGGGAAACAAGAACATGGATTTTATTGTTTGAAAGCATATACTTGAAATTATTTAGTCCTATGACCACTGAAAGTACTTTTTTTTCAAGAAATGTGTACCTTGTTTCATAAACATGCAAGCTCTATCCAAAGAAAGCAATAGGCTGCTCAATATTTTAATTATTGACTTGAGTTAATATGGTTGAGATTGTTTCAGCTCCTGAAAGTGCATATATTGTAAAATCTTTATCAAAATTTTGATTTGAAAGAGTAGGATCCTAAGAAATAGTTGTTTTGATTTCTTCAAATCCTCCACTTGCTTCACAAGTCCAAGAGAAAATTTTCTCTTTCTTCAACATAACTATGATTGGTTAAACCAATGCTGCAAAATCTAGAAAAATCTCCTAACAATGTTAAGTTTTCCGAGAAAACTCTATAATGCCTTCTTATGATGAGGTAATGATAGGTGTGATATGGCTTTGATCTTGAAAGGATTTATTGTTAAACCCTTCTTAGAAGCAATATGACCAAGTAGCTTGCCTTGATGTACTGAAAAGATAGAATTTAGTGGATTCAAAGATATTCCAAATTGCCTGCACAATTGAAAAGTATGCCTTAAGTGCATTAGATGTTCTACAAAATATTTTGAAAATACAGTAACATCATCTAAATAAACAAGGATGCATTTATTGAATAAAATGTGAAAATCCATGTCCATTGCACGTTAAAACATTGCACCGAATTTGAAAGACCAAAAGGAATCCTTTTATAAGCATAAGTACCCCACATGGTGGTAAAGTTGTTTTGTATCTATCTTCTTCTTGAACTAAAATCTGATTATATCCACTGTAACCATCTAAAAGAGATAGTCTATCTGAACCTCAGATTGTTCTTAGAATCTGATCCATATTTGGAAGTGGGTAATGATCTTTTAATGAAGCCTTATTAAGATATCTGAAATCAACAAATAGTCCGATTTCACCGTTTTTCTTCCTAACAGGATAAGATTAGCTACCAAACTTGAATGCTTAACTGCAAAGATAATACCTTATTTAATCAACTTGGATAATTCTTTCCTCATTAGAGGCTCTATTTTGGGATTCACAGGCCTCTGTTTTAGCCTAATAGATTTAGAATTTGGCTGCAAATCAATTATATGTTGTGCTATACTAGGATCAAATCCTTTGAGATCTTGGTATTTCCAAGAAAAAACATCTTTAAAATCTTTGCAAAGATTAATAAATGATTGCTTTTCAGTTAAGGAACATACCTTCCCGAGAAATAGCTTTTTCCTTCATCAACTAAGACCTCTTCATAATTGTCAGCATGAGTTGACATTCTAGTCTTGACCTTTCTTAACTGATCATCAGTGTTCAAAATGTCTTCTAATGTGACTAGACCATGAGGAATTTTATTTGACTTTAACTGAAAAATATGGTCACCATATAAGTGTTGTAATTTATCTTGATTAAATGTAGAGAGTTTAGATTCTTGTTGCAAAAACCTATAGATTTTATCATCACTTTCAAAAACTTTCCAATTTGAATCATTATTAGGTATTGAGGGCCTGATAATTAACTTTATATGAGGTTGGATTTTCATATTTTCAATCTGTTCTAGCACTTCAAAACTAGCCCCAACTACTACAAGTCTATCTACATGCTTATTTTTAGTTCTAGGAATAGACTGAATGTTAATAGCATCAAAGTATTCCATTAAGTCTGAAACTCTGTGTATGTAAGACTTCATTAATGGATTCTTACAAACATTGAATTTTTTTACTTGATTAATAACCAAATCAGAGTCACCAAAAATCTATAGAATGTCGATACCCCTCTTTCTGCCCAAAGTAAGCCATGAATTAAAGCTTCGTATTCGGATACATTGCAAGTACTGGGAAAATTGGAGACTTAAAGCCGAGAAATACCTCTCGTTCATTGGGGAAGTTAGCATCAAACATGCTCCCTATCCCTTTTGTTATTAGCTCCATCAAAATGAAGCTTCAAAATCCCTTATGTTTTAGACAACAAGGAAGTTGTATATCTTCTTCATGCATACAATACACACCAAACAGGTGTTCCTCAACTTCCTTAAAAGGATCATGAGCATCTTCTTCCATTGTCTTTTCATCCATAAACATATTAGAAACACCATCCAATGCTGAAACATGAGCTACCTCATCAAAATCAGACTGATCTAAGGATGAATAATTAGCCACTACATTTGAAGAGTGAGGCTCAATGTGAAATCTAGCCAATGGCTCTGAATTGATAGTAACTTTAGTACCATAACGAGTAGTGAAAAATAAGAAGGACCAATCTGAAGAGAGATAGCCTCCTATTTTTTCCATGAAATCTCTAGATAAGCATAAAGCAAAATATGGGGGTAAGTCTACAACAAGTAACATCGTGCAAAATAGAAACATTTGGGCAAGCATGTAATGTCACTTCTAAATTTTTTATTATACCAATCGTATTAGTTGTAGTTCCATCAAGCTGTAAGACACTCCTTTATGTAGGCTCATACTATAAACCCAATTTTTCTTCTATTGCTTTTGGCATAACTGTGCTACTTTCACCACTATCCACCATGCAATTATGAACTAGATTTTCACCAATAATCAATGATAAATAAAATGGTGGTGGTTTCTTGATGTCATGAGAATTCAGAAATTTTTAAACCATCCACTTAACTTCATTAATGTGGTCTTGCTCAAGCGTTCCAAGGACAATGTTTATCTTTTGAACTTCCTTTTCTGCTATATTTGAAGAAATTTTTAGCTTAGCTAGTTCATGAGAAAGTAAATCTTGTTTTCTGGGAATACTTAGAGCATCCCGAATTGAGATGTTAACATTATGATTTTTCATTACATCAAAAATGTTAAAAGAAACAACTATTTTAGAGACAAAATCGATTGTCTTAGAGTAGGCCTTAGCCAAAAGCTGGTTCTTCTTCATTGCTTTGGATATCTCGAGGTATAAACAGTCTTCTTGGATCGAGCTATAATTTTCTTTGCTAACCTTTATCAACTGGAACACTTTTTGATTTATGAGGAACAACGGGGTTGTTAGTTGACTTTGGAGTCTGTAGATGTTGTCTTATCGGTGATGGCGGGATAGGCCTATTTTACTACATTTGATTTTCAACAGCCTTCCCTTGAGCCCTAGTAGTGAGCTCGCAATGAAATTCTCCTCATTAAAAATGACTAAATTTTGTTCAGGTGCTTTCTTAACATGAGTTTCTTGCTGCCCACCCTCCATTTGAGGCATGAAAATGTTTCAGATTGAGGTTATGGAACAAGATTCAAATTTAGAAAAACATTTGGGAAAGTTTTAGCTGAATTAGGTTGATTGCAAGGTTGACACCACTCTTCTATAGTCATATTAATTGGGACTAAGGTGTTAGATGAACTAGGAGCCTTTGTGTCAAACTTCCATTGTTGGTAAGGTTTCCTATAATTTTGATTATGTTGATAGGGGTGATAAGGAGCATGATAGGGTCTACTAGGTAATGCAATTTTGTTCTTAATTGAAGTCAATTTATTTCCCATAGTCTACAAATATTTGAATAGATCATCTAATGGAGCTGCAACAGTAGGATCTATGATTGTAATAGAGTGAGGAATAGGTGTTAAATCTACCAAAAATGGCATTAATGGCATTGGTGCTAATTTTCCATCTTGAATAAGACTATTTTCAGCTCGGATAGAAATATCATAAGCATCCAGAAATGTCTCTCCACCCATTGACTGAATCATAGTTGAGATATCACTATTTAATTATCTAAGATAATAAAGGAAAGCATGATCTACTTAAGGCTTGGAACTTGCTAGAATTCTCTCCCAAGTTTTGGAAAAAGCGATATTGAAGCTAGACATAAATTCATTGGGAGCTCTTATAATAGTGGACAACTGTTCAATGAGAGATAAATGATCTGAATTATCCTGGAACTGTTTCAGCAATTTTTCACCTAAGTTATCCCAAGTTCTTATGCTTCTAATTTATAGGTTTCTATACTATTGAAAGGCCTGCCCCTTAAAAGATGTAGCTAAAAGTATTGAAGCTACATCTTCATGAGTGATATTATGGATCGTACATAGGGCTGCAACATCTTTGATATGTTCAGCTGGTGTAACTTGATTTTCACCCATGAATGATGGAAAAATTTTGTGTCAGCATTAGGAATGTCGTGATAAAATGTGATTACTAATGGACTACCATTAGTAAAGGTCACAAAATTTCTTGGTGGTTTGATAGCCATTTTAAAAAGCTGGGATATTAATTGAGAAATTGATACATGGTGAAGGAATATTAGGAGGGTTACCAAAACTAGGTCTATTATAAGGTAAAGTATTACCAACTCTTCTCCTTCTATCAGAATTAAAAGGTAGTGAAACAAAATCAGAAGGAATTCCTCTTATCAATGATCTTGTAGTCACTTTAAGCATTGAACATGCTACAATACTGGTCTGAAATCAGATTTACGGAGTCGCAAAAAAATCCTAGAATATTTAGAATAAATGTTGTAACTTGCTCCCAAAAGTAACTTTTAATTTGTTGTAATCTATTATAGATCTCCTATAGAAATTGTAATTCGCATGTAGATCTAATTTGTTGTCCCACCGGGTGTGCCAAAAACTCTTATCTTGTAGTGAAGTTCGGATGGTGGCTAATGATTTGTTGCTTGAAGTGGAACACGTTTAGAAAATGAAACTCTAACTATCGTGCTCCCACTAGGCGTGCCAAAAATTTATCTCTCGAAAGTGCACCCTATAGAGAGATGGATGCAGGTTTTCTAAGCTTGCAAAAATGATCTCTCTCTTTCGTAGATACAATGGAAACACCTCAGGTCTATGGGTATACCTATTTTGAGGTGAGTCTCCAGTATCAAGGCCGGTTCCTTATTGGTGTATCCTAAAACTGATTTCTAGGAGTTTGAGAGTAAAAGATGACTGTAAAAATGATTAAAACTAAGGTGATACACCGAATTTGTATAATGGATTTGACTAAGCATATGTAAAACTGATTTGGGAAGGATCCTTAATACACAAACCAATAGTTTTTCGTAGAATATCTAATGGTAAAACTTGACTTGATTATACCGAGGAGAATCACAACAGTACTAACAAGTTAACATGCACATTAAAATTAAGAAGAAAAGATTGAATTTGCAGTAGGGTAAGGTGGTTGATCAGGGAATTTCCATTCACAAGATTAATATAAACATACACAAGACTACAAAATAACTTGGAAAGGTAGAAAATACTTAACACTCGGAGGAAAAACTAGAAAAAATTTCATCAACTACTCATATATCAAAAAATTCCTCCAATCCTCTCTTGTTCCTTGCAAAGGCACACAATATATAGAAAAAATAAAATTCACCTTCTCCCTAAAAATAGCCTAAGGCTTGTACTCACCCATACAACTTATTTGTATCCTTTATTTGTTAATAGATAAAGGGAAAATAGAGCATGCTATTACAAATAGGCATTATTAGCCTTACTTACATTATAGTCAAACTGAAGTTGACTTTTCTATTTTTAAGAAAAGAAGGGTGAATAATTTGCTAAAAATAAGATTGCTTGCTAGGCAAGTCTCTTTCCATGCAACTCTGTCTTCTTCTCCATTCTATCTTGTTGTGAGGGCATGCAAAAATATAACTTCCTTTATGTGAGAAAAATAACTACAACACTTAGCAATATTTACAAAAATAATTCCTCCTACGGGGACCACCTGCTATGTGCACATGTTCTGATATTGACATCTCTTTTGGCTAGGGCATAGGCATCATAATACCCGACCACAACTTGATTTATTTGGGCATAAACTAAGTAATAATCATAGTTTAAATAATTAAGCTTCTTTGCATAACACATGGCATATTATATAGTCTGGCACCCTTGGTTATGTCGGCCTTGGCATATTATAATATTCACCTTTTCGATGATCATGAAATACTATTTGGTTGCCCCTTTATTTGAAACATGAACTTGTGTTAGACTTGGAAGTCATTTGAAATGATTAATTCAGTGGACATGTGGGTTGTCCCCTTCCACAATGACTCACCCCTTGCTGGTTTGGGTGACGGAATCAAGTTAATTATAACTCTAGTGGTTTATTTTAAATTTTGTGCCTTGTTCTCTGTCATTGATCTTTATACCCTATCTGATTGCAGACCGTAAATTTTCATACTGTGATTAGGGCTTTGGCTAGAATTTATTGTTGGCAGTGGCATCTTGAATGTGGTTAGCTTTGATTTTTGCAATGATCCATGAATGTTGACCTTGCATCCTTGATGTTTGATGATCATTGATATTGATTGTGGTTGAGTTCGAGTTAATCCGATTCTTGGGTTTAGGCAGTAAAGGGAACTTGACCCTAAAGCACATTCATTTGGATTTTGGCTATATGGGTGAAGCCCTAGAAAATTTTCCTCCCAACACTATTACTCTGTTCTAGTTTGAGCTTAGCTTTCACTGTATTTTAGAGCTCATTAGATGAAAAATATTCTCTGTCATTTCAGTTTCATGGTTTCTGCATAGTTTTCTGAGTGAGGTGGTTGGATTGTGAGGCGATAGTATTGGTTCTTTAAGCTCGGCTCTGTCATTTTATCGTCTATACCATTCATGCCTCTGTATATTTTTTTGAAAGATGAGGTTTCTTTTCTTGGCTTCCATAGTCATTTATAGGTAATATTTCTTGCATGCATAAACTTCTATTTTCTTTTCTTCTATAAATGTATCACTGAACTATTTGGAAATATTTTTGGGTTCTATGATTTGTTTCTCTTGTTTGAATTATGAGTTTAAAACCTCACGTGGACCTCTAGACCTCTCATTTCAACGTCTGGTAGCTTGGAAATTTTTGACCATTTGATTGTCTATGGTGAGTTTGTTCTTCGGCCCAATCTGCATCATGAATTATAGATCTGTATTTTCTGAGTTCGGGGTATTTGTCATTCTTGGACATTTGCTGAAATGAACTTCAAAAAGACTCTGTGATCATGTGTTTTAATGTTATGAAACTCTGATTTACTTTGTACCTTACTTTTGTTTTACTGTGGTGAACATAGAGGATTTTATTCTTTTACGGATATGCGTACTTCAACCTCTTCTCTATATCAGTTCTTTTGTGCTAAGACAACTGTTATCTCACCATTTGTTTAGAATATTGTAGCATATGGTTATGATATTCTTCAAATACAGGTTTTGTACATTACTTTAGGTCCATTCCAAAATCTTAGGCTCAATCTTATATTCTGGAGAATCCATTTATTACAATTGATTATCTTAGGATCAACTTGATTTTTCTAAAATTCTAAGCACCTTTTGAGAATACTTTCTTTAAACTTTCTACATTGTGATCACTTGAACATTGAAATTCTCCATGAGATGAGTGTTTGAAATGTCATTGTTTTTCTGAAAAATCACGTGTATTAAATGTTTGACTGTAAAAATATTCTCTAATCTCTGAAAATAATGTGTACTGTTTTCTGAACCTACGCATAACATATTATTTCTGGAACTCGGTTTATAACTCCTGCATGTTGGACAATTCAAGTCCTATCAAAAATGTAGTTCCATCTTATTTTGTGCTTCTATGTTGTACTTGATCTTCACCTGTAGTTGCATCTGTATTTGATCAATCCCTTTCATAGATAGTTTTAATTTTTTGATATGGTATCATATTTATATTCATTCTGAATTACTTCTACTTCTGTAATTGCAAATCATGCATTCAATTTGATCTCTGAGACTATTGTCATATTTTGTAGTCTTATTTGTATCTCGGAATTGTATAATAATCTTATGGGCAACTTATTTCTTCTAAATTTGAAATTTTATCCATGTCTGAAAGAAATAGCTTTGATTTTACTCTTTGCGTGTAGCATTTAACTTCACTGTAAAGAATCGGCTCTACCTGTAGAAACTAGGTTTTTCTTGTAGCAACTTACTTTGAATTTATTCTTTACCCATAGCAACTAAAAATTTAAAGTGTTGATTTTACATGGCAAAGCCCTGTCAAAATTTTCCAGAATCTTGTCTTTATTCCTTTCAACTATGGCCTCCTCTTTTAGACAAACATCAACTTTCAAACTCTACTTTTTCATCATTGCAAAATGAAATATTTGCTCCTATTGCTAGTTTTTCTTCTATACTGTAACTTCTTCAATTTCAAAACAGTTATTGGATATTAAGTTACATTCTTCCTTTTATTACATGCACTTATCACTTGTCTATTTTTATCTTTGGCTACAACTTATACCTACACACTTAAGAAAACAGTTAGAAAATAATTAAGATTTTTGGCCTCTCTTATGTCCATGTTTTCTTCTTTCTTTTCTCTTTCTTCTTTCTAAGTGAATAAAGCATGCATGTAGTTTTCTATTCAAGTAGACTACATCTCTTGTTAGGAGAAGATTCATATGCACAAAGTAGGATAGTATAGGAATATGAATTGATCCATGAGCTCATATTTGGTAGTTAAATTTTCTTCTTTTTCACGTACAATAACTTCTATAATGAAGATGAAGGAGAAACAAAAGATCAAGATCAAGATACCTAAATAAAAGGAAAAAAAACCCAAGGAAATGATGGGTTCACTTATACTCCTTTGCTTTCTCTTTCATGCATGTGTACCTTTCTTTTCAGTAGCTATACTTTACTTTTTAGTTACATCGCACATGGCTTGTGTGGGAAACATTTGACTCTCTTTGTGAATTAAACATTGAATTTCGTAAATGAGTTGTATATTTCCTTTTGCATTCTAGCTTTTCTGTATGGATTGTATAATGAACTAAACTACTCTATAACATAATTGAATGTCTTAATCATGAAGGAAAGAACATTGATGAGGACTTGTAACATTCAGTAATGAACTCTAACTTTCTGTAATCTGCAATTCTATTTGCTACTTCAAAACTCAGCACTTCACCTAATTTGTAGTTATGTCATCTTTATCAAGACAACACAGTTATCCTTTGGTGTTTTTTGTTCTTTTGCTTTGAATATGGCGTGAAATTACGCAGACTATGTGATCTTCTCTATTTTGAGATAGCACACATAACTAAAGATTTCATTTAATCTTGTAACTAATTCAATAGTAACAAACAACATCAAAACTTCCCTTATCTTAGGTATACTTCACCCAAAAAAATTTAAACATATCGACAAAGTTTAAAAGTGCAAAAATTGTCAACAGGTACAAAGATTAACAACCAGAAATGGTTAGGGTACGCAAATCAACAGGATAAATAGGCTTGTAATAAAAAATTCCCAACTACCCAATCTAAACATAGCTCAGAGATCAATGGGGAAGATCAAATCATGGAGATTGAAAGGACTACATTGTAAAACCCAGTAACTAGACTATGGGATGAAAATTTAATCACGATTAAAGCCAGCGACAAAAAAAATGGGTCAGTAAGCATGGGAAGGGGGCCAACCCACGTCACTTAAATGATTATTAAATTTACCTTGGTTAAGGTCTTATAACATGTGTCAAAATAATCAAATACCACCAAAAATCACATTACAATGATAAGAAAAAAGGTGATCGAATATAGTATGCAATGATATCCAAGAAGTGGCCGAGTGTAATATGGCAATATTTCAAAAGAAGACCCCATGTATATTCTAAATAATTGTATTATGCCAAGTTATCAAAGGAGCAAGATAAGTGTTCACATCACAGGTGGTCCCCACACTGGAAGATTTGAGAAGGTAAACAATAGCATGATGTGCACAAGTTCATTGTTCATGTGACCACTAGAAGACAAATAGGAGCATGACATTAGAGTAAAAGCAACCTTTTTAAAAGGCATATTACCTCATTTTCCACAAAATAAGACTAGAATATTATTACACATGTGCTCACAGTGGTTCTCACAATGGGTGATGTGGAATTGATCAACTTTTGCTAAGTATAAGAGACAAGGAATTATTTTTATTTACAGGGAGATTAATTTTTGCATGTGTATCTAAGGGGTAGTTTAAAGTTCTATTTTTGTAATTGCAATTGGATCAAGTTGTAGATGTCACATCAAGCACTAGAAGACATAGATTACATGCATTGAAGAAGAATTTCATAGAAAGAAAAGTTTAGTATAAGCCAATTATTAACCCAAATTTATTAAAAATAGAACAATCGGATAAAGTTTGGTGAGTTGTATTTTCTAAACAAGGCTATTAATGCCTCGTTATATTAGCATGCTTATTTTTATTCCTTTATTTATTTAAAATAAAGGATAAAAATAGGATGCATGGCTGAATATAATTTTTATTCTATTTTTAGGAAGGGTGGGATGTATAATTTGGCAATATATTATGTGCATTGACAAAGCACAAAGGAGAAATTTTGGATATATGAGTGTTGAAGTAGATTGTGCAGTTCTTCCCTTTGAATGAGAATTATTCTACCTTTCCAATAACTTCTAGTCTTATGTAGGTCTTATTAATCCTTGTGAATGTCAAATTCACTGATTAATCATCCTACCCTGTTGCAAATTTAATATTTTCTGCATGGTATTAGTGTGCATGTGTATCTTAACAATATTTTTGTGAATTTTCCTAAATACATCAAGTGTCTACCTTAATATTCTATTGGAAACTATTGGTTTGTGCATCCAGAATCAACTCTAGATATTTTGGCATCTACTCAGTCAAATCTCTCAACAATTTTGGTGTATCACCCCAATTTTATATTTATTTATAGTCATCTTTTACCTTTAAACCCTAAAAAATTAGTTTATTATACATATAAAAGGAAATGACCTTGATACTGAAGAATCACATCAAAATAGGTATACCCACGAGACTTGAGGTGTTTCCATTATATCTACAAAAGAGAGATATTCGAGTAAGCTTAGAATAAGCGCACTCATCTCTCTACAGGTGCACTTTTCAAAGTTAACAGAGTTTTATGCATGCTTGGTGGGATAACAAATCAGATCTGAGAGTAGATTATAGCTATTTTGAAGCATATTCATAGCAAAAAAATTACTTTCAAGGCAACAAGCTGCAAAAATTTATTCTATATATTAAAATATTTGTTCGGCGACTCTATAAGGCCGATTTCAGACCAATTTTTTTGTTCCATGCCTAAAGTGATGACAAGATCATCGGTAAGAGGAATTCCTTTTGAGTTTATTTCTTTAACTTTGGATTATTATGTAAGAAGAAGAAAAATTCGTAATAGCCTACCTTATAATAGGCCTGGTTTTAACAAGCCTCTTCCTCATAATCCTCTTTCACCACATATCAATTTCATTTTTCAAATCCCAAATTTTCCAATGGCTATTCAAAAACCAAGGATTTTTGTGACCTTTACTAATGGCTTCCCATTAGTAATTTTATTCTATCATGATATCCCTAATTCTACCATGAAAAGTTTACCTACCTTCACTAGTGAAAATCAGGTTACACCTACAGAACATATGAAAGATGTTACATCCCTTTGTGCAATCCATAATATAACACATGAAGATGTAGCCTTGATAATTCTATTTGCATCCTTTAAAGGGAAAGCCTTGTAATGGTATAAAAATTTAGAGATTGGAAGTATCAGAACTTGGAATGAATTAGGTGCTAAATTGCTAAAAAAAATTCAAGATAACTCAGATCATTTATCTCTCATAGAACAAATGTCTACAATTAAAAGATCCCCTCATGAATTTATGGCCAATTTTAATATCCATTTTGTTAGAACTTGGGAAATAATTCTAGCAAGTGTTAAGCCTCAATCTAACCATTCTTTTCTATACTACCTTAGAGCCTTAAACAATGATATTTTAGCTATGATTCAGTCTATGGGAGGTGACAGTCTCCCGGATGCTTATGATATTACTACAAAATATGAAAACAGTCTTATTCAAGCCATAAAGTTAGCACCAAGGCCTTCATTTCGTTTTTAGCAGACTTGGCACCTATCCTAAATCCTATCACCATTATAGAACCTAGTATTTCTACCCCATCAAATGATGTGTTTAAAGATTTACTGAGACTATGGGAAAGAAGCTAACTTTGATTGAAGATGGACTTTCATTACCGAGTAGTTCTTATCAGAAAAACCAACAAAATAGGAAGCCTTATCAATGGAATCATAATTATAGACTCATATAGCAAAGGTAGTTTAAACCAAAGGCTCATAGTTCATATAACAATTTATTCCTAGTTAATATGGCTATAGAAGAATGGTTTTAGCCTTGTAACCAACCTCATTCAATTGTAAGTTTCCCAAACTTGTTCCTGAATATAAGCCTTGTTGCAAAAAATCAACCTAAGACATTATTTATGCCTCAAATAGAGGGTGGAAGGCAAGAAAATCAGGTTGAGAAAGGACCTGAACAGAACTTGGCCAGGTTTAGTGAAGCTGATTTTATTGTAGTAATGACTAGAGCTCAATAAAAGGTGTAGGAGAGAGGATATCATCAAAGTAGGCCTTATTTTCCCACAGTCATAGATAACACGAAAAATTCATGTCAAAAAATAGCTATTAGTCCTTTTGTGCCTCAGAAAATAACAAATTTTCCAATGCAAAAGGACCAAATAAATTCATTACAACCTGATCCAAGGAGGCTTTTCATACCTCAGATATCAAAAGTTGTAAAAGCAGAGTTAGTATTTGTTAAAGCCTATGCTAAAACAGTAGAATTTGTTTCCAAAACAGTTGCTTCTTTTAACATTGTTGATGTCATGAAAAATTATAATGTTAATATCTCAATGTGGGATGCCCTATGTATTCTAGGACAGTAGGAGTTGTTTCCTCATGAAAATTTCTAATTTGTAGATTTCTTCAAAAATAGTAGAAAAGGAAGTTCAAAAAACAGACATGGTCCTTGGAACAATGGAACAAGATCTCATTAAATAATTTAAATGGAAATTTATAAAGGTCTTAAAAAATCATGATATCAAGAAACCACCACCATTTTATTTTTTTCTAATTATTGGAGAGCATCTTGTTCATAATTACATGGTTGACAGTGGTGCAAGTAGCACAGCTATGCCAAAACCAATTGCTCAAAAGTTTGGCATGCAGTATGAGCCTAAAGAGAAGAGTGTGCTATAGCTTGATGGGACTGCAACTAATATAGTTGGTGTCATCAAAAATCTAGAGGTAACATTACATGATTTTCCAAATGTTTCTATTTTGCAAGATGTTACTGTTGTAGATTTACCTCCTTACTTTTCTTTATGCTTATCGAGAGATTTCACAACAAAAATAGGAGGTTATCTCTCTTCATATTGGTCCTTTTTTTTCTTCACTACATGTTATGGGACCAAAGTTACTATCAATTCTAAACCGTTGGCCTTATTTCATATAAATCCTCATGCTTCTAATGCATTATCTAATTATGCAACCATAGACCATTTTGATTTTGATAATGCAACTCATGTTTCAGCACTAGATGGTGTTTCTAATCTTTTCATGGATGAAAAGACACATGAAGAACATGCTCATGATCCTTTCAAATAATTGTAAGAACATAATTTTGGTGTGTATTTCATGTATGAAGAAAACACACCAACTCCCTCACTATCCAAAATAGAAAATAAAGCAAAATGGATTTGGAAGCTTCATTTTGATGGAGCTAAGAACAAGAAAGGACAAGGAGAAGGTTTGATACTCTTTTCCCCCACAAATGAAAGGTATTTCTTAGCTTTGAGTCTCCAATTTTCATGTACTTGTTATATATTTGAATACGAATCATTAATTCATGGCTTACTTTGGGCCAGAAAGAGAGGTATTAGTATGTTACATATTTTCGGTGATTCTGAGTTGGTTATCAATCAAGTAAGAAAATTAAATGTTTGTAAGAATCTATTAATGAAGTCTTATAGACATAGAGTTTCAAACTTAATAGATTATGTTGATGTTATTAATATCCATTCCATTCCAAGAACATAAAACAAGAATGCAGATAGACTTGTAGCAATTGGTGCTAGTTTTGAGGTGCTAGAATAGATTAAAAACAATGGGATTCAACCTCACATCAAGCTGATTGTTAGGCCTTCTATACCCATAATGATTTAAATTGGAAGGTTTTTTAAAATGATGAATAGATTCGTAGATTTTTTCACCAAGAAGCTAAATTTTTTTGTAGTAAATAAATAGAAATTGTAGCACTTATATGGTTACTAGATTGTTCAATTGAAGACGAATAAACTACCTCAAGTTTTGGTCACATTGAAATATATCTTCAGCACTGATGATGACTTGAGGAAATACAAAACAAAGATGTAAACACATGCAGACAATTATGAAGAGATCTCAGTTGATGATGGGAAAAATTTATTTCTCGGAAAGGTATATTCCTTAGCTGAAAAGCATTCCTTTATATATCTTGGTAAATAATTCAAGTATTTTTTGATTGGAAATACCAAGATCTGAAAGGGTTTGATTCAAGTTTGGCATAGCATACCATTGAATTACAGCCAAATTCCAAGCCAATTAGGTAAAAACAGAGGCCTGTAAATCCCAAGATAAAACCTTTAATGAGAAAAGAGTTATCTAAGTTGATCAAATTAGGTATTATCTTTCTAGTTAAGCATTCAATTTGGGTAGCCAATCTTGTTCCTATTCGGAAAAATAATAGAAGAAATAATATTATGTGTGGATTTTAGAGATCTTAATAAAGCTTCACTAAAAGATCATTACCCACTTGCCCAATATGGATCAAATTTTGAGAACAATTTCTAGTTCTGATAGACTATATCTTTTGGACAGTTATAGTGGATACAATCAGATTCTAGTCCGAGAAGAAGATAGGTACAAAACAACTTTTACCACCAAGTGGGGTACTTATGCTTACAAAATAATGTATTTTGGCCTTTCAAATGCTAGTGCAACATTTCAACGTGCAATGGACATGGATTTTTATAGCTTATTAAATAGATGCATATTGGTTTATTTAAATGATGTTATTATATTTTCAAAAAAAAATGATGAATATCTAATACATTTAAGGTAGAATTTTCAGTTATGCAGATAGTTTGGAATATCTTTGAATCCCAAAAAATCTATATTTTTTGTACATCAAGGTAAATGACTTGGTAATATTATTTCTAAACAAGGTTTAATAATTAACCCTTTCAGGATTGAGGCCATATCACAACTATCATTGCCTCATCACAAGAAGGAATTATAGAGCTTTCTTGGAAAAATCAATTATATTAGAAGATTTGTTCTAGATTTTGTAGCATTGGTTAAACCACTGATAGCTATGTTAAGGAAAGAGAAGACTTTATCTTGGACCAGTGAAAGGAGAGAAGGGGTTAAAACAATTGAAATAGAAATTTCTCAAGCTCCTACACTTGTAAATCCAAATTTTGATAAAGATTTTACAATGTATGCACTTGCAGGAGTTGAAACAATCTCAGCCATTTTAACTTAGGTTAATGATGAAAATATTGAGTAGCAAATTGCTTTCTTTGGACAAATTTTTCATGAATAAGAAACAAGGTATACATTTCTTAAAAAACAAGTACTTTCAGTAGTTAGAGGACTAAATAATTTTAGGTACATGCTTTCAAACAACAAGATACATGTTTTGGTTTCTCATCCAAGTGTGAAAGCTTTCTTGTTAAATAAATAATTGAATGAGAAGAGAGCAGGATGGATAAAAAATGTTATGGAATATGATGTTGACATTCACGTTGCAAAAATAGTAGAAGAAAAGGTTTATGTGAAAACCTGATTGCTGATATGGAAAAACAAAATGTTGTAGAATCAAAAGATACAAAACAACATGCTGAAGTTATGCATTAGGAATCGAGATAACATGGTACAAATAAAAAATCAACAACCTGAGATTATTTAAGAAGTTAAGGAATTAATATGGATGATTGATTTCGTTAACTATCTTAAACATGGCACTTATCTAAAAGCTATGGACAAGAAAAAAGAAAGGTATTTCAAGTTACAAGTTGTACCTTATGTTTTCATTATTGGTGTGTTACTCAAAAGAGATATAAATAGAATCTTGCTGCGATGTGTTGATTATGATAGAATTAAGTAATAATTATCCAAATTCCACGACAGAGCTATAGGAGGTTACTTTTTAGCACATACTACAGCCTTAAAAATTATGAAAGTTGGTTACTATTAGCGTAAGTATATTCAAATATTGCATTGAATGGATCCGTAGATGTAATACATATGCTTTCTTTGTTGGAAAATAATGTTTAGCTTCACTTCCCTATAACCTATTTTAGTGGATCAACCTTTCATGTAGTGGGGTCTTGATTTTATTGGCATGATAAATCCACCTTCATCACAAGGACACAAGTGGATTTTGACAACCACATATTACTTTACATGTTGGACTAAAGCAATAGCTTTGAAAGATGCTAACAAAAATTTGATAATATTATTTTATGAAGGTATAGTTTACAGATTTGGTGTTTCAGAAACTATCATTTCAGATAATGCCTTGGCATTTCATGGTGCAAAGGTAAAAATTAGGCTATTAAACATGGAATTTATTTAAGTACATCATCTAATTATTACCCACAAGGTAATGGACTAGCTAAAAGCACTGACAAGAATATTCTAAGGATCAACAGAAGAACACCTAAAGATAACCAAAGAGCTTGGCATCTAATGTTGAATTCAACACTTTGGGCTGATAGAGTGACTCCTAAAAGATTAGTTAACAATTCATAGTACAATATTGTTTACGAAAGAGAATCAAGAATGCCTATTTTAATTGAGTTACCTACATTAAACTTGTTACATCAAATAGATCTACTTTAGAATGAAACATTACGGAGTTCATTATGTAGAATTGATGAAATTACAAGAGCTAAGAGATCTAACTCATCTAAACATGGAAAAGAATCAGAAAAAGATGACGAAAACATTTGATAAGAAGGATAAGTTCAAAATATTCAATGAAAGGGACATTGTGATGAAATGGGATGGAGATCAACTGAATCCGAGGAAATCACATGAAGTTTGATACAATCTAAAGTGGTCCTTACATGATTTTAGCTTGAAAAGAACACAATGCTTTTTAGATTTCAAGGATTAATGGAGAGGAACTTCCCATTCCTATGAATGGTATGTTTTTGAAACACTATTATTAAAAATCCTATAGTGTTTTGTTAGAGTAGGATTTCCTTTTTAATAAGTGATTCATGCACATTGCAATGTTTTTTAATGCAATAAAGTGTGTTCGTGCACATGATCTAGTTAACCAGATCCTTCCCAATTTTAGTTCATTTTGGAAGGGTTGGACCTTCAAGAAGGTAGATTTTGATTACATATTTTGGACTCCATGCCTAATGGACAAGAGCATGAAACAAGTCTACAAGCTAGCAGAAAACTTTCCTCGTAGGATCACTAGAAATGTTGACAATTTTTGTACTCATCAAAAATGGGAAACTCGAAACTTTGTTACGATGGATGGCATTGGTGAAGTGACCATAAGCTAGGGTAAATTATTTTAGTTCAATATTTTTCTATTGAATTAATTAAGGAATGCATGTAGTTTGTAGCTATGTGTGATGTTACAAAACATAACAGATCACATAGTCTGCAATATCAAGATTGTCTTCAGCAAAAGAACACAAAGCCCCAAAGGAAAGATGTGTAATCTTGATGAATACTAAAAATATGAATAGATGAAGTGTAAAGTTTTATAACAACAATCATAATTGCATATTGTAGCAATCAAAGTTCATTGCTGAAGTTACAGGTATTTTAAAGTTCCTTCCTTCATGATTAAATACATTCAATTATGTTATTGAGTTGTTAATTAATTATACAATCCATATACAAAGCTAAAATGCAGAAAGAAATACACAACTTAGTTTCAGAATTCAATGTTTTATTCATAAGGAATTTCAAATGTTCCCACATAAGCCATGGGATGTAACTAAAAAGTAAATTACAACTACTCAAGTAAGAGGTACATATGCATGAGAAAGAAATTAAAAAAGTATGAAAGAAACCATCATTGCCTTGAATTTCTTTTAATTTGGTTGATGCATTTCCAGCCCCATATTTGCTCCATATTCATTCTCACTTCTTAGCAATGGAACTGTACCTAAAAACAAGAAAAGGAAAGATTGTCAATCATGAGCTTAGGGTTGATCGATATTCCTATATTATCCAATTTCATGCAAGTGGATCTCCTAGCATCATGAGGTATAAGTTACAGGAGGATTAAAGGCATAACTAATAAAATTACTATTTTGTAGTAGCATGTATGACTCATTCACTCATAAAGAAGGAGAGATAAAAAATATGGAATAGAAGACAAGGCTAAAATGACTAATGTTTTCTAGCTAGTTTATCTAAATGTGCAGGTACAAGTAAGAATAAATAAATGTTGCATTCTATAACTTGAATAAGAAAAGTACATTTGTTTCAGTTCAAACTAAAGGCTGAAATATTCAAAGATATCCTTGTACTAATCGATAAAAGAAATGCAATTTTAGTGCTGCAATTTCTAACAACTAGAATAAGAGAAATTACAGTTGAAACAGATTGGAAAAGGGAAAATGAGAAAATTTTGACAGGGCTTCACCATGTAAAATGGACATTTTACATCTTTTCATCATTTTATTTCACAACTAATACATGATTGAAATCTATATATAAATCAAACAGTATACAAAAAGGAGAAAATACATTATATATTCAAAGCTATAGATTGATATAAATACAAGTTACTTTATGATAAAAATAATTTCAATTATAGTACAACTAATGATGCAACGGGTAATTCATAATTAAAAGATACAATATACAATGCAACCAGCGCAGTATACAGTTACAGATTCAACTTCAAAGTCAAAGACTACAAATGTAACTACAAGTTACAAAGGATCAATCCAAAAAGTGAACTAAAGAGAGAGCTATATAAGAGGTGCTAGATACCATATTTTAGAAAGGTACCAATATTCAATAAAAATAAATCCTTAGTTTCTCATTCCAGAGGTTATTAAAAGAATGAAGAGTTCCATGCAAGCCATTTTTTGTTACAAATTTTATCAATAATCAAGCTAACTAATTCCAAGGAACAAAATGTCTTTTAGAAAGCATGACAAATGAAACAAGTGATCAAGTACATTGAAATCGGGAAGGTTGTAGAATTTTACGAAAGTACAAATCCTTCATAATATAAATGGGGTGAAAATATTCATGTTTCATAACAAATCAAGTGAGAACCACCAATGGCATGAATATGGAGAAAACAAAATACTTATTATAGTTCAACTCATTGTATGTCAAAATGAAACAATTATCAATTTGCAATATTCATTAGACCATCCAAAGAAAGACAACCTACTTTAGGATAGAAGGATTGAGCATGAAACCCACATAATCAGTCATCAATCAAGAAGAGTCCTCACTACACATTTTTCTCAGAAAACTACAAGTTACAAAAGTCCTTATGCATCAAAGGGTGGACAAGATGCAAGTTTCAGATCATCAAATCCTATGTTATTAATGCATCAAATTTTGAATACCAATTTAGAAAGATCATCAGTCAAGCTTGCAAATGAAAATGTAAGATTATATGTTTCAAAGAATGCAAGTTTCAGAAGTATAGTTTTGAAAGAAGAAAGTAGATCATTGATTACAAACAGAGTACAAATTGTTTTCAATATTGTTTGAGTCCTAAACCTTACAAATCTCTATTATTGATAGATTATAGATGCATCTAGAAGAAAAGAAAATTTACTTCATAGATTTCAAAACAAGTGCAAGAAAGTGATACAAAATCCTAACTTGAGAAGTTTTCAAGAAATTTTGAGATTCACTTGTAAAGTAAAATAGAATTTCCTAAACTCGAAGTCCTTGTATTGTTCTTATAGGAATAGAAAATTTATTTTTTCCTTTCTCATCATAATTAAGGAATTGATTTGAAGCATGAAAGAATAAGAATAACAAAGGTAAGACAATTTCATCTCTAAATGGAAATAGAGATTGTGAGCCAAAATTATAACCATTTATTTTATAGGGAAGATTCACAATAGTAAGTAAAGGGAAAGCCACATCTTGTCCATAGGTGACCACGCAGATCACCATAAGTGCTTCAAAATAAAAATGGGGACTGGTTTTCATGATGCAACATGGTATGATGTAAAATGGTGAAAATCAAAGGTCGAGTCCAGGTGTATATAGAAAAATGTGACTCTAGTGATTCCATAGGAATGAAACCCTCAAATGGATCATTTTCAGAAGGAACTTGAGGGAGCTCAAAATGAGAAAAGTGAGTGACCAAAGATGAAATTAAGAGAGCTTGAGAACCCACCAAAATACCTGAGAAAAGTTGCAATGGAATGAGCTTCATGGGATCAAAATAGTAAACCCAAATATGTCTTTTGAGTAAAAAAATACAGATTAGAACTTCGAGCTCAGAGAAATGATGAGATACACAAGAACAATACTACTGAAACATCAAAAACTTACCAGTTTTGCAAAGGATTTGAATTACTATTTACAAGAAAGACAATCAAACCTAGAATTGTGTAGCTTTTCCTCGATTGAGGTAGATAAAATTGAAAATAAAAATGAAATAGACAAGGTTGAATGCAAAATCTTAATGAGAACAAACCAAGTATAAATTATTTAGTATCGAGATGGTTTTTAGTCGTAAGATTTACAAAGAAGATTTAAATAAACACACATAATATCAAACAAGTAAGATATCTCAAAACCCTACAAAATGGTTCACGAATCACACTCAACAGTTTCAACACAAATATCAAATTGTTTTTCAAGCATGCAAGCCCTATAAAAATATATAAGCCAAGTTGTAAAGAATGAGTAAAAGTATGCATGATATAGATACATGTCGAAATAAGCTCATTTCAATATGGATGCCACCATAGAACATTGAGAAATAAATAATACACATGCAACTCATCTCAGGTATTACTGGAAGTATCATTGCATATAGAGGAAAACAATAAAAATCAAACATTACAGAGCTTGAACATCAAGAACTCACCATCTTCTTATTTAGGGAAATACAAATCTTCATAGAATGAAAAGATGCATGTGTGGTGTCTAATAATAGCAAGTTATCATGCTCAGAAAGATGAAGCAGATATCTTGAAAGAATTTCAATGGTGTCTGCTTCAGAATGATCATAGATAACTCTAACATAGACAATAGCCAAATCCAAGCACATAACTCATAAGACTTATTTTCAGAGTTGTTTGTAAATAATCGAGCTCAAGAAAGAAAAATAATGGCTTCCTGGAACAATTTTGACAGGGCTTGGCCATTCAAAATGAGCAAATGACAATGACAAGTGATAAGATCGATGAGCTTATAATTGACGTAACTTATCTGGAGTTATCATCAGTGGCCAAGATCAAATCAAGTAAAATTTGACCATCCACACTATTAACTCCACCCATCAAGATTGATGGTGGACATATGAATATACAGGATCAAACAACAATCATTCACTCATCAATCTTCATACAAACTTCAGGATTGAAATGCAAGTAAAACCTAACTCCAAAAAGGATACAAAGATCAACATCGAGAAATGATTAGGGTACGTAGATAAGTGGGCCAAATTGGCTTATCATTAAAACTTCCCAACTACTCGATCCAACTAGAGCTAGAGATCACCGGGAAGATCAAAACGTGGAGATTGAAAGGAATACATTCCAAAATTGTATCCGTTTGTGGGTTGAAAAGTTAATTGTAGTTAAAGTCATTGATAAAAGGGGTGAGTCACCATGGGGGAAGGGGGAAATCCTTGTCACTTAAATTATAAATTCATTGACCTTAGTTAAGGTCTTATAAATTATGCCAAAATAATCAAATACCCAACAAATCACAATGCAATGATAATAAAAAAGGTGGCCAAAGAAACAATGCAATGATAGTAAAAATTGTGATAGAATATAATACGCAATGATATCCAAGAAGTGGTGAGCGTAATATGACAATATTTAAAAGAATACCCCATGTTTATTCTAAATCATGGTATTATGCCAAGTTAGAAAATGAGGAAGACAAGTGTTCACATCACAAGTGGTCCCCACAGTGGGAGATTTTAGAAGGTAAACAATAACATGGTGTGCACAAGTGCATTCTTCATGTGACCACTAGAAGACAAACATGAGGTCAACATCAGAGTACAAGGAGCCTTTTTGAAAGGCCTATTACCTTATTTTCCACAAAATAAGAGTAGATATTATTGCACATGTGCTCACAAAGTGGTCCCCACAATGGGTGATGTGGAATTGATCAACTATTTTTAAGTATAAGAGACAAGGAATTATTTTTATTTATAGGGAGATTATTTTTTGCATGTGTATCCAAGGGGTAGTTAAAGTGCTATTTTTACAATTGCAATTGGATCAAGTTATATATTTCACATCAAGCACTAGAAGATAGACATTGCATGCATTGGAGAAGACTTTCACAACAATCAAGGTTTATTATTAGCCAATTATTCACCCAACATTATTAAAAATAGAACAATCAACTGTAGTTTAACTGAGTTGTATTTTATAAACAAGGCTATTAATCCCTCATTGTATTAGCATGATTATATTTATTCCTTTATTTATTTAGAATAAAGGATAAAAATAGGATGCATGGTCAAATATAAGTTTTTGTCTATTTTTAGGAAGGGTGGGATGCATAATTTGTCAATATATTGTGTGCATTAGCAAAGCACAAAGGAGGACTTTTGGACATATGAGTGCTGAAGTAGATTTTTCAAGTTTTTCCCTTTGAATGAGAATTATTTTGCCTTTCCAATAGTTTGTAGTCTTTTGTATGTCTTATTAATCATTTTGAGTGTCAAATTCTCTTATTAATCATCCTACCCTGTTGTCAATTTAATAATTTTTGCATGATATTAGCATGTATGTGTATCTTAATAGTATTGTTGTGAATTTTCCCTCAATACATCAAGTGTCCTTAATATTCTACTAGAAACTATTTTTTTACATCTAGAATGCATTCTCAGATATTTGTGCATGTACTCAGTCAAAACTCTCAACAATTTTGGTGTATCACCCCATTTTTCAATTCATTTATCGACATTTTTTACCTTCAAACCCTGTAAAATTAGTTTATGATACATCAAAAAGGAACTGGCCTTGATATAGAGACTCACCTCAAAATACGTATACCCATAGACCTGAGGTGTTTCCATTGTTTCTACAAAAGATAAAGATCCATAGTAAGCTTAGAACAACTACAATCATCTCTCTATAGGGTGCACTTTCAAGAGATAACAACGATGATGAGGTAGCTCCATGAAGGATGCCAATTCATCATCCCTCCATTCCAACACATAAATCAAACACCATGCCCAAGATAATTAATGAGCATGTAAGACTTCTAACAAGCCCACATGACACTCAAACTTGCACACCAATTCTACCAAGGACAAATTAATTGTGGTAAGTAGGAAGTGAAATTATTTTCACTCTTTTACACTCCAAAATGCATAAATAAGTCTAAAATTAACTCCTCGTATAATAGGTATTGTTTTTGTGTGAATTTAAGAGGCATGGGACAATGCTATCTTGTCCCAGAAGCCTCGAAAAAGGCCTCCCAAGTCAAAATCCGAATTTTAAAGTTAGGGAAGAGTACATAACACAAAAACCAACACAAATCTAACCTACATCCACAAGATTTCAAGGACCATCTACCCTCATAACTATCCAATTGTCACATCCTTATTTTATTTAAAAATTAAGTTGGATTAGCTTAATTAAGACACATTAATAATTGCTAATAAAGTGACTACAATTTCCAATAATTAAAACCATAACACAAAATATTAAAAGAATAGAACATTACCCCCATGGCCACAAATGTGAGGTCACCCCCCCACATGGGAAACCTCCTAACTAGGCATGTAAAAAACACCAAAACATTACACGAGTTGCCAATGTGATATGTTGCCAATACGCCACATTCCTTCGTCGTTGGTCTCCTATCCCGTAGTCTATTGTGCTATAATTTCTGTAAAATCAAACAATACCTTTTTGGCCTCGTAGCCACATTAATGAAATCGAGATAATAAAACACATACATATGTGCATAACAATGCACATCATCAAAAATCAAAATTAAACCAACGTTAGAGTCAAGTAATTCACCAATTGTTCAAATTTATTACATTTGTATTCTACTAATCCTTCAATTTGTACTAAGATCATAACATAAAACATCATCTAGAAATATCCATAAATGAATTCAAATGTGTCAATACAATAGTAGCACTTAGAACATCAATACTGATATGTAAATCAAGTATATAAAATCCATTGCATAAGTCACCTCATGTCAAGAGTATAACACCTCCATACTATCTATCAAGTAGGTTAGTCTAGTCATATACCGTAATGTTAATAAAAGTCCATGCTAGAACAATACAAGTCAATAAAAATAAGAACACAAAAATAATCATGATGTCACATGCATCTTATAAGTAAACTAACTAGAATACAAAGAACTAGGTTCAACATTATAAGCAATTAGAAATAGAAAACATATTTCAATTAGTGTTGAATAGGAGTTGACATTACATCCCCCTACCCTTATATTTTACTTCCTCCTAGAAGTCATGGAAAAGAGGTAGCCAAAAAATGTATATGAATAGAAATCACACCCTCTATGGTATTTCTGTAATTTGAAAAAAGTGGGTCCTTTGAACTTGAGTTTGGTCCAATGCTATTTAATAAGGAGAAGGGAGATTGTTAGGAACAAATGCTAAAATTTCTTGAAGCAAGGTTGCAAGCATTTAATTATACAGAGTAACTCTACCTGATCAACCAAACTAAAAGATAGAGCATATAAAAAGGTAATTGCCAATGGAATCCCAAGAAATACCACCAAAGTACAAGAATAATAGGGAGAAGTTCATGAACTCGGGATGAACACATAGCCCCACAAGTATGCAACACACTGTAATAAGAAAATTTAAGGTTCCCACTTAGGTTGGGTTACACCTGATTGTTCGTTACTTTAGATAAGGATAAAAATTACCAATAATGATCATAAATTTTGCAGGAGGAAACATATCTAATCAAAGCTATCACAAATTTAAGATCGCACAAGATGAGCTTCAAAAAGGAAAAACACCTAAATTAGCAAAACTATTTATAATCTTGCAAACTATTTATTGAAAGCAATTTTATAACTCGAAAGGGTTCACTTAAATTCTCATGGTAATACTAAGCAAAATTCATAACCAAAAGGTTTTATATAATTTGTATTTTCACTCAAAATCAAACACACAACACTAACCTGATTTAGAACATTCAAACACATATATAATATTTCAACTTTGAAAGATAAGCAATCCTTTCCCAAAATAGAATATCAATACAAGACACGCCAATCACTCTATATAAAACAAAAAAATATATTTATCTGAAATCATTCCCAAACTCAAAATAATCATACATAGAGAAACTTATTAATTTTTAACACAAAAGAGCACTCAAAGGAGCTAGGAGAGAAGAATAGGAAACAAGATGGGGTCTAACTACCCACAAATGCATCGCACCAACACTCAAGTGACAAATTTTGAAAATAACATGCACTTTCCTTTGTTGAGGATGAAAGAGGGACAAACAACATCGAGTTTCCCAAGAAAATAAAAAGAGATCTTTGCAAAATTATTTCATATCCTTAACAGATGTTGCCTAGATTTATCAATAATATTATCTCACCAAATAATTAATCAACACACAAGGAGGGTGTCTTTCTTTAAGAAATATATAAATACCCACTCGTAAGAGGATAAAAGGAACACTCGTCAAGCTACGAGGAAAAAAAAGGTATGACGACCCAAAAATCTCCTACAAGGAAAAAAACACACACGCCTATGAGAAAGGGATTCCAACACAACTAGAACACATCACCATAATCAAATTGTTTCATTAATCTGGGTGCCCAGACATACTTAAAGGTTCAATTATTTGACACCCTTGGCATGGTATTATGTAGGATGAAATAACACAATAAATCAATTAATTCACACCAACTGAGGGATAATTTTTTTTTATGTATTTTCAAAACTTCCCTACACAAAAAGAGGTCCAAAATTTCTTGTCATATACTTGTGTCATAATCATTTTACATACATTTATTATTTTCTATAACAAGGGGTATGTGAAATACTTAAACAATCCCCAAAACCTTAGGCCACAAAAGGGTTTAGATGAACCTATAGTAGTTCAAGGAAACCTTTCGATTAGATTGAACTTTTCAAATTATGTATTTTATAAATTTAGGGCATGCATTAGCTATTCATACAAATAAGGTTGTTTAATTATACATTTGCACTCAATCTCAACAACTTAATCATTCCATAATCCAAACGATAAGTCACAAGTTATGGTTACACTCACTAAGCACATTTCTTAATTAATGCATTCCTTTCTATTATGATATCACATATTCCGCATCATTAAGGAACACCACCAATGTTGGCATGGTATCTAACAATTTTATATAGGTGGTGTTGGTGGTCAATTTGATCTCTCCACCTTTTTCCTTGAAATTATTCAATTTGTGGGCTCTGTCATCTTTTTTATCTCCCCATATTGATGCATGAAAATATGTCCTCCATTTGGTTGCCATGATTAGTCCCTTCCTTTGGTCGAGGATCAATTTAAATCCAGAGTTTGTTTTCCATTCCTCTTTCCATGTGAAAGAATTTGTAACTTGGGTGAAAAATCAGGTTTTTTCCCTTCCTTTTCATTTTCCACAGTCACATTTTGTTTTCCCTGTCAATTTTTATCCCAAATATCTATGGAAATATGGTCTTCTCTGATTGGATGCGTCTCGTTGGATAACATTTGGGCATTATATCATTTCCAAAATATCATTCATTAAAGAAAGATTCATTTATGGGTGAAAATGGTGAGTTTATTCGATTTTACGGTTTGATGGGTGTGTTTTTCCCTATCAAATTTACATCTCAGAATCTGTGGAAACATGGAAATTTCTTGTTAGATAAATCTCGGTGGGGGACTTTGAAAACTCTAAGGCCCACTTCAACTCAAAACTTTCAATGTGGAGGGTCAATGCTCATCTAAAAATTCACCTTTTGGTTCGACCTTGGAGTTTCATAGGAGAGCCACGTGGAGGTTTCCACTACCATTTTCTATACTTAGACATGTTTTTCATGCATCTCTCTGTAGCTTTGGTTGACCATATGAAACGTGGAGGTTCGGTGCTCATGTGAGGATCCACCTCGGGTTTCCACCTTAACACTTACGCTAGGGAGACACGTGGAGGCTTTCTTCGGCTCTGCTCTATACTTAAACTTTTCAAAGAAATTGTATAAGGTCTAGGACATGTGGAGGGACTGCACCTATTTGGAGACCGACCCCTAAATTTTTTTTTGAAGAAGCTCTAGGAGGAAACTTGGAGGCTTCCACTCACTCTTCCCTTATTTCAACTTTTCAACAGCGAAGCAAAATTGTCTCGGACCCTAGACACATGGTGCCTTCCGCTGGTCCTTAAAATTTTTAAGAAATCTTTGCCACACTGAAACACATGGTGAGCCCACACTTGTTTTGGGTCTCCACTTTTGAGGACCATCTCAAAGTGCACCATTGAGACATGTGGAGGCTTGTGCTAGCTCCTTTTTATATTGAGACTTTTCAAAGGTCACAAGAATATTTTCTTGGGCCCAAGGCACTCTGAAGGCCCGCGCTTGTTTAGAAGCTTGCCTCTATACCTCACCTTTGCTATTATGCCAAGGAAACACATGGACGGCTCTAATCTAAAGTTGAGAAGAGGCAAAATCAATGGTTGCTATGCATTTCACCCGATTTTCCGCCATTTTTCTCTAAGACTGGATATGAATACACATTGTTTTTCATCATTTTTGATGAAATTCCTTTTCATTTTTGTTCTAAAGTGATCATTATCCAAAATTCACCCCCCCAGGGTAATTTTGATAACATGCATCAGAATATTCAAGTCCCAGGCACATTGATTGATTCAGAGCAAACATCATGTTTCTGAGGTTCTCTCAGATATTTTTCTAACTCTCCTGTCCAGGCTGAAAAGAGCAAGCTCTGAGAAAATGCAAAAAAAAAAAGGTTGCAGAAGGCAAGAAGGTTGATCCAGAAAAAATGGTGAAAATCGGCTAAGTCCTAGTCCTAGGAGCAATTGGGACATCTGGGACAAAAAGGCGCGGATCGGCCGAAAAGCCTCCAAGCGGCCCAAATAGCATTTGGGACAAGTGGGACAGAAGTACGCGGCGGGCGTGAAATGCCGGTTCGCTAGGAGAGGAAAAATTGGCCAACCGAGAGAGGGTCGCCTTTATGGGACATCTCAGGAAAAAAGGCGCAAACCGGCCGAACCGGGTGAAATCAGTACAAACAGTATGAAACAAAGTGGGACAAGCGGGCCAAAAAGGCGCGAACCAGGTGAACTGGGCAAAATCAACACAAGCGATCAAAAACAAAGTGTGACAAGCGGGCCAGAAAGAGGCGAACCAGGTGAACCGGGCAAAATGAGCACAAGGACCATTGTGCCATCTGGGACAAAAAGATGCGAAGGGCGCGAAGAAGCCGGCAGGCCGAGAACCAATGAAATCACGCCACGTGTCACAAGGAGAAAAGTCAAAAGGTCAAAGTGGAAGGTTTGAAGCGCTGAACCGAACCAATGAAATGGCGCCACGTGTCCAAGTTTAAGGGGCCCACAAGGAAATTTCACAAGACAGCCCGCCGAAAGGTAGAGGAGAGAGAATTGCTCGTCCAATCAGAGCGTGCCACGTGTCATCTAGGTGGCGAAGCGCGGGAAATATTTCAAAATCCGTTTTGGTTTGTTCCGTGCCCTAATTCTTCAGATCGCCATAACTTTTGATCCAGAGCTCGGATTTGCACGTTATTTATATCAACGGAAAGCTTATGAGATTCTCTACATGATTCTGGGATCAATCTCGAGTTTCGATGTAGTCTGAAGAGAGAAAATCGAGAAACAGCTCTGACGTGTGGTAATGGCCAGAAGCGATCTTTCAACAACCTATTTTAATGCTAATGGGTCGCATTCTTCTTCTGCACGGCCAAAAGTGACATTTTAGCAGCCAAATTAATACAAATGGGTCACATTCTCCTCCAAAATCGCTCAAAGTGACAGGGTATGGGTTGGTAAGATCCTCCATGCTGATTTAATGCATCTGTAGTCAATGAGGAATAGGCTCGCACGTTTTCCCACGTTTTCTGTCCCCTGGGCTCGACCCATGCAATGTAAAAGCTAGATTTGGCTCAAAAAAAAAAAAAAAAAAGTTGTTCATTCTTTCTGCTCTGCCCTCCCTTCTTTTCTTCTCTAGGGTTGAAAATGGAGTTCGAACCTCCTCCTTTGCTCTGTAATGGCGTTTTGCCTTTTACTAATGGAATGATGTTCTGTGCAAACTTTTGGAGCAACAAAACGTGTTTTGTGATGCATCTGTCCATCCTTCCTCATTTTTGCTTGTCCTCTTCTTGCCTCTCTTCATTGCAGGTATTTGTGCATGTTTGAATGTTCATTGCAGGTTTGGAGCTGTGTTCATGGAGTTTTGGGACATTTTCGTGTGAAATCTATCCTTGGGCTGTGATGCATCGTCCATCCTTCCCATTGCTCACCTCTCTTTGTCCCATGGCAGTTTTGATAGATGTCCAACATTCTCCTTCTACGGTGTATCACCGTTTTAGTGTAGGCTTTTGCTATTTTTCCTTTTCTCTCTCTCTCTCTGTCTCCTTTGCTTGGTTAGATTAGGATTAGATTAGCTTGCACTGCACTTTGGAATAGCTTAGTAACGGGTAGTTTAGGAGCAGAACCAACCTCTCTCGGAGATTCCTCTCTCGTTTCACAAGTCCCCACGCTGGAGAGAGGTTTCCATGTTGTGCAATCAGATGGATGCCCGAACATCAACTTAGAATCGATGTGCGTCAGGGGTTACGTGATTTTGCACTAACAGGTTTTGGCACGCCCGGTGGGAGCTTAGAGGTCTTTCACTTCATATTTTGCAGGTTGGTGTGTTCCTGTGAAGATTTCAGCCTTTGGAGGCACTTGCAAACACATCGCGACTCCATCTGATCAGTAACCCATTTCTCCGAGCTTGCAGACCCGCTTTCCATACATTTTCATCCATTTTTCTTTCCATCGCTTTCATTCTTTTCCATTCCATGAAGTTGTGCAATCATGACTTCATTTCCATCATGGATTTCACATCAACAACAGCAGTATATTCCACCTCCAACACATTTTACAAATCCTCCAGATCAGCATGCATACTCATATGAGCAGCAGTGCCAAAGTCAGTTTGGCAATGGAGCTTTCCAAGAGCAAGAGTGTGCATACAATGAAGACCATCAAATCCAAGATGATGGTCTGCATTGGAGAAAATCCAAAAGGTGGAGGTGGGTATGGTTCATTCCAGGGCTCAAGCACAAATGAAAGCTTTTGGAATCGGTTATGGAGCACCCTGTCCATGGGTGGGACCTTTTCCAAGGCATTACAGCCCTCAGGAGAAGCTTGACTTCATGATTGCAATGCTGCCTTTGCTTGCACAATGGACAGCAGAAATAGAGGCCTACAGACTTGTTGTTGAACAACCTTGTCAATGGGTAAGTTCTACACCATCATCTGGTTTTTCTCTTTCCATTACTCAAGCAGCATCATCTCATTTAAACTCCTCATCTGCTGTCCCATGTGTTGAATCCATCCCTCCATCCCCTAGTCTTCCACCCCATCTCGATTCTTCTTTTCTTTTCCCTTCCAAACAGTCATCCCCTCCACAAGAGCTAACAGAAATACCCCCTCCTCCAAAGAAACAAGAGGTTTCACCACCTCCACCACCACACAAAATTGTCAAATCAGTTGAGTTTCAACCTATCCCTCCTCTTGCATTCCCAATTCCATGTGGGAAAGAAGAAATTGAAAAAATCAGTCATCAAGGACAACAAGAGGAAGAGCCAAAAAGAAAAGAAGTGACAGACAGTCTGAAGAGTTGGGCTCTTAGATTTGGGATGACAAAGATCCCCTTGATGGTTAAGCCTACTGAAGAGGCTGAGGTTGAACAAATGGTGGTGAGGACTGATTTTGTTGGAGAAGAAGATCTTGCAGTCCCAACTTGTCCTCTAGAGCAACAAATTGAAGAGTTTGACTTGACAAACTTCATGCTGGAGGAGGAGTTCAATCAAGAGCAAGATTCTCTTCAAACATTGGAGGAAGGAGAAGATGCTCCAAATCCAAAAGAAGAGGAGCACAATCTAGCTGTGGAGGAGAAAAGTGCAGATCCAAGGGCTTTGAGCACAAAGCAGGCTACAGGAGAACCTTCAGTTCTTCTTTCTACTTCACCTCTCTCAAGTTCTAATACTGAAAAGGAGTTTGATCTCTCAAACTCAATATTGGAGAGTGAAGGAAACCATGGTGGTCAAGTTGCAGATCAAGAGGACACCATGGAGGAAGTTGAAAAAGAACAGCGGGACAACAATGAGGCAGTTTACCTGTCAGTTTTGGAGGACTGTTTTGATGAAGAAGAGCCGGTTGAGTTTTCACCATTCTCTCTTTCATCATCCACATTCCAAACACAAGAGTCTGCTGTCATGAAGGAGAGCATTCATTTGCAGCAGCCTGCATCTTATAGCAGCCCTTTGGAACCAAAATTGGAAGATTTAAATCTTCCATGTTCTTCATTGGAGGAAGAGAAAGGACAGAAGAATTTCACCATTTCTTCCACATCATCCATTCAAGAGGGTCTACAAGAAGACTCCATTCTGGAGTTGAAAATCACAGCAATGGGCATATCAAACGGATCAGACCTTGCCCAATCAGGTATTTGGCTTCATTGGAGCCAAAGGAGAAGCCACAACCAGTCATGCTTGCTTCTGAGCATGAGGATGAGCTACAAAGAACCAAGGATCAGCTGCCATACCTCCCCAATCCAAATGCAGAGCAACTAAAAGAGGTATTGGATTTTTCAGTTGATACCTTGATGATTTGGATAGAAGACCACTTCTTGTTGATTTTCCATCCATGCAAACAGCCATGATCGATTGCAAATCAATTGCATGGCTACCAATTTTGAAGAAAGGAAGCTATTTCTCACAACCGATTGCAGGTTTTTTTAGCTTGCCTTTGCTTCCACGGCTAGAGTAGAGTAGGTAGATTTGCTTTTCGGTAGAAGAAGTGCTTGTGCACACACTGTATGTTCCATTTGGGGCATGTATGATTTTCAGTTTTGTACATAGTTTTGGTGTTGCTGGTTTTGCTCTTGCAGTTATTTTCAAAGTGGTTTTGGTGAGAAAACTCCATGTCTGGTGGGTTTTAAGTGGCTCGAGAGAGGTTTTCAAAGTTTAGATCATTGCAGTGACAACTCATGACTTCATGCCCAATGGATGCTTCAGCTCTTAATCATTCATCTAGAAGAGTGATGACCCCATGAGTACCAAATCATGCTAAATGTTATCCAAAATTCACCCCCCAAGGTAATTTTGATAACATGCATCAGAATATTCACGTCCCAGGCACATTGATTGATTCAGAGAAAACATCATGTTTCGAGGTTCTCTCGATATATTTTCTAACTCTCTGTCCCAGTTGAAAAGAGCAAGCTCGAGAAAATGCAAAAAAAAAAGGTTCGAAGGCAAGAAGGTTGATCCAAAAAAATGGTGAAAATTGGCTAAGTCCTAGTCCTAGGAGCAATTGGGACATCTGGGACAAAAAGGTGCAGATCGGCCGAAAAGCCTCCAAGCGGCCCAAATAGCATTTGGGACAAGTGGGACAGAAGTACGCGGCGGGTGTGAAATGCCGGTTCGACCGAGAGGAAAAATTGGCCAACTACTGAGAGGGTCGCCTATGGGACATCTGGGATAAAAAGGCGTGAACCAGACGAACCGGGTGAAATCGGTCAAGCGATGCGAAACAAAGTGGGACAAGCGGGCCAAAAAGGCGTGAACCGGCCGAACCAAGGTGAAATAAGCACAAGCAATCAAACAAAGTGGGACAAGCGGGCAGAAGAAAGGGGCGAACCGCCAAGCCAGGCGAAATGAGCACAAGGAGCACTTTGTGCCATCCGGGACAAAAAGACGCGAAGGGCACGAAGAAGCCGGCAGGCCGAGAACCAATGAAATCACGTCACGTGTCACAAGGAGAAAAGTCAAAAGGTCAAAGTGGAAGGTTTGAAGCGCTGAACCGAACCAATGAAATGGCGCCACGTGTCCAAGTTTAAGGGGCCCACAAGGAAATTTCACAAGATAGCCTGCCGAAAGGTAGAGGAGAGAGAATTGCTCGTCAATCAGAGCGTGCCACGTGTCATCCAGTGGCGAAGCGCGGAAATATTTCAAAATCCGTTTTGGTTTGTTTCGTGCCCTAATTCTTCATATCGCCATAACTTTTGATCCAGAGCTCGGATTTCCCGTTCTTTATATCAACGAAAAGCTTATGAGATTCTCTACATGATTCTGGGATCAATCTCGAGTTTTGATGCAATCAAAGAAGAGAAAATTGAGAAACGGCTCGACATGTGGTAATGGCGGCGACCTTTCAACAACCGTTTTAATGCTAATGGGTCGTATTCTTTTCGCACGGCCATAAGTGACATTTTAGCGGCCAAATTAATACAAATGGGTCACATTCTCCTCCAAAATCACTCAAAGTGACAGGGTATGGGTTGGTAAGATCCTCCATGCTGATTTAATGCATCTGCAGTCAATGAGGAATGGGCTTGCACGTTTTCCCATGTTTTCTGTCCCCTGGGCTCGACCCATGCAATGTAAAAGCTAGATTTGGCTCAAAAAAAAAAAAAAAAAAGTTGTTCATTCTTTCTGCTCTGCCCTCCCTTCTTTTCTTCTCTAGGGTTGAAAATGGAGTTCGAACCTCCTCCCTTGCTCTGTAATGGTGTTTTTCCTTTTACTAATGGAATGATGTTCTGTGCAAACTTCTGGAGCAACAAAACGTGTTTTGTGATGCATCTGTCCATCCTTCCTCGTTTTTGCTTGTCTTCTTCTTGCCTCTCTTCATTGCAGGTATTTGTGCATGTTTGAATGTTCATTGTAGGTTTGGAGCTGTGTTCATGGAGTTTTGGGACATTTTCTGTGTGAAATCTATCCTTGGGCCTATGATGCATCTGTCCATCCTTCCCATTGCTCACCTCTCTTTGTCCCATGGCAGTTTTGATAGATGTCCAACATTCTCCTTCTCTGGTGTATCACCGTTTTAGTGTAGGCTTTTGCTGTTTTTCCTTTCTCTCTCTCTCTCTGTCTCCTTGGCACGGTTAGATTAGGATTAGATTAGCTTTCTGCACTTTGGAATAGCTTGTGGAAGGTAGTTTAGGAGCAGGAACCAGCCTTCTCTAGAGATTCCTCTCTCAGTTTTACAAGTCCCCACGCTTGGAGAGAGGTTTCCATGTTGTGCAATCACACTGGATGCCTGAACATCAACCTAGAAGCCTGATTTGCGTCCGGGAAGTCTTTGTGATTTTGCACTAACAGTGACATTTAATGGATTTATAACTTAATTTGTGATTCCAAGAATTGTTAAGGTTGATATTTTGAAATTGCAATTTCTTGGGCATTTGCAAAAATGTGAATTACCAGAGAATATGGATGCGAGGTGGAGTTGTGGAGGAAAGAGAGGGAAAAGGATGAAAGGATGGAGGTTTGAGGCATAAAGGATGAAAAAGGTGTTGCCTCGAGAGTGAAAATGATTACCTGTCAGATCCAACTGTACAGAGCCTCCGAAAAATGATTAAAACAGAGATTTCTCACATGATAGAATCGAGAATGATTAGAAGGACTACGCGAACATTATGGCATGGCATCCTAGTCATTAGTCGAGGTTCTGAGAAACATTATCAGTTCATAATTGGTCCACCTGGAAGCTTTCGGATGTGAATTTGTTAAACATCACTTTCTGAGGAAAATTAGTAACAAGAAAATATCCCTTGAATATTATTCTTTTTGGGTGGCAAATCATGGATGACTAAGCTAGTGAAATGTATAAATGTAATGAGAATACTCTTGTAAAGGGTTAGGGGTTGAATTCTTAAGAGAAAATTTTAGAGAGGCCCTCTTCTTGAGAGACCAATCCGAGAAACCTATTAATTTCCTGTGTTTTAGATTTCAAATATGTTATGTTGGTTGTGAGTGTACAGACATTGACAAGCTATGAGAAAATTTAATGAAACTTTCCTCTGCTAATGAATCTAATCAATTTCAAGTTAATTTGTGTCAATCTTAGAGAAATTTGTGTCTGCTTTGTTTTAGAATGTCTGCAAGTAGTTTTTTTATTCCTATTGCAATATTGTGTTAAATTCCATCCGAATCACATAGAATCTTCTCCCTGTGACAGTTTAGTTTCAAGAAGATTTTTCATCCTATGATGAGATAAAAAAATTTAAATCACTTCATTATCATTTGTTGTTAAAGATTGTCTATAATCCTTTGAGTGTCTCTTAGGCATGAGGAACCAGGGGTCTTTAATGTTTTATTGAATCTTTAACTCGATATTTCATGTTAAATTCTTGGAGATTGTGTGAAACTATGCAAATATGGGCCTCCATTGATGCATACCTTCTGGTTGAAGGATTATCTTAGCTATTCCGAAGCTTTCTATCATTTAGCTTTCCAATTATTGTGAAGTCTCTCAAAGATCTAGTATAATCAATTTTATCCTTCTTAATCTCCTACCAAATATGTTCAAAAATAATGAATCCATCCTGAACTACCCCTACTTTCCCTGTGTGTCCATAAACGTATAAATTCTACTACCAAAATATGCAGAAGCAATCAGGATTCCATAATGTCTTTAGTAACCTTAACCCTGTCTAGGAAATATCACCATTCTTTAGAGGTGACAACTCGTGAGAGTTAAATTGTGGTGCATTGATCATATTTTCTCAGGGTCCCCTTCTAAATTTGTCTAAAGAAGGATATCTTCATTCTGCTTCACTAACAAAGGTTAGACAATGGGTCCTCTCACCATGGTCAAAGGGCATGGCCTAAAGTAGTGAGGATAAATCAAATCCTCGATAAAGGTGCTATCCAATTCTCCGATGCCCGAGTGAAAAGAGTTAGACTAATCCCATCCCCAACTACAAAATGAATCATAATAAGATCTGTTTGTCTCTCAGTGTCCTGTTAATTCTTTGATGTTACTTACTTTCCAAGGGAGAATCAATTTGGATACCAACAAGAATGACATTGTTTTTGGGGATGATTTTTTATTTGTTTCTAGTTCATACCCATTTTTTTAAATCACAATGACATAGAATGGCATCATTTTCGGGGATGATTTTTTTATTTTTTACCAGTTCATATCCCTTTGACCCGTCAACAACACCAGAATGGCGTTGTTTCCAGTGACTATTTGAACAAAGGTGTACACATACCAACCCTGGAAATGTTTCTTACATGATTAAAGTGTAAATACATTGTTGAAACATCATTATCTGTTTAGATCTGTAATAATTGTTCAAAGTTGTAAGTTCTGAGTGCAATATTTCTAGCTTATATAGTGATTGCACTAAATTTTGTATCATCATTGACAAATACCTTTACCCTACATTATTTTAGCAACACAAATGTCGAATCTTACTCCATAACCTTGGTAATCCAGCCAGTGCTTTTCTCATCTAGTTCTTTGTTCAACATGAATGCATTAACATTTGGATGAGAAACTAAAAAATGAATCTTATTATTTGAAATCATGTACTCGAGGTTCTTCAAACCTCTAACTACTGCAAGTACTTATTTTTGATGAAAAGTGTACCTTTTTTCGTTGTCATGAAGGATCTTTCCAAAGAAAGTAATGGGTCATTTCATGTTCTTATAACTGACCCGAGTTATAATGGATGAAATGGTTTCAACTCCTATAAGTGCATATATTATTAAATCCTTATAAAAATTGGGTTTCGTTAAAAATAGGATCTTGTGAAATAGCCAAATTAATGGCTTCAAATGATTTTTTTCCTTCACCGGTCTAAGGTAATGTTTTTCCGTTCTTGATCTTGGAAGTCAATGGTTTAACTAAGGCTAAAAAATCTAGTACAAATCAACACACAAAGTTGATTTTTGCTAAAAAAACTCTTTAGTGCCTTTTTATGGTGTGGTAAAGACATATGCATAATAGAATTAACTCTTATAGGATCAGTAGCTAAACCTTTCTTAGAAATAATGTGACAAAGTAACTTGCCTTCATGCACAGAAAAAATAGAATTTTTTGGATTCAAAGAGATTCTAAACTATCTGCAAATCTTGAAGTTCTTCCCTAAATACACATGATGATCGTGACATCAGCCAAATAAACAAGTACACATTTATTAAAATAATTATCAAAATCCATATCCATTATATGTTCAAATGTTGTAGTAGCATTTAAAAGACCAAAAGGCATTGTCTTTTATGTGTAAGTGCCCCACTTTGTGGTGAAGGTTGTTTTGGTGCTCAAATTAATCTTGCCCCATTTGCCACTAAAATCCCTCAGTTTGCAGCCTCTATCAAATTTTCTATCTGCCCATGTTGGTGCTTAAAGACTTGGTTCTCCATTTGGTCACCATGATTAGTCCCTTCCTTTGTTGAAGACCACTTAAAAAAGAAGATTTTTTTTTGTTTTCTATCCATGTGAAGGTGTATGTAAATTGGGGTTAAAACAAGGGCTATTCCTTTCCTTCCATTTTCCGTGTAGTCGTGTTTTTTCCCTACCATTTTTGTCCCAAATACCTGAGGAAACAAGATTGAATGTAGCTCAGAGGATCATTTGTGAACCTTACAACATTTCCAAATTCTATGTCCTTGAAGAAAATTTCATCCCCGGGCTCAAATGGTGGTTCCCCTGCATTTTTACGGTTTGATGGGTGTGTTTTTCCCCTCAAAATTAAATCTCTGCATCAGTGGAAATGTGGCTCTTTTTGGTAGGATGTGGCTTGACAAGACACTCTAAAACTTTCTGAATCATTTCAACCCAAAACTTGTCCACGTGGAGGAACAATGCTCATTTGAAGACCCACCTTTTGGTTTGGCCTTGGAGTTGCACGGGGTGACACATGGAGGATTCTGCTACTTTTCCCAGACTTAGACAAATTTTTCATGTAGCTGGTATAGTTTTGGTGGGTCGTGGACACATGGTGGGCTGGTGCTCATTTGAAGATCTGCCTCAGGGTCCCACCTTAAAAATGTTACGAGAGGTATAGGTGGAGGCTTCGCCAACTCGCCCTCTATACTTAAATATTTTGAAGAAAATTTCTAAGGCCTGGGATACGTCATCATCCCATGCTCATTCAGATTCTTCGCTCTTGGGGACCATCTTGAAGTTGTGCCATAAAGGCACGTGGAGGTTTCACTGGGCCTTCCTTTACTTAGACTTTTCAAGCAACTTCCTAAAATTATTAAGAGATGTGGAAGGACCACGCATGTTTGGGGACTAGCCCCGAGTTTTATTTTGAAGAAGTGCTAGGAGGACACTTGGAGGCTTCCACTCACTTTGTCTTTTTACTTCATCTTTTCAACGGTGAGGAATATTGTCTCGGACCTTAGACACATGGCACCCTCTCGCTTTGAACTTTCAAAAATTTAACAGACTCTGCTAGACTGAGACACGTGTTGAACCCGCGCTTGTTTGGGGTCTCTAATTTTTGGGACATCTCAAAATGTGCCATTGACATGTATGGCGGTTTGAAAATTCAAAAGGCAGGGAGGTGGGCCATCGGAGGAAACTTGGATTTTTTTCACTTATTGTTTAAAATATTAAAGTCATCAAAATGACCCACAAGCACGATAGAGAATAGTAAATTTTTTCTTTAATCAAGAATAGAGGAGCGGACTTTCAGGGGAAATTTGGAAAATTTTCCTTTTGTGAAAAAGGGGTTCAACTGTAAAAATGAAGTGCGGTTCTACTGGGACCCACATCAAAAACTAAAGGCAGAAGGGTGGAGCAGCAGGAAAAATTTGGAAAAATTTCTTTTTCCAAAAAAGAGGTAAAATAATAGAATTTAGCTGTGGCATCTTTGGGACCCACATAGGGACATGTGTCAAGCCCATTTTCCAATAGCGGAGGGCCGAGAGAAAAATGAGAAATTTTGCATTTCTTCCCAAAAGTTGTAAAAGGTAAAAAGTAACCCCAGGCTACTTTTAACTTGGATCTCCCACATGGACAATCCAAATTCAAAAGGGAAATCAACAGCATCTATGTGTCTGTACCTTATTTTCCACCATCACAGCTCCAAAGCTCTAGGTGATGTGAACTTTTATGGTTTTTTATCATTTCTTGGTGTCTCCTACACATCAAATAAAGAGGAAAATTAATTTGATATCCTAATTTGGTGGAAAGGATTTGAAAACATCTTTCACCATTGAGATGTAATATGACTGTCCGATTCGATACGATTTTCTAATGGTTCTTTCCTTGGCACACAAGAAACCAGTTGATGTCTTGATTTGGTGCGGAAGATCTGAAAACTCTTTTACTATTAAGATGTGATCTGACTATTAGATTCGATCTGATTTACCAGTCTTTCCTTAGCATATAAGAAACAAAATTCAACAGATTAGAGGAGGAAGTAGTTGGCACGTGAAGTGATGAGTGACTTACTAGGTGAAGAATTGAATGCTGGAAATATTTGAAGAGTTTTTCCCTCTAAGAACCTAAAATATTTTTGCAAATCTGATTCTAGGAATCATGATAAGGATCCTAACAAGAAATGGTGCTTTGAATGTTTTTTTTTAGGGGGAAAACTCTATCATAGATTAAATGTTATAAATTGCATTAATTTGACATGTAAATGGCTGGAGTGTTAGAGGTCGGGAACTAATTCCTAATAGAAAATTTTGACATAACCCATTTTTCTAAGAAATCATTTGAGGAACCTGTTTATTTCTTGTGTTAAATTTGATCATGTCAAGGTGGTTGCAAGTATACGAGTCATTGACAAGCTCGATATTGTTCTAGAAACTTTCCCCGCTGATGCATTTAATCAAATTTGAGTAAATTTGTGTTTGATTTTGAGAAAAATTGTGTTTGTTTCATTTTTGAATGTCTAGAAATAATTTTTCTTGTTCCCATTGCATTCTCACATTGAAATATTTGTGAATCACACAAGATCTTATCCTTGTGATAATTTGGTGGTGTTTGCAATTTTATTTATCAAAAGAGCTTTCATTTGATAGTGAAATAAACAAATTTAAAATCTCTTTACTCCTAGCATGATGATAAAAAAAAATTTAGCCTTTGAGGGTGTCTTAATGTGATAAAACAAAGTTTGACAATGTTCAATTAAGTTTTTCAATTTGAGCCTTCATTTTGGATTCTTAAAGTTTTTGTTAAAACGTGTTGATTTGGGCCTCCACTAAAGCACACTTTCTGGTTAAAGTAACATTTTAGTTGTTCTAAAGAATTTCATTGATCAAACCTTCCATTTTTAAAAAAATATCTCAAAGATATGGTGAATCAAAGTCCACTCTGCCTCATCTCCCACCAAATTAATTTAAAAACAACAAATTCTACCCATACTACCCCTGTTTGTGATGTGTGTGTACAAAATGCATAATTTTTATTATTAAAACATGCAGAAGCAATATTGTTTTCATTTTCTTTAGTATCCTAAACCTTGATTAGAAAATACCTCCATTGTCTAGGTGAAAACTCGTGAGAGTTATATTTTTGTTGTATTGATCATATTTTCTTCAAGGTCTTCTTAGTAACTTTGCAAAGAAGGACATCTCCATATCATCCACAAATAGCAGGCAATAAAGGGGTCCTCTCACCCTTGTTGACAGGCACAACCATAAAGTAGTGAGGATAGATTAAATCCTCTTAAGGGCGCTACCCATTTCTCCACATTTGAGTTACAAAGAGAAAGCTAGATTTTTCCCTAGCTACAAAATGACACAGAACATGATCTGCTTGTCTCTAATCTTCCTATAAAATTTGTGATGCTTCTCAGCTTCTGAAGGAGAATCAATTTGGGTACCAACACCATTCTGGCACCATTTCTGGGGATATTGTGATTGCAGTTTATATTTAGACCCTAGTAAACATTTCTTATATGCTCTAAGTGCTAGTACATTGTTTCAACATATTCATGTGTTCAAGCTGTGAGAAGTGTTTAAAGCTACAAGTGTTGTGTCTAATATTCCAAGTTTATATATTTATTTCACTAAGTTTCATTGATAAATATGGGTAAACGAAGGTCAAATCTTTCCATTTCGAGTTTCTAGTGTTAACAGACATCTGACAGATCATATTTTTTTAGTGCATTTTCACAACTAAGGTGGAAATCCTTAGTGGAGACTCTATTTTTATCTGATTTTTTTATAAATACAAAATTATTAGCCTCTGTCAAGTGATATTTGTTACTAATCTTTGCAAAGCCAGAAGGAAGAAGATATTTCTTCGCTAGGGATCCTACCAGGAAATTATTTCTAGAGATAGGAAAAACAAAGTCAGAAGGAAGAAGATCCTGGAGATTTTTTTGAGATTAGTAGTCAAGAAAAGAGATCTCCATTGAAGAAAGTGATCAGCCTCTTATTGAAAATTTCCATTCATGTGCTTATGAATCAGGTAGTCTTTTTGTGGAATTGATTTCTACATCTAGAGAGGGGCCTTCATTTGAATTTAAAAACTTTACTTCTCATTCTACCCCTGTGTTTTTCAAATTTTATAGGGTTTTCCAAGAAACAAGGCCTTCTGGGGGATATCCATTTTGAAATTTATACTCGTGTGTTTAAAGACCTCATGTCCCGATCGGGGATCATTTTTGAAATTTCCCTAAACATCCCTAAATGGTGTTAGTGTAGAAGATCATCTCGAGAGATTTCCAATGACTATGAGAACATGGCAAATGGACATCGGGAGCTCTAGTTATGTCCGGTCAAAGTTTGGTCAAAGGGAAAGTCAACTCTAGTCAACTGGTCAATATTGGACCAATCGCACTACGACACGTGGCAAAAGGCTTTGGAAAAAATTGAAGGGGTTTTATCCACCGGTCTTTGACAATCATGAAATGGTTGGTTTGATTTTCCAATCGTGGGTCGACATGTGGTCTTATTCATCATATATCATGTGGGTCAAATTTCATATTACTTTGTAATTTTTTTTGCCATACATTATTTCCATATGCCACGCATATATATATTATATTAATGTTCAAACATTAGTATTAAAACTCCACATAAACTGCCAAATTCTATGCTTCCACATGGAGGAGAGAAGGTGGTGAAGTGGTTGTTAGGGGGTTTAAAGCCATGCGTGGAAATCCACGTGGTGATCAAGGTGGGGGCGGTTATGCTCACGTGGTATTTTGACCACTTCACATGCATGGAAAAGGCTTTATAAAGCCTTAAAAATATCAACCCACAAAATGTGGGATTCACCCACTTACCTAATCTGCCACTTTGGGATATAATCCCATTAAAAATGCAAAATGGCTCAAAAAAACAATAAAACTCCAACCACCTCCACCGCTTTAACATTAGAATATGGAATTAAAGAAAAATCCACGGTAAAATGATAGGAGGCGGGATTTGATCCCCCAACCTCATAGGTCTAAATCCAATCCGCTAACCAACTCACCAAAGAAGCTCGCTTGGTTATAAAATGGGTCGTTTGAACTTATACATTGGGTGGCCATGTCTTTGCAAAGGATGATAGAGACCAGATCTCATAAAGTGCCATTTTTGAAAGCCTTGCACTCATAATGGGAACTCGGAGTAAAAATATGAAATAAATGAAATTCTGATTCGATTCCAACAATGTAAGATTTGATATTTTTTATTGAGTTTTAACCTATTTTTGGAAGCTTTGAATGCATATTTTAATAGGGATCTACAAGACAGCTAGTTGGAAAACATGAATTTCAATGCACTTCTGGTCCAAAATGTGACTTGGTGTAAAAATGAAAAGTGTTCAGAATTCGGAGATGATCTCAGATATATACTTTTTTTTTATAATTTTTTAAATCTCCACTTGTAGGTGTTTTTCTAACATAGTTGTAGGGAGATCACATTGTGAAAACACTGTAGGAGCCACAGATCATTCTTGGGACAGTTTCTGCTATTTTTCAGAGTTCTTGGGACATTTTTCAGCTGGGATTTTCAGGTTTTTATTCATTATTGGTTAATTTATTATTACTTTATTTTCAATATTATTAATGGATCGGTTCAATCTGAACCCAGGGACGTAGGAATTTCCGAACCCCGTAAACAATCTTGTTTGTTATCTGAGTGTTTTTCATTTTTGTAATTATTTATTTGTTATCTAAGTTTTCCACACTTCTATGGATGCATAATAATCAGAATTTAATCAATTTTTTGAGCTTAGAATACTTAAAATTGTTTAAGAAAATCATGATCTTTGGAAACTTTTAAAAGTGAAAAAAAAATACAACACACGTTTTCAAATCAAGTTTGGTATTAGAGCAATTAGATTGCGGATTAGCTTCTAATTGTGTTTGGAAATTTGGCTTCGCTTTCAATATTGATTTTAGTATTCAGTGTGCAGAAATTTTTGCGCTTGTTAATATTCTTTTGTAGTGTGCAGTTTTAGAAGTACAGGTTGTGTTTGTAGGAACCGGGAATCATGGGCAAGTCATCCAAACAGGAGCAATTGGATGAGCTTGAATCCATAAACCACCAACTCCAAGAAGAAAACTCTTTCTTGAGAGATAATTTTTATTCCTTAGAAGATGAAATAGTGTGGTTAAAATTTGAGCCACAATCCTCTATAAACAAGAAAGAGGAGTATGTCAACAAGATGATTGAAGAGAGCAAGAAGTTGATGGGATTTGTTAAAGAGTTGCAGGAAGAAGTACGGACCAAGGATGCCCTCTTGGAAAAGCTGCAACAAGGTGAACACAAGAAGGAAATTCCTTCCAAAGCAGATGCAGATACTATGAAAAAGATTACATTGTAAGTTGTTCACATTTTAATTCTTCCTCTCATTCAGTTTCAGATATTCCTTTGGGTCAGTTTGAAAAACACACTAAGGGAATTAGGTCTAAGTTAATGGTTAAGATGGGATTTAACAGAAAGGGCCTTGGTAAAAATGGAAAAGGTGATGCTAACCCAATACAGGTAGAGGATCAACCTCGGTTTGCAGGTTTTGGTTACTCTAGTGGGAAAATGGAAATTGGAGAAAGTTCCAAAGCAGCTGAAGGAAGACAAGCTTCCAACAGCCAAGGATCTATGCCATTAGAATTGCAGGATTCCACCATCAGGAGGAACAATGAAAGGTGTAAGAAAATAGGTAAAAGGGGTAATCAGATTCCAACTCCTTCCACTTACACTAAAAATAGCACTAAGGTAAAATCAAAGCCTAAAACTTCTAATACATTCTTTCAGTTGGAACAATATAGCTTTGGTAGGTAGAAGTATGCTTTCCCTTGCACATTTTGTGAAGGTACTAATAATTCTATTGCATATTGTTAGAAGAGGAAAAATTTGATTAAGAAGTTAATTCCTTTTGTGAATGATAAGGCAGGTGCTAAAGATCAATATCACCAAGGAAAGGCGAGAAATGGAAAGAATGTTACCTCTCCTACATAGGGGAATCATTCTTGTAGATAGAGTTATGAGAATGGTAAAATGGATAAGACTCCTAAAAATAGGGAAGTTAAATTTTTTTCCCATTCTAATAGGAATGGTCATGATGTTAAGGATTGTTGGTTTGTTCCTAAACAACAAAATTGGAAAGTTGTTAAAAAGAACAGTATTGTAAAACCAACCGTGCTAAACCTAACTAAAACTCATTGTGGTACTAAGAAGGTAAAACAACCAAAATGGAATAAACCAAGTGATTGGTTTGGAAAAACACTCATCAACTTTATATTTGCACTATAGTAAATATTTGATAGTAGGCAAGCAAAAAAAAAATTCAGAGCTATATTTTAGGGATTCCTGTTGATTGATAAGGATTTGTTCCTAAGTTGATATTTAAGCTTTGAAAATGAATGGAAACAACTGAAGAGAAGATTTGAGTGATAGGTTCATCATACTCATGTTTTGTTTTCTCATATTGGTTGGTAGTTCCATTGTTGAAAACACTATGCAGGGATAGGCATCAGTAGCATGTCTAAATTTGAAACTTGCAGTTGTAATCAACATAATCACAAAGTGTCAGTTGAACACTAGCTTCCATTATAGATGGGTGTTATTATCTGACTTATTATTTGTGATGGCGATACAATGTTTTGGCATATTCATGTTGATTCAGTTGTTGACTATAGCTATTTTTGGGCGTTGATAGTCTATTATATTCTGATAGTGAATACTTGCAGTTGTTAGTTTTAGGTGGGCAGTGGGCACTAGCCTAATTGTGGGTAGTTTAGATGTCTTGTATACTGATATGTGTTATGGAATTGTAATTTTTGGTAATCGGCCATATCACAAAGTGACAGTTGAACACTAGCTTTCCATAATAGAATGGGTGTTATTATCTGGTTAGTTAATTGTGATGGCATTACAGTGGGGTATGACAGATCACAGTTGTGTGCAGAGTTGACAGGGTTACAACGTTTCAGTTGAACACTAGCTTAATTGGGTGTTATTATCTGATCGGTTATGTAATTAGCTAATCAAATATTTGCATTTTTATTAACCTATAATGTTATTTCAAGTTCTTGTATGTGTTTGTGCAATGCAGGAAGAGATAGCATTATTTTTGGGTTGATAAACAACTTTTTGGGACAAAAAGCCTTTCTCAGTGGGGAGGTGTGATCAGGGGATCATTTTTGAAAGTTCCCTAAACATCCCTAAATGGTGTTAGTGTAGAAGATCATCTTGAGATATTTCCAATGACTATGAGAACGTGGAAAATGGACATCGGGAGCTCTAGTTATGTCCGGTCAAAGTTTGGTCAAAGGGAAAGTCAACTCTAGTCAAGTTTTTAATATTGGACCAATCGCACTGCGACACGTGGCAAAAGGCTTTGGAAAAAATTGAAGGGGTTTTATCCACCGGTCTTTGACAATCATGAAATGGTTGGTTCTATTTTCCAATCGCGGTGGACATGTGGTCTTATTCATCATATATCATGTGGGTCAAATTTCATATTACTTTGTAATTTTTTTGCCATACATTATTTCCATATGCCACACATATATATATTATATTAATGTTAAAACATTAGTATTAAAATCCATATAAACTGCCAAATTCTATGCTTCCATGTGGAGGAGAGAAGGTGGTGAAGTGGTTGTTAGGGGGTTTAAAGCCATGCGTGGAAATCCACGTGGTGATCAAGGTGGGGCGTTATGCTCACGTGGTATTTTGACCACTTCACATGCATGGAAAAGGCTTTATAAAGCCTTAAAAATATCAACACACAAAATGTGGGATTCACCCACTTACCTAATCCGCCACTTTGGGATATAATCCCATTAAAAATGCAAAATGGCTCAAAAAACAATAAAACTCCAACCACCTCCACTACTTTAACATTAGAATATGGAATTAAAGAAAAATCCACGGCAAAATGATAGGAGGCGGGATTTGATCCCCCGACCTCATAGGTCTAAAGCCAATCCACTAACCAACTCACCAAAGAATCTCGCTTGGTTATAAAATGGGTCGTTTCAACTTATACAGTGGGTGGCCATGTCTGTGCAAAGGAGGATAGAGACCAGATCTTAGAAAACGCCATTTTTGAAGGCCTTTCTCTCAAAATGGGAACTCGGAGTAAAAATATGAAATGAAGGAAATTTTAAGATGATTCCAAAGATGTAAGATTTGATTTTTTTTTTTTTTTAATCCTATTTTTGGAATCTTTGAATGCATATTTTAGATGGGATCTACAAGACAGCTAGTTGGAAAACACAAATTTCAATGCTCTTTTGGTCCAAAATGTGACTTGGTGTAAACATGAAAAGTGTTCATAATTCAGATATGGTATCGATATATGATTTTTTTCATATAAATTTTTAAATCTCCACTTGAAGGTGTTTTTCTAACACAGTTGCAGGGAGATCACATTGTGAAAACACTGTAGGAGCCACAGATCGTTCTTGGGACAGTTTCGCTATTTTTCAAATTTCTTGGGACATTGATTAGATCATTTGCAGGTTGTGATTAATTATTGGTTGTTTTTAAGAGTTATTGTACTTAATCTTCAATTTTATTAATGGATCGGTTCAATCCGAATCCGGGGACATAGGAATTTCCGAACCCCGTAAACAATCTTGTTTGTTATCTGAGTGTTTTTCTATTTTCTGATTATTTACTTGTTATGCAAGTTGTCCACACTTCTATGGATGCATAATAATCAGAATTTAATCAATTTTTTGAGCTTAGAATACTTAAAATTGATTAAGAAAATCACGATCTTTGGAAACTTTTAAAAGTGAAAAAAAATACAACACACGTTTTCAGATCATGTCCCTTATCAAATTGATTTTCCTCCAAGGTCACCTCCTCAAAAAAATATGGCCCATCCCCAGAGCTCCTTTTACTGTAAATACTTTTGGTCCTGTAATTTTAGAAGGATGGCTGGTTATCCAAATACAGTTCCCCAAGATGTAATAAATAGACTACCAAAGTTCCAAGGAAATAATGCTATATCTGGTGATCAGCAATTAAAGCTTTTAATTAACATGATGGAAGACTTTGAGATTAAACTTGAAGACGTATATATCAAATTTTTTTCCATACTTTGGAAGAAGATGCAAGGACTGGTATAAAGCTTTGTGAGATAATTCCATTGATTCTTAGACCAAAATGGATAATGCTATTAGATTACATTATGGTGACAAAATGGACCCTATGTTTCTTTTGTCGAATTTGAAAATATTAAAAAGAATCCTAATTAGTCAGTGCATGAATTCAACAATATATTTAATAAGAAATTGAGGAGATTTCCTGTGATGAATCTTTCCTTATAGATTATTAAGATAAAATTTATAAGAAATCTACTTACTATTTGAGGGACAAAAACCCTACCAATTTGAGGCGGGCCTTTACCATGGCTCTACAAATTGAGAATAACATTAAAGAAATTGAAAAACCACCTAAGATGGAAGGTGTGAAACTGGTTAACCTGGAATAACCTCAAGCAAGTAAGGCTACTGATTTGGAGGAAGTTGTGAAAACTTTGGTAGGGGCTACCAAAGAAATCTCATACAAATTAGCCTGGCCAAAGAAAGGAATTGGGTATAGTTCACAAGTCCAGCATAAGCAACAAGGCCAAGAAATATTTTCTAATCATCCTAGGAATGAGCAGATATCTGATGTTAGAGGCAAGGTACCCATGGGATCTACAAATAGACATCCCCAAGCTAGGGAAAACAAAATGGTTCATGATCCTTTGGCTTCTAGAGTTATTGTTGCTAAAGAAACAAATGTAATTGATTGGTGAGATAGTTATTTCATGCCCCATGCTCCATCTGAAGTAGATCATCAAGTTGAAGAGGAAGATGATGATGATAACACTGATGATGATGCATGCATGATGGAGTTCTCTATAAGCTCACAGTAAGGAGAAACTTCAACTAAGGTAATAAGTGCTAGAACTGGTGCTAATTTTTGGGATTGCATTCACTGAGTATCTCTTCTTCCTCTCTCTCATAATTTAGAAATAGATATTGTAAAATCTTTTGAATTTCCCAGTAATGACTTTCAATAGTTAAGAGCTTTAATGATAAATAAGTATGATGGAGAAATCCCATCTGAGGAGGATAGGCAATTATTGATGAACCTTTTTGTTTCTCAAGAAAAGGATTATAATACTAGGAGTAGAGTTGTCAAAGGAGCATGGCCTCAAGCCAAACCTAAAAATCCATTTCTTAATAATATTCCTAAAGAGGTTCCTAAGAAATATATACCTTCCAAAGGCCTTGATGTCCCAAACAAGATTCATACTTCTCATGCCCAAAATGTCAAAAATCCCGTGCCATCTGATGAGTTAGTCAATATCCCTTCCAGTGTTGCCTTGCCAAAGTGTGTTCCACATGACATTTCCCAAGGTTTTAGTCAAATAAAAGTTTAGTGTTCCAATTTTTGAGATGCCTAGGATTCTTGAGCACAAGAAGAGGTAATTTAAGTATTTGGGATTGAAAGAAGAGACAAGTACTCCAAGTAGAAATGTAAACATTATGCAGACCCCTCCAATCATTGAAGAGATAAAAACACCACCAATATTGGAAGAGATAGGTGAACCACCTGAGGTTTATTTGGGAACATCCTTGGTAGAGTCTCAACTAAATGTAGATCCATTCTTCACCACTCTAATCATTAAGGACAAATTGCTACACAATTGTATGTTTTATTCGGGAGCATCATACAATGTTCTACCTATGGAAGTCATGAATGAACTAGATATCAAAGTAACAACATTATATGGGAAGTGTACTGCCATGGATTCTAGAGAGGTGCCAGTGGTGGGATGTGTGAAAGGTTTGGTGGTACAACTTACAGCTTATCTGGGTAGGAACTTGAAACTTGATGTTGTTATTGTTAATTGGCCAACCAAGTGGGGTATGCTCTTGTCTAGAAAATTGGCTGCAAGTGTTGGTGGGAGTGTTCAAATTGATATGTCCTATGCCACCATCCCAATTAAGGACAGCCTTGTCAAGTTGCATGGAGAAAACAAAATGTTGCACCTCATTGAAGATCCCAACAATGCATCCTATGAAATGTTGTACACAAGTGTTGATGCCGAAAACTTTATTGGATTTTCTAATGGGAAAGAGAACAAAATGGATCAATTTAAGAGTCTTGAACAAGTAGGATCTCCATGGAATTTTTTTTTTTATGGAGCTTGCTCCAAATTTGGAAATTGAGCTAGTGTAGTTCTTATTTCCCCAAGCTTGGAAGATTTTTTTTTTCTTTCAAAATTAACTTTGAGTGTACTAAAACAATTGTTGAGTATGAAGCATTGTTTTTAGGTTTGAGAATTTCTAGGAAATACTATGTTAAAGAAATCATTGTTAAGGGAGATTCAAAACTAATTGTTAAAATATCGAGAAAATTGTATGCTACTAAAAATTAGAGAATGAAACAGTACAAGCATGCAGTCTGGGACTTGATTGAGATTTTTGATTCATTTAACATTTTGCATCATGATAGGAAGTTCAATGTTATGGCAGAAGAGATTCCAGTATTGGGATCTCGGTTTGATAATCATGTAATGTCTCCATATTGTGAATACGATGTTGAACTGTTAACAAGGCCATATGTCCCTGACAACATTAAACATTGACAAAGTTTTGACGATGACGCTTAGGTCAAATGATTTTTGTATAAAAAATGGGATTTTTCTAATCATTGTATTGATTGGGAGCCAATGATGTGTGCAGGAGAAGGTAAAGAGACTTTTTTTGGAAAAGACATCATCCAACAGAAAACTAATACCATTCCTAGAGGTTTGGTTGCTCTTGAATCAAACTTTGACAATGTTGATTGCATTATTAAGAGACATATAACAGCCTCAAGGGATTTTTAGAAGCATGAAATTGGTATAAAGGAGAAACCTAGGAAAATTTGGTTGGGAAGAAATCTGGACAAGGAGGAAAAACAGTCATATGTCCAGTTGATGAAAAAATATAAGGACCGCTCGGCTTGGTCTTATTCTGAGTTGAAGGCATATAGAGAGGATCTATTTCAGCATGAAATTCCTTTAGAATATAATGCAAAGCCATTCAGGAAGAAATAGAGGCCAATCAATCCACTCCTATCTCTTAAAATTCAAGAAGAACTGAAGAAACTAAGGGATGGAGGGATCATTTAGCTAACAAGGTATTCTTCTTGGGTTGCAAACTTAGTGCTAGTAAGAAAAAATAATGGTGATATCAAGCTGTGCATGGATTTTAGAAAACTGAACAAAGCGTCAATGAAGGATAATTATCCTTTACAAAGCATGGATAGCATACTACAATTAGTGATTAGTTATGAGCTACTTTCCACCTTGGATAGTTTCTCTGGCTATAATCATGTGGTTATGAAGGAATCAGAAAGAATTATGACAAACTTTACCACTCCTTGGGGAACTTATGTCTATGTTAGAATTATCTTTGGTTTGATGAACTTTGGAGCAACCTTTCAAAGAGCAATGGATGTTCCTTTTTCTGGTTACATTAATGATTTTATTGTTGTTTACCAAGATGATGTGACTTTGTTTTCCAGAAAGAGTGATCACTTGCAGCACTTGGAAAAAATGTTGATAAGATGCAAAGAGTATGAAATTTGACTCAATCTAATGAAGTGCCATTTCGGAGTGCAGAAGGCAAAGTTTCTTGGTCACATTGTATCAAAGGATAGTGTCATGATTGCTCCTGAGAGGGTATAGGCCATTAGCAAGGTCCCAATTCCAATAACCAAGAAGGGAATTCAGTCCTTCTATAGGAAAATAAGTTTTATCAGAAGATTCATATCAAAAAAAAAATTGTTGACCATTCCAATTACTTGCATGCTAAAGAAGGAACAAGTTATCAAATGGGAAGAGACTAACATTTAGGATTTCAATGGGATCAAGGACACATTAAAGCATGCCCTTGTTTTAGCATCTCTAGATTATAAGAATCCTTTTAGATGTTTTATTTTTCTTCAAAGAACACTATTGCATTTGTCTTGTTGCAGAAGGATGATGAAGGGGATGAGAGGAAAATTACCTTTTTCAGTAAGGCATTGGAAGGGGATAAGTTGAAGTACACCATTATGGACAAGCAAAAATTTTCCTTCGTAAAAGCAACAAAGGTTGTAAGAACTTACATTTTGAGCTCTAAAGTTGTTGCTTATGTTCCCCAAACCATGGTGAAATATGTCTTATCATAGATGGAGGTCTCAAGAAAAATATGCAGATGGGTGAACAAGTTGCAGGAGTATGACATGGATATCCAAACCATGAAATTGGTAAGAGGTTTGGGCTTAGCTAAACTTATGGTTGAGAGCAACATGCAAACTATTGAGGTGAATGAAGTAGAAGAATGAAGGGTAGATTTCATTGAAAATTTGATGAGTTCTGAATGGTACAAAGATATACTTTTTAATCTTAGAAATCTATACTGCCCTGAGTATTTGAGTAAAAAACAGAAGAGGGATCTTAATTTGGCTTCCTAGAAATATGTCATTACTAATTTTGTGTTACCTTGAAATAACCCTAAGGGAGTTATCTTAATGTGCATTACTGAGGATGAAGCACCCAAGATAATTGTTGATCTCAATGGAGGAGTTTGTGGGGGGAATTTTACTGGAAAAGTCACAACACACAAGATCTTGAGGGCTAGTTATTGATGGCCAAACTCTTTTCAAGGATAAAAATTTGTTGGTTAGAATATGTTAGAGTTACTATCATTTTTCTAGAAGACTGAAAGCTTCAAACTCCCTTCCTTTGCAGCTTGTATCAATTGAAGCCTCGTTCAAGCAATGGGGAATGGATTTCATTGTTGAGATTTGAGACCCTTCAAGTGTTGGCCATAAGTGGAATCTTGTAGCCACTTATTACTTCACTAAATGGTGAGGCAATCCCCACCAAGAGAGAAACACACCAAATTATTATGGACTTCATGCCGAACCATATCATCTGCAAGTTTGGAGTGCCCATTAAAATTTTTGCTTACAGTTCCATAAGCTTCAGAACTAAACCTTTAGTGGTAATGTATAAAGAATATGGGATCAATTTGACATATGCCTCCAACTATAAACCCCAAGGCAATGGACAAGAAGATTCCACCAATAAAAATCTATTAAAGATCATTAGGAGAACCTTGGAGGTGAACAAAAGGAGGTGGAGTAAGTAGTCGAAGTTTTTTGTTTGGAATAATAGAATTATTGTTAAAAGAGCTACTGGAAAAATTCCATTTGAATTAGTGTATAAAACTCAAGATCTGCTGCCCCTGCATATGAAATTGTCCTTATATTAATTCATTCAATAACTAGAAGATTAAGAATTTAGTCCATATGATGCTTGCATTAACCAGATTGTTTAATTTGATGAAGAAAGGAGGGCATCTCACCAAAGGCACATGAAGATCAGAGAAAAAGTGAAGAATTTATTTGACAAGAAGGTAACACCCAGAGCTTTTAGCATTGGAGATCTTGTGTTGTTATGGGATAACATGCATGAAGATAAGGGGAAGATAAGGGAAAGCGTGGTAAATTTCATGCATTATGGATTCACCCTTACTTCATTGACATTTGAATTGGTGAACATACCTTATTCGTGAAGGGCTTGGATGGGGAATTACTTAAATTACCTATTAATGGCATGCATTTGAAACATTTCCTTGATTGATTCCCCAAAATCAAGATGAGCATCATTTTTATAGTGTATAGTTCATTGTTTTCTATATGTCTTTTGTGTTTTTGCTCATTCTAGTCCTTGGTGACCTGGTTTTGTTGGTTTCTTGGTTTGTTTTTAGGAGATGGTTATGGTTTTCTTCTTTGCAAGTTGACTCCTTTTCCTAATGGATTTTTTTTGGAAACTGGTTTGTTATTTGGTTCTTGTTTCACTCACATGGAGTTCCCATCCCTGAGTCAGAGCTGATGTTTGTGCTCAAATTAGTTTCACCCTGTTTGCTATTAAAATCCCTCAGTTTGTGGCCTCTTTCACATTTTTTATCTCCCCATGTTGGTGCTCGAAGACTCTGTCCTCCATTTGGTCTCCATGGTTAGTCCCTTCCTTGGTCGAAGATCAGTTGAAAATCTAGAATTTGTTCTTCGTTTCTCTGTCCATGTGAAGGTGTATGTAAATTCGGGGTAAAACTTTGGTTGTTCCTTTCCTTCCATTTTCCACAGTCATGTGTTGTTGTCCCTGAAATTTTTGTCCCAAATACCTAAGGAAACATAATTGAATGTAGCTCATAGGATCATGTGTGAACCTTACAAAATTTCTAAATCCTCTTTCCTTGAATAAAAATTCATCTCCAAGCTACAATGGTGGTTCCCCTCCATTTTTACAATTTTGGTGTGTTTTTCCCCTCAAAATTAAATCTCTGTATCATTGGAAACGTGGCCCTTTTTGGTTGGATGCGGCTCGACCAAACACTCTAAAACTTTGTGAATCATTTCAACCCAAAATATATCCATGTGGAGGAATGATGCTCATTTGAATAATCACCTCTTTTTTTTGCCTTGGAGTTGCATCAGTTGTATACGTGGAGAATTCCGCTGCTTTTCTCAGATTTAGACAAATTTTTCATGCAGCTAGTATAATTTTTTCGGGCCATGGACACATGGTGGGATGGCACTCATTTGAAGATTTTCCTTAGGGTCCCACCTTAAAAAATGTGATAGACGGATAGGTGGAGGATTTTTCCAGCTCCGCTCTGTAGTTAAAATTTTTGAAGAAATTTTCCAAGGCCTGGGATACGTGGTCAGCCCACACTCATTTAGAGTCTTCGCTCTTGGGGACCATCTTGAAGTTACACAATAAAGACACATGGATGTTTCCACTGGGCCTTCCTTTACTTAGAATTTTTAAGAAACTTCATAAAAGGCTTAAGATACATGGAAAGACCACGCATGTTTGGGGATTGACCCCTGAGTTTTATTTTGAAGAAGTTCTAGGAGGAAACTTGGAGACTTCCACTCACTCTACCTTTGTTCTTGGAATTTTCAACGGCCGAGGAAGAATGTGTCAGACCTTAGACACATGGTGCCCTCACTGAACTTTCAAACTTTTTAACAGACTATACTAGACTGAGACACGTGTTGAGCTCATGCTTGTTTGGGGTCTCTACTTTTCAGGACCATCTCAAAATGCACCATTAACACACGTGGTGCTTCGAAAAGTCAAAAGGTGGGGAGGCGGGCCATCGAGGAAACTTGTGATTTTTTTCCCTTATTGTTAATAATATTAAATTCATCAATATGTCTCGTAAACCCGACAAAGAATAGTCACAATTTTCTTCAGTCAATAGCAGAGGTGTGGACTTTCTAGGGAAATTTGGAAATATTTCCTTTTTCTGAAAAAGGGGGTTTAAGTGTAAAAAGGAAGTTGGATCCATTGGAACCCACATCAGAAACTAAAGGCGAAAGGGTGGAGAAGTGGGGAAATTTGGAAAATTTTCCGCTTGCCAAAAACGAGGTAAAATAGTAGAATTGAGCCGCGTTTCCTCTGGGACCCACATTAGGACATGTGTCAAGTGCATGTTTCAAAGGTGGAGGGGCGGAGAAAAATCAAAATTTTACATTTTTCCCAAGAAGTTGTAAAAGGTAAGAAGAAACCCCAAGCATGTTTTAACTCGGATCTCCCACATAGACGGTAAAAATTCAAAAGGGAAATCGATGATAATTGGGCATCTCGTATCCGATTTTCTATTTTTTCTCCAAAGCTCTTGGGGATGTGAAATTTTATGATTTTTATCATTTCTTAGTGGCTCCTACACGCCAAATGAAGAGAAAAATTAATTTCATATCCCGATTTGGTGGGGAAGATCTTAAAACATCTTTTACCATAAAGATGTAATGATCATTGTCGGATTTGATCTCGATTTTTCGATCTTTCTTTCCTTGGAAGAAAAGAAACCAGTTGATGTCTTGGTTTTGTGGGGAAGATTTGAAAACATATTTTACCATTAATATGTGATCTCGAATATCAAAATCAATATGATTTGCCAATCTTTCCGTTGCATGCAAGAAACGAGGTTTGAAAAATTAGAGTTGGAATTAATTGGCTTGTGAAGTGAAGAGTGACTTACCAGGTGAATAATTGAATGCTAGAAATATTTGAAGATATTTTCCCTCTGAGCACCTGACAAATTTTTACAAATCTGATTATGGGAATCACGATCAGAATCGTAACAAGCAATGGTGCTTTGAATGTTTTTGGTTTTGGGGGGAAAAATATGTCATAGATTAAATGTTATAAATTACATAAATTTGTCATGAAAATTTTTGGAGTGTTAGAGGTCAGGAGATAATTCCTAAGAGAAAATTTTGGCATATCCCACTTTTCTAAGAAATCATCCGAGGAACTTGTTTACTTCTTTTTTGTTAAATTTGATCATGTCAAGTTTGTTACAAGTGTACAGTCATTGACAAGCTCTAAGATTGTTCTAGAAACTTTCCGATTCTGATGCATTTAATCAACTATGAGTAAACATGTGTTTTATTTTTGAGAAAAATTGTGTTTGCTTGATTTCTGAATGTCTGCAAACAATTTTTCTTGTTCCCGTTGAAATCTTACATTGAAATCTTTGTGAATCACACAAGATATTATCCTTGTCATAGTTTGGTGGAATCTGTAATTTCATTTATCATAATAGCTTTCATTTGATAGTGAAATAAACAAATTTAAAATAACTTTACTCCTAGCATGAAGATAAAATTGTTTGTTAGCCTTTAAGGGTACCTTAGGCATGATAAAACAAATGTTGACAATGTTCAATTAAGTTTTTCAATATGATCCTTCATTTTGGATTCTTAAATTTTGTGTGAAAACATGTTGATATGGGCTTCACTGAAGCACACTTTCATGTTAAAGGAACATTTAGCTATTTTGAAGCATTATGTTGATCAAACCTTTCATTTTTGTAAAATATCTCAAAGATCTAGCAAATCAAAGTCCATTCTACCTCACCTCCCACTACAATTCATTTATAAACAACCAATCCATTCCATACTACCCCTGTTTATCCTGTGTGTGTAAAAATGCATAATTTCTATTACCAAAACATACGGAAGCAATCTGGTTTTCATTGTCTTTAGTATCCTAAACCTTGCTTTAAAAATACCTCAATTATCTAGGGTGACAACTCATGAGAGTTAAATTTTTGTTGTATTGATCATATTTTCTTCAAGGTATTCTTAATAACTTTGTAAAGAAGGAAATATCCATCTCCTCCACAAATAGCAGGCTAGAAAAGGGTCCTCTCACCCTAGTTAACAGCACAACCATATAGTAGTGAGGATAGATCAAATCCTCTTAAGGGTGTTACCCATTTCTCCACATCCGAGTGATAAAGAGAAAGCTGCATTTTTCCTCTGGTACAAAATAAAACACAACATGATGTGCTTTTATCTAAGCTTCCTATTAAATCTATGATGCTACTCAGCTTCTGAGGGAGAATCAATTTTGGTACCAACAGGTTGTCTTACACCTATCTTCTTCACGTACAAGAATTTGATTTTATCCATTGTATCCATCTAATAGGAACAACTTGTCCGAACATGACATTTTTCTTAAAATATGATCCATGCTGGGAAACATGTAATGATATGTTAATGACGCTATATTAAGATCCCTAAAATCCACCCATAATTGGATTTAACCATTCTTTTTCCTAATAGACACAAGGTTGGTAACCCAACTTGAATATTTAATGGGGAAAATAATTCTGAATGAATTAGCTTGGATAACACATTCCTCATACATGGTTTAATTTTTGGATTTATAGGCCATTTGTTCTACCTTACAAGATTTGAGTTTAGTTGTAATTCAATCGTGTGCTAAGCCAAAATAGGATCAAAACCTCTTAGATCTTGGTATTTCCAAAAAAATACATCAATAAATTATTTACATAAGTTAGCAAAAGATTTATTTTCTACAAAGGAATATATATTTCCAATCTGTAATGTTTCACTTTCAATAATTGAGATCTCTTCATAATAATCATGATGGGTAGAAATTTAACATGTCTTTTCTGAGCTAATCATGATAATTGAAAATTCCCTCCAAAGTGACAAGCCCTTAGGGAAATTTATTTGACTTCAGCTATATAATTTTTTCTCCATATTGGTGTTGCAATTTAGCTTGCCTTGCTGATGAAAATTCAGCCTCTTCTTACAAAAATCTACAGATTTGTTTGTTATCTTCGAAAACATACCAATTTTCTTCATTATTAGGAACTAAAAGTTTGATTACCAACTTTATGTGTGGGTGAATTTTGTCATTTTGCATCTTTTCTAACACTTCAAAGCTGGCTCCAATCTTTCAATGTCTGTCTGGATGCTTATTGTTGTCTCTTGTGATAAAGTGTATGTTAAACGCTCGAAAATAATAAATTAAATCATGAACTTTGTGTTTGTAATATTTCAGCAAAGTGGATTTTTGCAAAAATTGTAGTCTTTAACTTGATTGATGAATAACTCAGAATCACTAAAAATTGTAATGTTTTGATTGCTTTCTTTCAGTAGCCCAATAGAGGCCATATTCATTAGCATATTCATTAACATTACATGTACATGACAATTTCAGTCTTAAAACTGAAAAAATACCTTTGTTATGAAGAGGAAGTAAGAAGAAAACCTACACCTTTTCCTTTATTATTCTTTGCTCCATCAAAATGTAACTGCCATCTACCTTCATCTTTACTTTCTATTTTTGAAATCAAAGTAATAAGCATGTTTTCTTCATGAAGACAATAAACACCAAGTAATCCCTCTTATAATTCTTTGTAAGGATCGAAGCATATTATTCTTGAATTTTTTCATCTATAAAAATATAGAAACACACACCACACAAGAAATTTTTGCATTAGTATAAAAATCATCCTGATCTATGGCTACATAATTTGCAACAACACTTGAAACATGAGGTTCATTGTGGAACTTAGATAATGGATCTGAATTCAATGTTACTTCAGTTCCATATCTTGTGGTGAAGAAAAATATAATACCAATGAGAAGAGAGATAACCACCTACCTTTTTTTTTAAAGTCCCTTGACAGGAAGAGAGAAAAATTGGGTGACAGAAACACAATTGTTATACCTTGAAGAATTGAAACATTTGGAAAAAGATGCAAAGTTACCTATAGATTTTTTATGACACCAACTCTGTTGGATGTTGTCCCATAAAGTTGTAAAACACTCTTTTTGGTTGGTTCATAGTATAACCCAAGTTGTTCTACAATATATTTGTGCATAATTGTGTTCATTTCACCATTGTCCACCATACGGTTGTGAACTAAATGGTCCCCAATAATAAGATGTAAATAAGAGGGAGGTGGTATCCTTATGTCATGTGCATTTCACACCTTTTGAACCATCCACCTAAGATCTTTCATTTATTCTTGAACAATTATCATGCTTTATCATGCTTTTTCTCACATAGTTTTGAATAAATCAGTAACTTAACAAGCTATTTTACAAGGATACCCGCTTTCATAGAATATTAAGAACATCCTATAATGAATTACTCATGTTATGATTTTTATAGTTTCAAAAATATTCAATGATGCCGTAAAAGTATTTGAATAAGCTTTAGAAAAGTAGATTTTGCTTCTGATGTATTTGTAATCTAGATATGTATAAATAAGCTTTTAGGTCCCTGGTTTTTTCTTCTTTTTCTGCTCTTTAGAGGCTGAAATAGGGATACCTAAGTTTTATCAAGAAGTTGGTAAAATAAGATCTTTCTAGTTTTTTTCTTCATCTTTAACTCTTTTATGAGATCTAGTCATAACTGCACAAAAATCATCCTCATGAATCTAACAAGAGTTTTATCTGGATGTGTTTGACTTTGATTATCTAGTTATAGACTATATAAATAATGTTTGATTGGGATTAGGAAACAAGATTCATATTCAAATGAGCATTTGAACAACTAGAAGGATGATTCTTTTGATTGCAAGGAGTACACCAATCTTATTAGGCCATATTAATTGGTATAAGAGCACTAGAATTACTAGGGGCGGCCTTAAAATCATTTTGTATCTTCAAAAGATTTCTTTAATTATTATTTTGCTGATATGGCTACCTATTTTCTTCAAAAGGAGCTTGGTAAGGCCTAGCAAACTATGTTATTTTGTTCTCTATTGATGTTAGCTTATTTCTAAATCTTTTCAAGGTCTTATGTATCTCAAGTAAGGTCATTTGATTGTGTTGTTATAGTAGTTAAAGTAGGATGTACCCATTCAATAGGTGTTGGAATAGGGGATAGATATGAAATAATAAGCATAGAAGGCCTTGCAACTAATTTTCCATCTTGAATAAGGTTTTTTTCAGCCTTTATATAATGGCATAAGCTATTGGGAGTGTAAATCCTCCCATGGACTGTATCATGGTTGTAATATCACTGTTTAAATCTCTCGAGATAATGAAGAAATGCATGATCAACTTAAGGATTAACAGTAGGAGGTATTTTTTCCCATGTCGTAGAAAATATTAACTTGAATTTTTTTATAAACTCGTGTAGGGAACGTTTAATTGTGGACAATTTCTTTATAACATATATGATAAGATTTATCATCAAATTATTTGCATAATGCTTCACTAGATTGATCCCAAGTGGCTATTATACCTAGTTCAAAAATTATCTACCATTCAAGGGCTTGTGCTTTGAAAGAATTAACAAATAGTATTATGGCTACATCTTCATGAGTAATATGATAGACTAAATAGAGGGCTGAAATATCTCTAATATGCTTAGCAGGGGTAATCCGATTTTCACCCATAAATGATGGAATTCCTTTTAAGGAAGAAGTCAATATATCATTGTAAACAACAATTAATAAAAAGGCTACAATTTTTAAATGTAACAAAATATCATTGTCGTTTTGAGCCATTGGAATAATTGGGATCCAGATTACAAGATTAAGTCCAAGGAAGGAGGGGTTGTAAGATTTGATCTTGTTATAAGGTAAGGTGTTTCCAAATCTTCTTATTCTAGTACAATTCAAAGGTAATGAAATATAATTAGCAGGAATTACTATTACCGATGATCTTGTAGTCACTTTAGACATGGAACATGATAAGATATTAGTCTCAAATTATTTATGGAGTCACCAAATGAATTCTTATTTGAATATTATATTTTTATAACTTATCAATTGTTGTTCTCATCCCACCAAGTGTACCAAAAAATATTATCTTTCATAACTACACCCTTTTTGAGGGTTGGAAATCTTCTAACTTTACTTCTCCCGAATTTTACTGAGATAAAATTCGGACACCTCATGAGTGTGGGTCTCCTAATTTGAGGTGAATCTCTACATTTACAAGGCTAGTTCCTTCTTTGGATGTATCCTAAAACTAAAACTTGTGGGGTTTAAGGGTAAAAGAGATGGCTAAAATTGTAATTAAATGGGGGTGATACACCTAAAGTATTGAGGGATTGACTTAGAAACATGCAAAATATACCGAGAATAAGTTAAATAAGAAACAATCTAATGGTTTTAAGCTAAGCTCAAGCCAAACAATTTTTTGTGAGGGACTTCTCACAACAACACAACAAATAATTGAAAACTAAAATTAACGGAAAGATTTAATTTACAACAAGGTAAATAACATAAACAAGATTAATTAATTCAGGGAATGTAATTCAAAATAATTACTATCAAAGCATGCCACTGCAAATAATAGGAAACAAAGTAACTGGTTCTCATTTAGGACCAATTCTAAAAAAAATTGTTATAGCACTCACTAAATAAAAAAATTCCTCCACAGTGCCTTGCAAGTGCACACAATAAATAGAAAAGTATTCACCAACCCCCATAAAAATATACTTAAGTCTTACTAGTGCTTGTATGAAATTAATATCCATTAACTTGATTTTAAAAAGGGCTAATAATAAGCATGCAAGAATGTTACAATGCAAAAAAAAAACTTCAATTTTCCAAAAATACCCCAAGTCAAACTGATTTAACTATTCTCTAGTTATATGATGTGTACGGTTACTTTTGGATGGCTAAGATAATTTATGAGTGACTATTTAACTGTTAGTTTTATCCTTGTCTTCATGTTCAAACTTCCTTTATCAAGTGCATGTCTTTTGTCTTGTACTTGACGCGACACCGTTCTGTCTCTAGTGCATGCATGCATGATTTTGTCTTCATCTGTAAGATTAAATAATCAAATTTCCTTTTCTAAGTTGATATGACACTTTTTACGTGGAAAATTGATCATATTTTGATAATTATTTATTTGTATCTTTTTCCCAATGCCACCTATGCATGAAAAGGTTATTATGTCTCTTTCCTCATTGTGAAGGGGATTTGATCTGTTGGTATCCAAAAAATTTCTCTTTTTTAAGCTAAGAAACATCACAGATTTGACATGGAGCTTAGAGATAGATAGATCATAATGTGTGTCATTTTGTAGCCAAGGATGAGATCTAAATGGACCTTTGTCACTCATATTTGTGGAGAGATGGATAAAACCTTCAAGAGGATTTGAAATATCATCACTACTTTAGGTCGTGTGTTTCGACCGGGGTTAGAGAACCCATAGTGTAACCTTTGTTTGATTAAGGAGATGGAGATATCCTTCTTTTGCACAAATTTTATGAAGAAAACCTTGGGAAAATAAGGTCAACACTCCATAATTTAACTCTCAAGAGTTGTCACTTCTAAAATATGGAGATACTTTCAAAACATGCCTAAGGTTACTATAAAAATTATTAAATCCTGATTGTTCTACATATTTTAGTAAATAGATTTTGTTCCTTTGTGGATATACAGGGAAAACAGGGGTATTTTATGATGGATTCATGATTTTTGAATGATTTTGGTGGGAGATTAATTAGGATAAAGTTGATTATACAAAATCTTTGAGAAACTTCACAACAATGGATACGTCAACAACATAAATCTTCAGAATAGTTAAGACCTTCCTTCAACTAGAAGGTGTGCTTCAATGGAGGCCTAGATCAGTATGTTTTCATACAATATTTGAGAATATAACATGAAGGATCAAGTTAAAAGACTCAATTAAACACCAAAATCTCTTATCAATCATGCCTAAGGTACACCCAAAGACTTACAAATAATCTTTATCAAAAAATGATACTGAAGTGATTTTTAATTTGTTTATCTCAAAATAGGATGAAGGCCCTTCTTGAAATGAAATTGAAAATGCCAGTAAACTATCATAGGGATGATATCTTGTGTGATTTCACAAATATTTCAATATAATATTGCAATAGGAACAAGACAAACTTTTTGCAGACATTCTAAAACAAAGAAAAAACTAATTGCTCTAAGATTGACACAAATTAATTTAAAAAATTCTTAGATTCATCAGCAGGGGAAAGCTTCCAGAGAAATCTAAATGCTCGTCAATGGCTATACATCTGCAACCAACTTGACATGATATAAAATCTAACACATAAGAAATTAATAGATTATCTCAGATTGGTCTCTCAAGAAGACGACTTTTCTCAAACTTTCTCTTAAGAATTCAACCCCCAACAATTTACAAGAGTATTCTCATTCAATTTATACATTTCAATCGCTAACTCAACAAAAAAATTTTCCCCAAAAAGAATAATATTTGAGGGACCTTTGCTTGCTACCAATTTTCCGATAAATCAATGTTTAAAAATTCAGATCCGAGAGCTACCACGTGGACCGATTATGAATTGATCACATTTCTCAATCCTTTGACTAATGACTAGGATGCCATGCCAAAACGTTTTTGAAATCCTTCTAATCATTATGATTCTTTGATGTGATAAATCATCATTTTAATCATTTTCTGGAGGCTCTGCATAGCTGGATCTAATAGGTAATCCTATTCACCCTCGAGGCAATACCTTTTTCATTTTCTCGCACTCTACAACCTTCATCATTCCATCCTTTTCCCTCTTTTTCCTCTACAACTCTCTCCCGCATCAATCTTCTCTGGTAATTCTCATTTTTTCAAGTGCTCGAGCAATTCCAACTTCAAAATATTGACCTTAACAATCCATGGACTCACAAATTAAGTTCTGAATCCATTTAATGACACTTTGTAGAAAAAACAACAAGGAATTTCATCAAAAAATTATGAAAAATAGTGCGTATTCGCATCTCCAAGAGTCTTAGAGAAAAAATGGTAGAAAAACAGTGAAATGCACAACAACCATTGATTCTCCCCTTCTCTACTTTATTTTATAGCCATCCATGTGTTTCCTTGGTGTAACTACAAAGGAGAAGTATAGGGGCAAGTTTCCAAACAAGCGCAAGCCTTCCACATGCCCTGGGCCCAAGAAAAACAAGTTTTGGCCTTTGAAAAGTCTAAGTAAAAAGGAGCCAGCAAAAGCCTCCATGTGTCTCAATGATGCATTTTGAGATGGTCCCCAAAAGCAGAGACCCCAAACAAGCGCAGTCTCACCACGTGTCTCGGTGTGAAAGAGTTGTTAAAAACATTGAACGATCACTAGAAGGAGGCATGTGTCTAGAGTTTGAGACAATTTTCCTTGGCCATTAAAAAGTCCAAGTAAGGGAAGAGTGATTGGAAGCCTCCAAGTTTTCTCCTAGAAATTCTTCAAAATAAAATTTAGGGGTTGGTCCCCAAACACGCACGGTCCCTCCACGTGTCCCAAGCCTTAGAAAATTTCTTCAAAAAGTTTAAGTATAGAATGGAGCAAATGGAAGACTCCACATGTCTCCCTATCAAAATTGTTAAGGTGGGACCCTAAGGTGGATACTCAAATGAGTTTTAACCCTCCACATGTCCATGGTTTTCAAAAACTTTACCGATCGCATGAAAAAATTGTCTATATCTTCAAACACGGTGAAAACATCCACGTATCTCCCTGTCACAATTGTTAAGGTAGGAACCTGAGGTGGATCCTCAAATGAGTTCCGAACCTCCACGTGTCCATGGTCTACCAAATCTATATCAGCTAAATGAAAATACTATCTAAGTCTGGGAAAGGTAGCGGAAACCTACACATGTCTCCCCAGCGTAACTCTAAGGTCAAACCGAAAGGTGAATTTTTAGACGAACACCGACCCTCCACGTGGACAAGCTTTGAGTTGAATCGTGCCTTAGAGTTTCAAATTTCCCCACCGAGCCACATCCAATGAAAAGGGCCACATTTCCACAGATGCTGAGATATAAATTTGGTGGGGAAAAACACACCCATTAAATCGTAAAATGTAGGAAAATCACCATTTGAGCCCAGAAACAAATCATTCTTCAAGGAAAAAGATTTTGGAAATGTTATAAGGCCCAAATATGATCCTCTGAGATGCATCCAATCACGTTTCCACATATATTTGGGACAAAAAAAATGGGGACAACAAAACATGACTGTGGAAAATGGAAGCAAGGGGAAAAAACCCAAGTTTTCGCCCAACTTATAGATCTTTTCACATGGATAGAGGAACGAAAAACAAATTATGGGCTTTAAATGATCCTGACTAAGGAAGGGACTAATTATGGAAACCAAATGGAGGACAGAGTTTTCATGCATCAATATGTGGAGATAAAAAACACAACGAGCCAACAAACCTGACGAATTTCAAGGACAAACGAGGTGAGATCAAATTGAGCACCAACATGACCCATGTAAATGCTTTCATTATAATGAAAATACCCCTAGATAATTAGATATTATGCACTATGGTTTTTGCTAAGGTCAAAAAATTAAAACATTTCTCATCCCTTTTGACTGTCATGATGGACTATGGTTTAAGAGCCTTAATCATTCATTTGATTTGTTTGGTCCCATTTCTATGATAAATTAAACCATCATGGTGTTGTAGGTGGAAGCTTAACCGAGTTACATTTAGATTTTTTCTTATGACCCCACATGTTAAATATTTGACTTTGGTTGAGTTAATGAACTCATTAGTAAATTTTTGATGGACAAAAGCTTGAAAACCTAATAATTTTTTATATGCACTTGATGATCCACATGACTGGCGAAGCCTTGAAATTTTTTTTTTACAGGCCCCCATGGCTCTAGTTTTTTTTACTTGAAAAATCCCACTGTTAGCTTGTATAATTTTTGAATATTTGTATTTGAATGTCCTGGGATATATAGTGCATTCTTAGAGTGGATTTGAGCTTGTATAACTTTCTAGGTATGTATCGACTTAGATCTTTTCTACTCTACCCATAAGGCAAATTAAGGTTGTGTATTTTGCCATATGATTTGGTTTTTATTGTGAAAATAATTTTATATTTCCATATATTGAGATTTTTTTTGAACTCCCGTGATATTATGCCATTAACCTTTGCTTTTGATTACTCGAGTTGAGCTAGTTGTTTAGCCCAAATTTAGCATAATATTTCTTTCATGGAAATTGATGTTTTCTTGAACTTATAGGATGATTTATGACTCGTATTCTTTATACATGGCCATAATTGTTTTCAGGGAACTAATTTTCTTCTCATTATTTATTATAAGTTGTACCGCATTATCCATTGACCCTCTTAAAACTCAAAATCGTCGCTATAAGAGGTAAGTTTCTTTTTCTTCAAAATAAAACTATTGTTTTCTCGCTTTGGACTTGTACTACTATGTGGGTGCTAGAATGACTCGACCTAGATTAAAAAAATTATTACTAACTAGATCTAGGTCTACCATTTAATGGGTTTTGATCCATTACTCTTGCTTATATATTAGACTTGACCTATACACTAGTATACCCTGCACGACCGTGTAGTTTTTAGGTTTGTCATTCTATGTTTTACTTACACCAAGTCATGGTCGTCATTTCATCTTCCTAAGAACTTATATGTTTACTTCTATTTGTTAAGTTTTGAGCCTTTTGGGTTTGATTTTTTTCTCCGTACTTAGCACAACTAGAAAATGGATGCTCTTCTTATTGCTTGAGCTCTATTTTCTTGAGTGTTGGTTGGTTCATATACGAGTTCAATAACCATTATGGGTTTGGTTGTGCCTTTATTTTGAATACGTTTCCGAGTAATTTTCTTACCCATTGTTCATGAATTTTATCTCTGTGAGATTAATTTACATAATGTAACCAATTTTTCAGATCTATTCCTTTCTAGTTCGTAGCATCATTTCATGAAAAATCATTTCTTGTTTATTTTACTTGAATATTTTCCAACAAGTTGGGGTTTGGTGCTTTAAATATGGGGTAGGCATATAATATGTAACTCTAATTGATATTTACTATACATTTCATTTTTTATAATCTCCTTTTAATGACATGTTGTTTTAGTGCACTTTTTCTATGTCATATCCCAAACTCTAAAATATTTTCTCTAGAATTATGATTTGAGGTAAATATTTCTAAAAACATGTTTACATCTCTTCCTTGTCTCAAAATAAGTGAAATACCAAGACCTCACTTATACTCTTTTCAAGTTTTAAAATCTATATGCCCTTTTAATTCAAAAGTAGTGGAAATATCTTCTATATCCTGTAAGAACCTTTATTACAGTTTATTTCTAGTTCGATGCTTGAAAATTGGACTTGTATTTGAAAATTTTCCTCATCTATGAAATAAATTTGTCTTCATCATATAGTGGTGCAATTTCTAGATTTTTAGCACTGAAACCAACTCAAAATTATGGCTTTATCTATTAAGCTACTCAACATGACAATCTCCATTTTTTCTTCGAAATAATCTAAATCTAAATTTCTTTTTTTGTAATTGATTACAAACTACACTTGAATATTACCATTTACATGGTTGTATCTGGTTACCTCTTAACAATTCTAATAGGCATTCCATCTTGAAAAATCCACTTTGTTGTAATTTTCATGATCTCTACAAGAATGAGCACTTAATTTGATCATCATAGTATGGCTTTCAATGTAATTTGAGTTGTGTTTTATGTTTGGATAACTTAGAGCCTTTATGCCACTTCTCAATTGGTGCATGATTTTTATAGTAGATATTTCAATTTGAAAATTTTGGAATGCAACATTGTTTGCTTTTGTTTCTAGTTATGAGGGTTGAATCCTAACTTGTCGGCTATTAGAAATACTAGCTAGTTCTTAATATGCTATTGTATATCATGAATTTATCCTTTGAAAGGATTCTCAATGATTTGAATACCTTTCATGATAAATGTGACTCTTATTATAAATCTCTTAGATTAGTTCTTGTTATCACGAATCACAAAGACCCCCGGATGTTGATCAGATTTCTAGTTTGATCACTCTAAGCATCCAAAGTGTGATTGGATAACATGGGTACTATCTCCAAGTTGTGGGACTTGCTACTTGAGACAGAAGAAATTTTGCTCCTAAACTACCCGCCACAATCTACTCTAATGCGGGATAAGCTAACTGTTCTAATCTAAATTTTCAAGGGACCAGGAGAGAGAATGCATAAAATGAAAGCCACACTAAAGTGGTGATACACCAGAAAAGGAGGGTGGGAGAGTAGTCTCCAAATGTGTGAAATTGAGGCAAAGTGCATACTAGAAGAGGTGATGACAAGTTCACCATAATCTAACAAAATGCATTCACAATAATATTCCAAGCATACACAATGATAATGAATCCCTGCAAGAACATAATAGATAGACACAATATACTTGTAGAAAGATCAAAGGGGCAAGAAGAATGCAAGGAAACACAGCAGGGGAAGATATATCCACAAACTGATATTTTATTGCTTCATGATATGCACAGTTCAATCTATTACAAGATAAGGGCCTAGATCACCATGCAAGGAGTCCACTACAAGGGCCTACAACACACTAGCTTCACAAAGCAATTTTGACAGAGCTTTGTTACCCAAAAATTTACAATGAGCCCAACACTCCAATTTATAGAAAAATGAGAAGGAAAAGAGAAGGGAAAATGAAAATCCCGAAATCTGTCCTTCAACCACCTATAAGAGGCATTAAATTGAGTGAAAAGGTTTTCCATTACTTGCAAAAGGCTCCCCATACTGTCCCACTTTGCAAAGCAGAGAAAGAATGATGACCATGCCTCTTAATTGCACTCCAGCCTACCAAATAAAAATCGTTATGAACCCGGCCACGTTTCCTTAAAAAAATCAATCAATTTATGATAATCTAGAATTTCTTGATTGCTGTGCATCAGGCTCGGAACCACGATTCCAACAGTACCAATTTTGTGCGATTTCGTTGAGAAATGCAAAAGTTATGGCCTTTCTCGGGCAGCTATTTTGGGTCGGAAGGTGTTTTTTGTCATTTGACGGGAATGAGCATTGACTGAGTGGCGTAGAGGATGTCGTGCTCATTCCAGAAAGTCCAATTTTGTGAAAATCAGAGCTCGGAGTCAAAAGTTATGGCCGTTTGAAGTTCCACGGGTCAAACGTTGACTTTTCTTCTCTGCCTTCGGCCGCTACGGCTTTTCGCGTCCCACGCGTCCCTTTGTCCCATTTGGCACAGTGCTGAAATTTCCCATTTCGGCCGAACCGGCCGGTTCGCGTACTCGCAGCCCATATGTCCCATTTCATGACCGTCTAGGACATTCGGCGGTTCGCACCCTTTTGTCCCAATTTGTTTGGGACAAAAGTTCTCATTTCGCCGGTTGGTCGGTTCGCATCTTTTTGGCCCGCGTCCCAAAGGCAACCCTCTCAACAGTTAGCTAATTTTTTCTCTTTTCGGCCAGTTCGGATTTCCACGTCCCGCGCGTCCTTTTGGCCCGGATGTCCCATTTGCTTTAGCCGTCTGCGGCCATTCACGGCGGTTCGCGCCTTTTGTCCCATGTGAGGACTAGGACTTAGCCATTTTTCGTGATTTTTCCTGGCCCGAGCTTGTTTTTGCAATTTTTCTTACATTTTCTCGGAACTTGCTCCCTCCTTCGACATGGGAGTTAGAAAATTCGAGGGGACCCAAAAAAATGACTTTTTCCCGACTCAACTGTTTACGGGACTTGAGAATTTAATTCATGTGATCAAAATTACCTTGAGGGGTGAATTTTGGATAATGATTACTCCTTTGTATGTTTCTTTTGCAATGATGATTACATGCTAAAAATTTGTTCTTTGTTGATCAATGACTACAATTACTTCATCTTGGGCAGCTCCACCTTTGCTTAAACGACTTTTACTTTAAGAATGGAACTTTTGTGACAAGTTGAAAATTTTTCAATAGATGGATGTGATTTTTATTATAGTATATTTTCTTCTGTTCATATCCATTACTCTAAAATTTAAACAAAAATTGAGGGAAGCTGATTGCCAAGTTTGAGAAATGATTGTATGGCTTAAAGTACACTTTCATTCATTCTTTTTGTTTCCAAAATCAAATTTTTTTCTTCTATGATGTTATTTTTGTTTTGATTTATCCGAAAAATTAAAAAAAAAAATTCTCAAAGTTCTATCATTTCACTTGTGCTTGTAATGAAGCTAAATTATCAGCTTGAGACTTGGAAAGATCCTATCTTATATGAATGACCCCCTCATATAGTTTAAGATTATCTAAAATATCCATTTCATGTCTATGTGCATTTGATAGTTTGTGATTGGAATATATCCTTGCATTCCCATAGGACTTCATTATCTTCCATTTCATTCATGATCTATAATAATATGATTTGTTGATTTTTTATAGATATTGTTTCTCGTGAAGCATATTTGTTTGAAACTACTTGATAATCAATTCTAAAAAATTATACCATCCATAACAAATTTTTTATTCTTGTATCTTGGATTTTTGTACATTGTTTGAGATGCCTTTCTTCATGACTGTAGCTTTGTAAAATTAAACTTTGAGATTTATATGGCTAAATCCTGGTGCTATTCTAATTTATTTGATAAATGAACTCTTGTGTCATAATTATATGTATTCATGTATTTGCTTAAAATAAAACCATTGGAAAGAATTTTTATTCCTACACTATGCTTTATAGATGCAAATAAATGTACTATTAAAATATAACACATATTTTTTTACATTTGTCCTTCCTTGCTCCCTGTACCCACACATCTGAAAGAAACGATAATAAACTATTAAGGATAAAATCCTCTCTTATTTCTTCTGTTTTTCTCCTTTCCATGTTTCAGTTCTGAAACTCATTAGATGGATTTTGAATGCTACTTTCATCTATATTGTATCTTATCTATACTTTCTTGAGGAGGTTAATTTTCTGACTGAGATCTCTAACAATATTTTATTCTTAACCATAGGTTTTTAATGTTGGAAGATGGATATGAAGATGAAGATGCACGAAAGATGATGAAGATCAAAAGAACAACAACCCAATCAAGTGTAATGATGGGTTTCTTCTTTCTTATTTTACCTATAGTTTCATGCATATGTATCTTTTATTTAAGTACATATGAGTTACATCCCACGGCTTGTGTGGGAAACTACATTTGTATATCTTTATTAATAAATGAAATTAAATTATGTAATTGAGTTGTCTATTTTCTTTTGCATTTGATTACTGTAAAATAGAATTATGGAATGAACTAAACAATTCAAAAAATAATTAATCTCATTTAAACATAAATAAATAAAAAATAATTAATTAATGAACTTGTAATGTAACACCCACTAAAAATGCCCGCACGAGACTCAAGAACAACCTAGGGTTAGTTAGAAAAATTATCATAGATTTTTTTTGAAATGCGTGCCCACATACAGGGTTTGAAAGTATAGTTGTGACAATAATGTCTCAAATTTATTTGTATTTAATAAATAAAACTTTCTATAACCAAATTTTAAACCCACATTAAAACTAATGAGTAGATTTAGTCCAAGCAAGGTTTAGTTCACTCTAAGTGTTAATTTAATAAATAATTAAATTCTTATTATAGTTAAATATTCCACAATTAAATCTAGAGGGTTAAAGGGGGGAAAATTAATTAAATACCAAGGGTATCTAATTCCACAAGGTGTAAACAAATAAAAAGGTTTCCATTTTCCATGGGGTTAGAATAATAGACACTTCAACACCCTATAAAGAGACCCCTTAAAAAGTCAACCCATATTTTGAAATTGAAACATTGAAATTAAAATGTAATTTCCCACTCACACACTCTCCACCTACTTTTGTAGGGATGAATCTCATCCCTTGGATGGATTCAATTTGGTCCCTTGATGTGGAAAAAGGGTAACCAACCCTAAGGCATACTTATGAAGGTTTCTTTCTCATTTCATTTTATTCATTTTCTTTCTCTAGTTTTGGAGGTTAAATGAGGAGGAAAGGAAGCCATTGGATACAATCTTAAGATTTTGGAAGTGGCCTACAAGATCCAATATTTTTCTTATTTGTTGATGCTCTCATTAGGGTTTACAAATGGATTTGTTTTTTTAATTAGATCATATTTCATTTCTTTTCCCAAATGGGCTTTTGGGTTTTACTCTATTTTGATATAATAGCTATATTTGATGAGTGATTTCATTCGGGTATGAGAATATATATTTAAGAGAAAACGATTAAAAAAAATCCGAATCACTTATTAATATAGTGATTTAAAACATTGTAAATCCAATTAAAAAATTCCTCTTAGTGTGTGTGTGTGTGTGTGTGTGTGTGTGTGTGAGGCTCAGACGCGGATGGTAATAATACATAGTCCACCAAACAAGCCATGCATGGGGGTAATATACCCATAGAAAATATTCATATGGTAATTAGTGGTGTAGGGGGTGTTAGATTTAGGTGGGTTATAAACCCATAGTTTGGAGTTTGATAAATTAAAAGAATGGGGGTGGGGTAGTCAACCCCACCCACCCCACTTTAAATCATAGGCCCTAATGCATAGGCCGCGGCCAACCATAACTGACCTTTTTGAATAAGTTTCAAACTTAATAAAATCTTGTTTTATTCAATATGTATATATATATATATATATAAATTCTAATATTGATATTATTTCTTTTGACTATGGCTTACAATATAGTATTTTTTTAATATTGAATATACTAATATTAATAGTATATTGGTATTACTATATTATCTTATTTGTAAAACTTTCACTATTAGCAATGTTTTATTATTAATAAGGTTTAGGAAATTAGCATTGCTATCAACATGAAAGTGAAATGTAGCTAGTAGTATGGGCAAGTTAAAGCTTGCATTAATACTTTCTCTTCTAGTCCATTTAGTGAACATTATATAGGAGGAAAGGAGAATTTCATTTCATTTCCCTTAAATAATTGTAGTATATTTACAATAACTTTTAAATGAGGATAACATACTAAAGTTAGGACTTAGATTACTTCATTGGCCTATTCCAAGACTAATTAAAACTAAAGAAAATTCCATCTATTGGCAATAAGGTTTTAAAATATATTTCCTCCATTACATCAAAATGAATCAATATAGCTTACTTCACTATATGCCATTTGACTAATATATGAACTTTAATATTTCTTCCTTCTCATATCTAATAATATAAATACAACAATGAATAAAAAATTCCTTTCCTACAATAGAACTTTCAAACAAAGGTAATGAACTTTATTTTCCATTTCACAAAACTAACTTTACAACACAAATATTTCTTGTATTTTTGTTTCTTTCAAGATACAATACAACTTTAATAACAATTATTTGAATGCAACTTTCCTTCACAAGATCAACACAATGTCATCCACTTGAAGTGGAAAAATCATACAAGAATGTGAGATAAAATGGAATGCAATATTACAAGTTCCTCCACTCTAAGTGGGAAAAAACACTAACAAAGTTTTATTACAAGAAGAATTTTTTTAGGGACTCCACTGAAAGCTCTAATCTTCATAATACCAATAAGAGAGCTCCTTCATAATTTTATTGATAAAAAAATGGAGGGAGAGGAAACACTCTCCACCCAACCAAAATATCCAATGATGGGGTGAATCCAACCAATGGCAACAACAAGCTTCCACAACACAACAAAAAAATTCACAACCATTCCAAGAACATTCAACTCAATTACAACACAAGAAGGAAAAACAACCAAAATAAATAAGGTTTAAAAATTAAATCCAAAGGAGAAAGAACCTATGGGGAGGCCACTTATGCCTCCCAATGGTAAATGGGTTCCCACCTTAAAATCCTCCAATACATGTCTCAAATCCCCTACATACTCTTATGGCTCCCTCCAGTACCTCGAATGTCTCCCACATACTCTTATGCCTCCCACATTCTCTTATGTGTCCCTCATACAAGAATAAGTAAGAAATGCAAGTATTCCTTGTCTAAGGTGGGGCACCCAACAAAAACTCCCTCCAAACATTAAATAACTATTATGCCTCCCTACATGAATTCTCCCCATAGTCCCCTCCTACACCACACTTAGGAAATCTACCCAAGCACCCAACAAGCATTCCAAACACTCAACAAAAACAAGCACACAACACAAAATAGAGGAATAACATAAGAAAAAGTAAAGCTCCTACCTTTCCATAGTAGAGCTTGTTCCAAGAGTCAACTCCAAGCTCCTTCAATCCCAATCAATCACCAACAAGCTCCCACAAGACCACAAGCTCTCCAAAATCCTCTAACTCCAAGAAATGAAAGAGCACAAAAGAATGAAGTAACCCCCAAACAAGCAAAAGAACTTGAATAAATAGAAAAGGGAGAGAGGAGGGTGAGGTGGCTCCATGTAGGATGCCACATCACTCATCCTCAACTCCACCTCACAAGTCAAACTTCAAACTCCAAAGCACAATTAATAAGTGGTTGAAGAAATGACATTTTACTTACACACACAATCCATGCCCACACCCCTTAAGGACCAAAAGTAATTACATGTAAGAAGGTGCAATAAAGACTTACAATTTGTCTTCCCAAAACCCATAATGGGGTCTAATTTTTACCCCCCAACCCATAGGTATGGTTGGCATAGCAATTTAAGAGGTGTGGGACAAGTTTAACTTGTCCCACAAGCCTTCAAAATTGGCCCTTAAGGCCAAATTCGAATTTCCATGAGGGGGTAGAGTGTACAACACTCAAGGTCACAAGCACTCAATCTTACAACACAAAACCCAAGAGCCATCTAGTCTAATAAATGAAAAAATTTGGTCACATCCACAATAGTTAATAACAAGATTAATTAACTTAAATAGGAAACTAACACACATTAAGATAAAGGGGAAGAATACATCATTTTCTAATTAATTAAAAAAAGGATATTACATCACTAAAAATCAGATACTACATTACATAAGTAAAACTAAATAAAATACAACACATAACCCCTTGGTCACAATTTTCCCTAATAATAATTCAAACACACACACACACAAACACATGTTGCCATGGTGACCCTTGTTGAATTCATCTAGAATTCCAATGTGGTTGGTCTCCAATCCCCGATGTTTGTTGTGACATGTTTACCTACAAAAACATAACACCTCCTTTGGCCTCATGGCCACATCAAAAATATCTAGGATAAAATATACAATATAAACCAATAATCATCTATATACGAATCAAATATCATCTAGGAAAATGTAATATCATTTACAATTTCTAGCAAAATTTCTATTCTACATCTCGTCCATGTCAAAATGATCACAACATCAGTTCATTTATCAAAGTTCTACTCAATATGATGAAATATCACCTGTCCAAACACACACACACACACACACACACACACACACACACACACACACACACACACACACACACACACAAACACATATATATAACCGTGTCCACAACCTATAAACATTAATATAAAATGTCTCTAATAATGCATCATATATGAATCGAAATGAACAACAATCGTGATCTCTAACGCCTAACATCGTGCCAAATCAAAAACTAGAATAACCTCCATAAGTGTAGTCGAAATTATCATAATCAATGACACAAAGGTGTTGAAGGGAAGTGTACACTACATACCCCTCCCCTTAGACTCAAATTCCTCCTACAATTCACTGGAATAGGTGTGGAAATAGAACTCATAGAAATGTAGCATATTCCCATGTAGCCATAGTCTCATCATACCTATCCCTTTCGCACTCGAAGCTAGTCAATTTATCTACCTATAAGGCCTAAGGTCCCGTGCTCTAAAATGTAGATGAGATCCACCATCACCTACCCCTGATCTTGTACCTATAATGAGGTCTAATCCAGGACATGAGAAGGATTGGCAATATATATCGTAAGTACTGAAACATGAAATGCGTCATGGATGTGAGACAAGCTAGGTGGTAATGTTAGACGGTAGGCCAAAGGACCAATATGGTCCAAGATCTCAAAGGGACCCACAAATATAGGAGCTAACTTAGAACCTTTTCTGTAACAGATAGGGCTCTTATGTGGCCTGACACGAAGGAACACCTTCATGCCCACATCAAAAATATGGTCTATTCTGTGATGATTTGCATACTTCTTCTACCTGTCATGTGCCTCCTGTAGTATCTTTCTATTCATAACCACCTACTACTCCATGTCTTCTAATAAGGCTAGCCCAAGAGAAACTATGTCCTCTAACTTGTCCCAACTAAGAGGTTTCATGCACTCTCTACCATATAATGCTTGAAAAGGAGCCATACCTATCAAACTCTGAAAACTATTATTATAGGAAAATTGCACCAAGTACATGAACTCCTCCCATCTCGATTGGTGATCCATGATGTACATCCTAAGAATATCCTAAAAAAAATGATTCACTCACTTAGTCCATCCATCTGTCTCAGGGTGATATGTTGTGCTGAAATTGATCTTCATCCTGAGGGCATGCTACATTGTAGTTCAAAAGTGGGAAGTGTACAAACGATCGCGGTCAAAAATATGACACCACAAATCTATGCCTAGTGAACTGGCCATAACCAAATGTCTCTGTCTAATCAAGGCATCTGCAACCACATTCTCTTTCCCCTTCACATGCTCTATCTCCATGTTGTACTCACAAAAAAAAATCTATCCAATGCCGTTAATGAGCATTGAGATTGGGCTGCATGATGAGGTGGCGATTTCTCAAGCGATTAGTCACGAGTGTAAATCTCTAGCCAAGAAGGAAGTTTCTCCATCAAACAAAAGTGATGCAAGTGATTGAAGCTAACATCTAGAAGTTGAAGATGGTCCATTTTAATCCAACCACTCCTCTAATTCGTTTGGATTCACCATTGCATATTTTTCTCATGGAATTTGTGATTAGGATTCCATGTTTTGGTTAAGATTCACTTGGATTTCTTCTAATGGTTTAGAGAGATAGTCAACATGCAAGTGACCTCAACAATATTATAAACTATATCTCTATGATAACAAAAGATTTTGGAATTGTGAGAGATTTGTTTGGTGTCAAATATTGAGTAGAAATGTTAAATGCATGCAAACAAAGTGAGTGGGAGTGAAATTTTGACATCTTGTGAATGAGATTTGGTTACAACTTAAAACACCATTTTGCATGTGGTAGAAATAATAAACACATTACACATGGCACAAAGTGGCAATAAATTAGAGTTTAGGAAGTATTGTTATATTTTCAATTTAAACTTATATGTCCAAAATTCTAGGATTTAATTTGTAATATGATTTGTGAAATATTGAGCTTGTTTTGAAAAGAATATAACTCTATAGAAAATAATTTTAATTATTGGATTTTCATTATATGTAATTTATCTAAATAAATTTTGAAAATTCTTCTTAAAATATTATAAAAAATTTAATTACAGATTATGTTTTATTTGAATGTGGAGCATCAATTATTATACCATTTAAAAAAATATTTAGTATATGAAAATATGACGTGTGTGTAGAACATAAATTTTCAATTATAAAGGGTTGGAGATGTGAATTGTGCACAATTTTTTAATATTTATGTTAATTTTGGAATAACCACAATAAGTAACAATGGAGAAATTGAATTATCATAGATATCCCACAAATATTTTACAATTATTTCAAATTGTAGATTTTTTGTGGAATAATGTAGTTAAAAGAACTTGTTTTTTGTACACACACATGCACGCACACACACACACACACACACACACACACACACACACACACACACACACACACACACACACACACACACACACACACACACACAAGTCTTCTTAAATATTGAAAAAATATAAACATTTAAATGTGGCATTTCCACAATAAAATAATTTAATATCAACCTTCATAAAATATGTCACAACTATAGGTGTGGTGGGTAATATTTATAATAAATTTTAATATTGCTTTGTGAAATATGTAGAATGTTCTATAATGAAGGTTTGAAAAGAGTTTTCGACAAACTATTACCAATAGATATATATACGATAGAAAATCCACAATAATTAAAATTCAATGACTAGATTATTATAGAGATACCACAATTATTCCATAATTATGTTAAATTGTGGAAATTTTGTAGAATAATTGTGGTAAAAAGTGCTTGTTTGTTGTAGTGCATGCATTCCCATCTCTCTCTGCACACATAGAGAGAATCTAGACCCCTATTTATAACATCCAACCATTCCCATAGAAATCTATATTGGTTATCTAAAACCGATATTGGCCATAGTTAAAATGTCATCAGTCACACCATGATCGGTAGTTTTCTCTATATCTCGGTAAAATTACTCATACTAGCAAGAACCCCACTCATCCAAAACTAACCCAAACCCCACCGAATCTTACCGAGAACCGCCTGTGACCTCGGACCACCTACCCACTGAAACCGACCCGGGACCTTCACTAGTTTATATATCAAAGAATTTGATCGATTGAAAATTTATAGTAATTTGAGATACCTAAATCAGATTACTAGTATTAGATTCATTTGATTTTCATGTTCATTTATTTTATATTTAATTATATTATATATATATATATATATATATATATATATATATATATATATATCGAGGATTGAAAACCATCGAGGAAGCATCACACTTCTCGGATCTAGCTCACACTTGGAAATCCACTAACCTTTTTCTATTAGCTATGTTTTGTGGTCCTACTTTGAATTTTAGGTAGTTCCTCCTATCCAAAAGGAAGCTCACACAATAAATATGGATCAGGAAATTAGAACCCGTGCGCACCCTTTAACCAACATTACAATAGGTATTCCTCCCTAGCCTTCTACCTTTATTTATTTAATTAATCTACTAAGAATCCAAAGTGACATAGGAAGAGAGGGGGTGACACATGTCACACCCTCATTTTTGAGGATTTTTTCCTTGTTTTTCTTCAAAAAAATTCTTGTGTTGAAGGAACAAGAGTTTTTTCTTATCTTTTCCTTGGGAGTTATTTTGGACTTGGAGATTTGGAGTTCTTACTTGGAACTTGATTGAATATATTAGAGACTTGGAAATCTCTTTGAGGTAGGATCTTTGATCCTTCTTTGGTGTTATTGTATGTATATTTTAGATGAAATTTGTTGTGTTTGTGAATTTTTTTGTATGTGTTACATGATATGATTCTTTTTTTCCTTATATGGTTTTTCTCCATCCATCATATGGCATGATAAATTTTAGAGTTGTGTAGGGAAAGAGGGATGTAATTTCCCTCTTAAACCTCTTGCATTTATGGACAATATATGTTGGTTTCTCATGTTTTTTATCCCCTCGTATGGTTTGAGGTGGGGAAGGTGGTTCATAAGGTTTGAACCACCTTCCCGTCCTTGAAAAGGAAATGCAAGAGGCTTAAAAATCCTCCCAATGAGGAATTTTTGTGATTGGGAGGAGAAATAAAGAGAGGTGCTTGTTATGGATGAATAAGGAGGATTTTGGAGATTTTTGGTATGTGTGTTTCTTATAGTTGGATCACACCTTTTGGCTGATTTGGATTCCTCATCCACTCTTCCCCATTTGGAGGTTGAACTTGGTGTTTTCTCCTCACTTTTTTGGTTTTATTATTGTGTTTTGGGTGTCTGGTAAATGGTTGACTTGTGTTGTTGTTCTTTTTTCTACCCCTTCCCCACTTGTGCACATTTGAGGAATGATTTTTTCTCTCCCATGGCCTTTAGCATCTCTTCCACTAGTTTTAATGCCATTTACTTATTACAAATGCTTGGGAGGTAACCAAGTTGTCTTCTCATTTGTGCAATAATTTCAACTTTGAAGAAATTACATATGTGGGAGCCTTGAGGTTTGAAGAAAAATTTAAAATTTGGCCATGTTGTTTCCCCTTTTTTGGGAAGGATTTTCCTCTTAAATTTTTTTGTATGTTGGTAAAAATATGCAACCATTGTTAGTTGTTATCCTCTTAAATGTTAGTCAGTTTTGTAATTGAAATAGTAACCTTTATTGAAGTCTCCCATTATGGGATGTCATTGTATATATTACTCAAAAGTGACATCCATCTTAAAATATTCTCCTTACATGTAAAAGGAATTTTTATTTTTAATTTTGGTCATATCGTCAAGGAGGAATCTTGTAGTATTATGAGTTGATGTATTCATTTTTAATCAATTTAATTCTTATTAATGCACAGTTAGTGTAAAATCACAACACGCCTGAATGTCTACAACTCGATGGTTTGAGACTCTTAGTGTGATTGCATAACATGGAGAATCTCTCAAAGTGTGGGACTTTGAAATCGAGAGATCTCTATGGATGAAGGTCGGTTCCTATTCCTTTGTTCAGGTGCACACGTAAAATTTGCATAGGATCTACTATAAAATCTATTCTAACTTACCAAGGAGATAGGGTTAAGAAGATGCAAGAAATTAAACCTAAACTAATAGAGGTGATGCACCAAAGGAATGCTTAACACCAGCTTTTCTATCAAACACAGACCATTAAAATGTAATACAACTACCATGCACAGATAACCAATATTGCAATGAAAGATCAGATAAAGGAAATGAACACAAGAGAGGGTTAAAATCATCCACAGACATGTATTATTGCTTCAAAAATTGATACAAAGCATTACAATGGCCAAGAGGCAAAAAAAATCATTATAGTCTCAATAGAAGGTTTGAACTCCACGAAATCATCTGTAGAATAGAGGATAAGGGAGGGAACAAAACTAAAATTTCCAACCCTTTACAATGATCCATGCTCCTACCTTTATAGCTGAAGTGAAGAGAGGAGAAGAAAAGAGGTGGGAAACTTGATTTGGAAGCTCAGCTACAAGCCATCAATGCCCCTGCAAATCCACCCACAATCTGTCAAGTCCACCTCTCCATGTCTGTTTGGCATGTTGAAGAAGGAAGAATGGTAGATCAAATAAAATCTGATCTAGTTATTGGAGAAATCAGATCGTATATTAATGGCATGAATACATTTTCTTATGTTTCACCACCTAACCTCGTCAAAATTAAATTTCAAGTTTCTACGATGTGTAGACGAGGTCGAGACATTTCCAATGGTACCAAATTTGTTTGATTTTGGGCACTGGATCATTTGAACATTTGAATAGAATCAGTATAAAAAATGTCGAAAAATAAGTTTTACAAAACGGATACGTGGGCCTGAAATTCAATTTTTTTCTTATGCGAAAAAATGGAAAAATAAAAATCCCCGCAACCCAAAAAGTATGAAATTCACTTTGGGAAAAATTTCCTCCATAGCCTCGTGAACCCACTTAGCAAAATAAATCATCCCGAGCCCATCGGCCCGCATTTTCGCCTTTGGCGAAAAGTCCTCCCTAGTCCATTAGCCCACTTTGGAAAAAAATCCTTCCAAGGACCACCGACCCTCTCTTTGAAAAACATCCTTCCAAGGACCACCTCCCCACATGTAATTTAATCCCGATTCATGGTTGCTCTGGGTGTTGGCAGAGGTGCAGCTCACTTTTATACTTTACATGTTTTGAAAACAAAATCCAAAAATTCAAATTGCCTCCAGTGACCCACCTTCCCGCTTTGACTTGAAACATGGCCACATGTCCCTTTTGTTTAGCGGGGTCATATGCCTTATCTTGGACACATGGAGGCTTAATGCACATTTGTGACCTGCCTCAAAATTTTACCTTTGAAGCTGTGCGAATGAGGCACATGGAGGCTTCTAATGACCCTTCTATACTTAGTCGATTTAAACAGTCGACTTTGTCCCCCTTTTCACTTTTGTATACATGGTGAGACTACACTTATTTGGGGCTGGAATTTGGGTCCAATCTTTGAAGATGCACCAATTGGACATGTGGTGGCCTCTGCTAGCCCTCTTTATACTTAGCTGATTCAGACTGATGCCTTTCTCGGACCATAGACATGTCAAATCCTCGTGCTCATTTGGGAACCCACTTTGTATTTCATTTCTAAAGTTGTGCCGAGTTGACACGTGGTTCCGTCCACTGGCCCTTTTATACTTAGTCAATTTGGGCCCACTGTCCCCTTTTTTGACTCTCAACATGTAGCGATCATGCACTTGTTTGGGGAACCACCTTCAGATTTGATCTTTGAAGTTACGCCGAGTTGACATGTGGCACCTTCCACTAGCTCATCCCCATTTTGACTTTTCAACTATTGACTCTATCCCTTTTTAGACCTAGGATGTGGAGGCTCCGCGCTTGTTTGAGGGACCACCTTTTTCTTGACCCCTTGAAGGTGTGCCATTGAGACATGTGGAGGCTTCCGCCAGTTCTTCTATACTTAGTTGATTTGGCAATTCAACTTTTGGTTCTATCCCCCTTTTTTATTCTTGGCCACGTGGCGAGCATGTACTCATTTGGGGTCTCTGTTTTGGATTCTCCCCTTAGAATTGTGTTGAGATGACACATAGCACCTTTTGTGATCAATTTATACTTGGGTGGTTCATGCCTCAAGTTTAATCGTATGTGAATTTCAAAACTTCGATTTCCTTTATTCAATATTCTTCTATCGAGCTTTGATCTCCTTTGACATCGTTTGGCCCCATTTGCCAACCTTGCTCCTTCATTGTATAGCTCGCCTTATCCCTTGATTGTTGTATTTGAATGTGGGCTCACAAGATAGATCTGATCCTTATATTTTCTTGTTTAGGATCGTGTTTGATCAATTTTGTCGGGGAAAATTTGCGATAACATGTACATGTTGTAAAATTATTACTTCATATTGTTCAAGAGACATTTTATATTTGTTTCATGAAGGTTGTGTATTACCTTCCAAATGAATAGTTTAGTTGTTTGTATATTTTGAAAAGGAAGGTTTTATCCTTGATAATGAATGACTTTATGAAGTATGGATGCTTAGGATTTTAATGGAATTCATCCATTATTGATGTGCTAGAATTAGCAGGAACTTGACAAGGTCATAACTTGAGCTCCGGTTGTCTATTTGAGTCCATTTTTTTTAAACGACATGTTTTGATGAGAAAAACATTGTAGCATTGTGCCCTACTATTTGGGGCAAGTTTCGGCACATTTTCGGGCCATAAATCTGCCATCTTGAGGCCAAAAATTAGGATTTAAGTTGTAGTTCATTTTTTTCCTATTTTTGGTCATTAGACAATTTTAGTCTATTAGTTGCATTATGAGGTAGAAATTTGGATATTCCTCTAATTTAGGAATGTAGAAGATGCGTGGAAATTTATGTACCCATACGAATAAGAATGTGAACTTACGAAGAATAGCAGGTTCTCGTAATGGCGATAAAAATAGTAATTTCCGCCACCTAGAGTAGATTTAGTAAAGTTAGTTAGAGTTTTCTTGGAAACTCAAGTTTGGAGTTGTTTTCCTATTTAGGAAACATTGTAATTCATTATTCAATAACAAAGGATGAGATCTATTTTCTTTTGGAGTTCATATTATTTGCAATTTATCAATTTTATTCATAATTTGGCTACATTATCTAGTATCAAAGTTGGTTCGAAGTATTTTTAAAAAAGGTAGGAAGAGGAAGAGGAAGAGGAGGCAATATTTCCTAGATGAATAGAAGTATGCAAGATCTACAGAGACAAGTTGTTGTGCTTGTTGCAATGATAAACCAGAGAGGAAATCAAGGTGGAGATGACACAGATGAAGAAGAGGTTTGTGAAGAGGAGGAAACGCAAACACCACCATTAGCTTTTGAAGAAAGGATGCTTCGTGAATTAGAAGGAAAGAATGATGCAATAAGAGTTGATGTTTCATAGTATGGTGGTAGTCTAAAACCAGAGGAGTTGATAGACTGGTTGACTAGCATGGGAATTTTTTTTGAGTGGACGGCTATGTCAGAAGAAACAAAGGTAAAATTTGCATGCACGAAATTAAAAGGTCATGTTATGTTATGGTGGGATCACCTACAAAAAGAACGGTCAAGAAAGGGGAAAGAAATAATTAGGATGTGGAGGAAGATGGAGAAGAAGCTAAAAGATAAATTTCTCCCTCTGGATTATGCACAAACCTTTACAAGAGGTTTCAGAATCTCATACAGAAATTACAAATAGTGCAAGAATACACGGATGATTTCTACAAGTTGTCCATTCATGTAGAGCATGAAGAAACTGAGGAGCAAAGGGCTGCAAGGTATGTAAATGGGTTAAAATTTTCTATTCAAGATGAGATAAGTATGCATAGGATTAAAATCATGGAGGATACCTATCAATTAGCCTTAAAGGCCGAGGAAAAACAAAATCATTAAATTTTTAGGAGATCACCTAGAATGAATAGGGGGGACTTATATTCCTTTTGGGGACAAGCTGGTTTCAACCAAGGTAGGGGAGAATCATCTCGTGGATTGGAAAAGCGAGAGGATACGAGACAAGATTTATAGAATCAACAAAGAGGCAAAGGATTTTCTAGGGGTTGAGGATATGTGGGAAATAGAGGACGTGAGGCTCAACGAGAACCATTTGTTTGTTACATATGTGGTGAAGAAGGGAATCAGACTTTTGAATGCCTACATACTTACAAACATGAAAAAATTCAAGGGGATGCTCCGAGAGTAAATCTTGTTGAAGCTGGACAAGTAGAAGATGAACAGGACTTGGAAGTTCCACCAAATGTTGGAGAAAATTTGATGATCAAGAGGATGATGATTGTTCCAAGAAAGGAGATCAAGGGGGATGCATGACTGTGTACAAATATTTTAGAAAAATATGCACTTCAGGAGGAAAGGTATGTAATGTTATTATTGGTGGTGGTAGTTGTGAGAACATGGTTTCAAATGAGATGGTTGATAAACTGGGTCTGCATTGTGAGAAGAATCCTAACCCTTACCGTATTGCATGGTTTAAGAAGGGTAATGAATTTATTGTTGATAAGAGATGTTTAATAAATTTTTCTATTGGGAACAGTTATAAGGATGATATTTGGTGTGATGTTATTCCTATGGATGCATGTCATATGCTGTTAGGAAGACCATGACAATTTGATAGAAAAGTTATTCATGATGGGGGAAATAATACTTATACTTTCTGGAAGGATGACACAAAAATAGTTTTGCTACCTCTTAAGGAAGAGGGGAAGGCTGAAAATATGCTTTCTGCAAAGGAATTTGTGAAGGAGGCAAAGGAAACCAGTTTTTGTTATGCACTAGTCGCAAATAAGGATGAACCTGTAAGTGCACAAATACCAATAGAAACAACATAATTAATAGAAGAATTTTCAAATGTTATTCTTGATGAGATACCAGATGGATTACCACCCAAAAGAGATATTCAACACCATATTGATTTGATTCTAGGGTCTTCACTCCCAAATCAAGCGGCTTATAGGATGAGCCCAACATTACGTGCAGAGTTGAATAAGCATGTGGCAAAGCTCGTGCGAAAGGGGGTCATAAGGGAGAGCATGAGTCCATGTTGAAAACCAGATTTATTAACACCAAAGAAGGATGGAACATGGAGAATGTGCTTAGATAGAAGATCAATCAATAAAATTACAATCAAATATAGGTTCCCAATACCTTGCCTTGATGATATGATGGATGTGCTTGCTGGATCTAAGTATTTCACCAAGATTGATCTTCAAAGTGGTTATCATAGATTCAGATCACATAAGGATATGAGTGGAAAATAACATTCAAGACAGAAATGGATTATATGAGTGGTTAGTGATGCCATTCAGGTTATCCAATTTACCTAGTACTTTTATGCGATTGATGAACACCATGCTACGGGAGTATAATGGTAATTTTTTGTGGTTTATTTTGATGATATCTTGATCTTTAGTAAAAGTAAAGAAGAAAATTTGAGGCATCTAAGGATGGTATTTGAAGTGTAAGGGAAAGATAAACTCCATGTAAATATGAAGAAGTGCACATTTATGCAAGGGAGTTTGGTACAGATGGACTCGAAAAAGATAAAGAAAATTATTGAATGGCCTACTCCATGGAGTATAACAGAGGTAAGAAGCTTTCACGGTCTAGCAACATTTTATAGAAAATTTATTAAAAACTTCAGAAGTATTGTAGCACCTATAATATTTTACACAAAAGGAAGGGATTTTTTGTGGACAAAGGTAGCTGAGGATAGTTTTCAGTTCTCGAGGAAGAAGGTGATAGAGGCACCCATTTTGGCACTACCAATTTTGATAAAGTGTTTGAGGTTGATTGTGACGCCTCACATGTGGGTGTTGGTGTTGTTCAAAGTCAAGGTGGAAAGCCAATAGCTTTCTTTAGTGAGAAACTAAATGAGGTAAGAAAGAACTACTCTACTTATGATGTGGAATGTTATGCAATTGTACAAGCATTAAGGCATTGGAGGCATTATTTAGTGCCTAAGGAGTTTGTGTTATTTATAAACCACATAGCCCTAAAGTATGTGAATACCCAAAAGAAGCTGAATAGTAGGCATGCAAAGTTGGTATCATTTTTGCAGGGTTATACTTTTTTCTAAAACATAAATCCAGAAAACAAAATCAAGTTGCAGATGCATTGAGTAGGTGTGTGACTTTGTTTACCACTATGGAAAATGAGGTGGTGGGTTTTAAAGCAATAAAGGGTTTGTATTCTTCTGATTCTGACTTCAAGGATATTGTTGAAAGATTAATTTGTCCATTGTCATAAAATACAGGAGATTTCATGGATGAGTACATTTTACAGGATGGCTACCTATTCAAGGGATGCCAACTATGTATTCCAATTCAATCTATGAGAGAGAATATAGTGAAAGAGTTGCATAGTGGAGGATTGGCTGGAAATTTTGGTAAAGATAAGATGATAGCCTTGGTAGTAGAGAAATATTATTGGCTAAAGATGAAAGGAGATGTGGTAAGATATGTGGAGATATGCCGAATTTGCCAAGTCTTGAAAGGTCATGCACAGAATACAGGGTTATATATGCTGTTGCCTATTCTTAAAGGGTCATGGACGAGATCTAAGTATGGATTTTGTTTTGGGATTACCAAAAACACAATGAGGTAATTGTTATCAAAATTCACCCCTCAAGGTAATTTTGATAACATGCATCAAATTATTCAGTCCCAAGCAAGGAGATTGATTCAAGGCCTAAAATCATGTTTTGGGGCCCCCTCGGCTTCTCTCTAACTCTCCCATCCAAGAAGAAATCCCAACGAGTTAGAAAAAATGGAAAAATACAAAAAATAAGGTTGCAGGACTATTTTAAAGCATTTCTGGTCTGAAGGGTTCTAGTCGGGTCATACTGAGGTTTGTCATACCAAGGTTGGGGCCGAAAAAATAAAGAAAATCGGCTAAGTCAGACATTTTTGTCCCAGGCGGTCCGCAGGATAGTTGGGACGTCGGGACGCTGCGGGCCGAAAGTCAAATGGCCGAAAGTGGAAAAAATCATCAAGTTTTTTGTTTCGAGTGGTTTGGGACATCTGGGAAAAAGGTAAACATGGAACGCGAACCAGCCGGTTCACCGAAAGACAGTCCATTTCGGGCGGTTCGGAGATATTTGTCCCAGGCAGTCCCAGGACAGTTGGGACAAAAGTACGCGAGGGACGCGTGGGACGCGAAAAGCCGAAAAATCCACAAACAGGAACAAGGAAGCCCGAATCAGCCAAAGTAGGAGATTTTCATCTGGGACAGTTGGGACAAAGGTATGCATGGGACGCGAAAAGCTGAAATGGCCGAAGGCAAAGAAGAAAAGTCAATGTTTGACCCGTGAAACTTCAAACGGCCATAACTTTTGACTCCGAGCTCCGATTTTCACAAAATTTGACTTTATGGAATGAGCATGAAATCCTTGTAGATATATTTAATTAAAAGAAACATATTCAGCTCCATTCGATTAATGCTTATTCCCGTCAAAAATGACAGAAAACACTGCAGGACCCAAAATATAGCCGCACTGCACTCGAAGGCGATAACTTTTGCATTTCTCAACAAAATCACACCATATTGGTACCATTGGAATCATGGCTCTAAGTATGATGACACATAGAAATCAATATATTCCATATTTGGTGAGATATCGATGGATAATTTTTCATAAAACGTGGCTGGGTTCATAACAATGTTTTATTTGGTGGTTGGGAGTGCAATTAAGAGGCATGGTCATCATTCTTTCTCTGCTGCAGCACCTGGGACAGTGTGGGGATCCTTTTTCAAGTAATATATAATTATTTTACTCCATTTAATGCCTCTTACAAGTGGTTGAGGGATAGATTTTGGGATTTCCATTTTCCCTCCTCTCTCTCTTCTCATCTTTTCTATAAATTGGAGTGTTGGGCTCATTGTAAATGGAGAGTTTTCAAATAGCAAAGCTCTGTCAAAATATGTTTGTGAAGCTAATGTGTTGCAGGACCTTGTTTTCGACTCCTTGCATGGTGATCCAGGCCCTTTTCTTATAATAGATTGAGCTGTGCATATCATGAAGCAATAAAATACAAGTTTGTGGATGTATCTTCCCCTGCTGTGTTTTCTTGCATTCTTCTTACCCCTCCAATATTAGTTACAAGAATATTGTGTCTATTATTATGTTCATGCAGGGATTCATTATCATTGTGTATGTTTGAAGTATTGTTGTGAATGTGTCTTGCTAGATTATGGAGAATTGTCATCACCTCTTCTAGTGTGCACTTAGCTTTTGTATTTCACGCATTTGAAGACTACTCTCACTCCCTCCTTTTCTGGTGTATCACCGCTTTAGTGTAGGCTTTCATTTCATGCATTCTCTCTCCCTAGTCTCTTGGAAATTTAGATTAGAATAGTTAGTTTCCCCTGCATTAGAGTAGATTGTGGCAGGTAGCTTAGGAGCAAGAACCAACTTTCTCTGGAGGTCTATCTCAAGTAACAAGTCCCACAACTTGGAGATAGTACCCATGTTATCCAATCACACCATGAGTTCAAATACATGCACTGGTATAAACCATAGAAGGGTGCTATGATTTGGTGATAATGATAATGACTCAATTTTTGTAGTTCTTAATAGGTTTTCTAAAATGGATCATTTTATTGCTGTAAGAAAAAAATTAATGCGACATGTGTAGTAGATTTTTTTTAGAGTATTTGTTCATTTCCATGGTGTTCCAAGAACCATTACTTCAAATAGGGACACAAGGTTCTTACATCACTTCTGGTGGACTTTATGTAAAAATAGGGAACTCAACTACAAGCAAAAGTGCCTATTATCCTCAGAATGATGGGAAAATAGAGGTTGTAAATCAAAGTTTGGGAAACCTGTTAAGGTACATTGTTGTGGAAAAGCCGAAACAATGGGACTTAACATTACCATAAGCTGAGTTTGCATATAATAGTTCCATAAACTGATCCACATGAAAGTCTCCATTTTCAATTGTGTATCGAAGTAATCCAAATGGAGTGTTAGATTTCTTACAACTACTAGTTGATCTTGATGCTAGAGTCGATGATGATGCGAAGCATTTCTTGAACATATACAACAATTGCGGGAAGAAGTAGGAAGAAGTGCAGAAGAAGCTGCAGAATAGTAATGATAAGTATAAGGAAATAGTAGATGTGCACGAAGGAGAAAGGTATTTTAGTTGGTGAGTTGGTTATCTTTTATTTTCAAAAGGAAAGGTTTCCAAAAGGAACCTATAACAAGATGAAGTACAAGAAGATTGGTCCCTACAAAATCGTGAAAAAATAAACAATAATGCTTATGAGGTAGAATTGCCAGGAAATTTTGATATTTCTCCAATGTTTAGTGTTTGATTTGTATTCTTTTCATGGGGATGGTGTAGAAGGGGATCTTATTGATGAAGTAGTATATTGGAGGGTGGGTTCCGGATGAAGAAGAAAGAAGAAGTGGATCAAATTCTCGGATAAGAAAACAATGGACACATGACATGGGAAATACAACAAATATTTGGTACATTTGAAAGGACTAGAACATGAGGACAATACTTGAGCCACAGAGTGGGAAATTAAGAAGTTGGATGTAGAAAAATGGAATCAATTTGAAGAAGAAAACTTCCAAGAGCTGATATTTTTTCATGCAAGCGAGAATGATGCGCTAGAATTAGCAAGAACTTGACAAGGTCATAACTTGAGCTCCGGGTGTCCATTTGATTCCGTTATTTTTTCGAAACAACATGTTTTGATGAGACAAATGCAGCGGGACCTTCCCTACGAGTTGTAGCAAGTTTTGGCACATTTTCATGCCCCAAATAAGCCATCTTGAGGTTGAAAATTAGGATTTAAGTTATAGTTCAGTTTTTTCCTATTTTTGGGCATTAGTTAATTTTAGTCTATTAGTTGCATTATGAATTAGAAATTTGGAAATTCCTCTAATTTAGGAATGTAGAAGATGTGTGGTAATTTCTATGCCTATACAAATAACCATGTGAACTTACTAAGAATAGCAGGTTCTAGTAAACTTCTAAAAATAGTAATTTCCACCACCTAGAGTAGATTTAGTCAAGCTAGTTAGAGTTTTCTTCACAACTCAAGTTGGGATTTTTTTTCCTATGTACGAAACATTGTAATTCATTATTCAATAACAAAGAAGGAGATCTATTTTCTTTTGGAATTCATATTATTTGTAGTATATCAAGTTTATTCATAATTTGGCTACATTAATTATAATGCATGGGATAGAGTTGATGTTAAGTGCAACAAACTTGTTTCTTTTTTCCAAGTTATACTTTTTCTGATTAAGCTTATGAAGACATAAATTATTGGTTAAATGCTTCACTTATTAACTTAAAATTATAATGGGTGAAATGGTAGAAGAGTGAGCTTGAGAGTACATCTAAAGAAACCATAGTAAAGTAATTTTTTCATTCTTTATTTTAAACATTGGGAACTAGAAATATAATGAGTTCACTACGACTCAATAGTTTTCTATACTTCTTAGTAAAGGTTGTATACTATAACTGGGTGTTGTATGGAGTTTGGGATATATTGTTTAAAAAAAAAACTTTGAACATTAAATTAATATATTTTAGTTAAATAAGTTTTCCATAAAGAAAATAAGATAATTTAATGAATTTAATGATTCATGTTAGTATTTAGTTTGTACATTTTTCCCTCTAGGAATTTAGTTTATAAAATGTTTCCTCTTTATGATTGTTGTATGAATTTTTAAATTTGAACACTACTTATCCTAACTTTATGGGTAGTTTTATATATATATATATATATATATATATATATATATATATATATATATATGTATGTATATATGTATGTATATGTATGTATATATGTATATATACATATATATACACATATACATACATACATATATATATATATATATATATATATATACATCTATATATATATACACACACACACACATATACATATACATATGTGTGTGTGTATATATGCAGCAGAGAAAGAATGATGACCATGCCTCTTAATTGCACTCCCAACCACCAAATAAAACATATATTATGAACCCGTAGCCACGTTTTATGAAAAATATCCATCGATATCTCACCAAATATGGAATATATTGATTTCTATACATACAGACTTAGAGCCACGATTCCAATGGTATCAATTTTGTGTGATTTTGTTGAGAAATGCAAAAGTTATCGACTTTCGAGTGCAGCACTATTTTGGGTCAAATTGTTTCTATCCTATTGACGGAATGAGCATTAAGCGTGGAGCCGAATATGTTTCTTTTAATTAAATATATCTACAAGGATTTCATGCTCATTCCATAAAGTCCAATTTTGTGAAAATCGAGCTTTAGTCAAAGTTTACATACGTTTGAGGTTTCACGGGTCAAACATTGACTTTTCTTCTTTGCCTTGTGTGTGTGTTTGTGTGTTTGCGTCCCATGCATACCTTTTGTGTTATATTAAGCACAAAAATCTCCTACTTTGACCGATTCGGGCTTCCTTGTCTGTTTGTGGCTTAAAAGTCGTTATTCTTGGGTCTCAAGTGGCTTATTTTTAGTGGGTGTTATAGATCTCATTTGACATTGTTTGGCCCCATTTTACAAACTTTCTCCTCCATAGAGCCCTCCTATCCCTTGATTGTTGGATTTGAATGTGGGCTCAGAGGACAAAGACGATCCTTAGATTTACTGTAGGATCGTGTTAGATCAATTTTTAGGGGAAAAATTGGGATAAAATATACATGTTGTAAAACTACAACTTCATATTGTTCAAGGGATATTTTATATTTGTTTCATGAAGGTTGTGTATTACTTGCCAAATGAGTAGATATATATTTTTATATCTTTTGAAAAGGAATGCTTTTATGAAGTATGAATTCTTGGGATTTTAACGGAATTCATCCATTATAATGCATGGGATAGAGTTAATGTTAATTTCAACAAACTTATTACACACACACACACACACACACACACACACACACACACCGAATCTTTGTGTTGGAAATTACACATGTTTATCACAAAATGAAATAGTAAATCTGAAACTAGAAATCCTATTCATTAAAGCGCTTCTCCCTTTTCTCTATCCAAGGAATTGGACATAACAAGAAAATAAAATAGAAATAATAACCCGCACACAATCAAATAAAACAAATTTCTCCTTCTACGTGCACAAACAAAATTAAAATATCAAAAACAAACAAGTAAAAAATAATTAAAAAAATTGTTGACGATTAGGGCATCTCTACGATCCCTAGAATCAATAGTGTCGATTTAATTCATCCAAGGGCCAAGAATCAACCGTACGCCATGGGATTTTTATTTAAGCCATGAGATTTAAATTTTTATTGTGGTTAACTTAAGGAAGTGTTAAAATAAAATGTATAAATTGGGTTGAGTGGAAACTAACTTCATCGGTGCCCTTAATTGCTTAAGAGATAATTTTAATTAAGTACCCTTTTATTTTAGTAATGGAATAAATAAATATTAACTCTCAATAAGAGTTATTTTCATTATTGAGGTGTGGTAAGCTTCGTTTGACGCCGTATAAATATATCTATTAAAATCATTACATATTAAAGAGGGATGTTTAAATCGGACAACATTACGTGAATGGGTTTAAATAATTTAATTATGTTTAAAAAAATTTGCCTGGACTTTAAACAATTTATGTAAGTATTTTACTAACGTAAAATATGATATCACAAAACTGACAGTTTTTACACTTGACAAATACGTTCCGCATAATAAAACTACCCATCTACAAATTTCAAATTCAATACAATTATTAAAATTTAAGAGTAACATTCCTTTCAATAACAAGTTCTTCACCATATGTGAACCTAGTGGAGAATGTGGGCCAGAATGTTCACGAGCATTTTGGAATTAAAACTTTTCTCTACCTTCTTCCACATTCTAAACACTTCTTCATTCTCCTATTACCATTCATAGCAAGTATTTTTAACATTCTCTTTGTACGCCAGGCATCCACAAAAACAAACAGCAGCGAAGAAAATTAGTACACCAGTTTTCACATGGTCGCCAGACCAAACACGAGCCCACGGAGACAAATAAACGGTCTGGATCAATTTGATTGATCGAGCCCATGTACAGTTATGTAGTGATTGATTTTGTATTGCATTAAAAATACGGCCTGATTGCGAGATTTCTGTTTATACTCTTTGGCATAACCGTAAGTGTTGAGATCCATGTGACTACAGCTATTAATGCAGCGAATTTTGTAGGACACTTTTTTAAATGGTTGTAAAAGTTGATAGGGATCTTTCATAAATGTTTCTAACATATGGGTCTCTTTCCCAACAAATTGAATATTAACTTAGGAAAACCAAAAATAGAAAAAACCAACCGGATGTCTGGAATTCAAAAATAGAAAAAACCAACCGGATGTCTGGAATACAAAACACGACGTGGCCTAAAATATGCAATTGAACCAATGCAGTACATGTTTTGTCGATTTATGTGCAACATTTATTGTAGTACACCAATGCAGTACACGTTTTGGCAGAGGGGATTAAGATCTACCTCGATTAGACAACTGCTTAAGATGTCAATATTCAGGAGCGTTAATTTATTTTATCAAGATTTTTATAAAGAGTATATTTATTTATTAATCATATATTATTATACTATAAATTAGTGGTCATCCTTATATACTAATTTGATTCTTTTACTTGAAAATAAAATTAATTGTAAATACTTATATTAAGATTAGAATATTTAGTTAGCCCCGAAACTCACACAACTCCTTTCGTTGTTAAATTTAATTTAGAAATTTATATTTTTAATACTTTGTATTGTTTTGAAGTCTTGCAAATTATTTTCGAATGAAAACTTATGGATGGTGAATATGTGGATTTTAAGAAAAAAAGATGGGAAAGATATTAGTAAAGGAAGATTATCATACAATATATAATCAATATTATTTGAGGATTGTTGGCATTGGGAACTATAACTAAATTTATTAGCAAGTTTTCCTTAGACCATAAAAGTATAACACTTTAAGTCATCCAATATTTGTTTGTATATTAATTTTTTTTTTTACTATAGAATTTTTATAATCCAATATTTGTTTGTATATTAGCTCCAATATTACCTAAGGCACTCATAATCCTTAATTCCACCCTGAATTTCGGTCTATTTATATTTTCAATTCAAGCTTTACAAAGTCTTGTTACTGTCTCATACATAATTTAGAATCGATTTTAGGTTCACAATACCATCAATATGGTGCTTTTTAATCCTATAAATATGAGCAATACCTAACGTTTTGCATTTCTCAGAGATTCTTAGAGATTAATTAGATATGGCCACCGTTGTCCCACCCATTTTGAACAATTACACTGTGCGTATCCTTAGCACAGAAGTAATAGTGCCTTCTCTTCCAATGCAGCAGCACATTCTGACCCTCACAAATTTAGATCTCACAATTCCACCAGTTTCTGTGCATGTATTTTTCTGCTATAAGAATACCTCTAATAACACTTTTGCATCTGTGCTATCTCATCTTAAGATTTCCCTCTCTAGGGCACTGGTGAGTTACTATATTTTTGCAGGAGATTAAATACAAATAGTGTTGGTCTACCAGAGGTCCTCTGCAACAATAAGGGTGCGCCATTCACTCAAGCTTATGCTGCCACTGCACTTGCTCAGCTGGATCTGTACAACCCTGATGAAGCTGTCCAGGGAAGCTGGTTCCTCTACTTACAATGCCTTCCCAAGAAAATGGAAGTCCTGTATTCGCTGTTCAGGTAATAGATTGCATATAAATGTTTGCCTGTATTGTCATATCTAGACAACTATTTTGTAATGTGCAATATTTGCAGGTTACCGAATTTAGCTGTGGAGGTATGGTTGTTGGCTGCACATTCGATCACAGGGTTGCAGATGCCTTCTCTGCAAACATGTTTTTCACATGTTGGGCAAAGCTATCTTTAAATGCCTCCAATGTATCTCCAAATTTAAGCTTTACTCGCTCCACATTACGCCCTCGCTGTCCTCCTACTTACTGTGCTGAAATTGAAAATATGTACGTGAAGCAGCCTTCAAGAGAATCTAGCCATGAATCCTTTCACCCGCATCTAGCTAGTAGAATTTATCATCTGCACGCCAAACACATTGTTGATCTCCAGACTAGTATTAATAAGAATGGCAACAAGTACAGCAAGTTAGAGGTTTTCAGTGCATATTTATGGAAAATAATAATGCACACTCAAGAGGTGAAGGACACGAAGAATTGTAGAATAGGAATAGTTGTAGATGGTCGTTCCCGTTTAAATAAGATTGGCATGGCTGCTAATTACTTCGGAAATGTTTTATTGTTGCCTTTTGCTGAGTCTAATGCCGGTGACATAAAAAACAAATCACTTACCTGGGGTGCAGGGATAATTCATGACGCCATACATGGTGCAGCAAATGAAGAGCACTTTCAAAGCTTAATTGATTTTGTAGAGATCACAAAGCCAACGTCTGTGTTAGCCAAGATTTACTGCAAACCAGATGACATTCAATCAACTGGACCTGCAGTGTTAGTATCTTCTGGACTGCGTTTCCCTTTGTATGAGGTTGATTATGGATGGGGACTGCCTATATTTGCAAGCTATCATTTCCCTTGGCGTGGTGAAGCAGGTTATGTGATGCCATCTCATAGCCCTGTCGGAGACGGTAGCTGAGTAGTATATATGCATCTTCCACTTGAACTACTGAATGCAATTGAATCCCACCCCAATTGCATTCTTCGTCCAATTTGTCAGGATCTGATAGCTTTGTGTTAACAAGAGGATTAAAACAAGCATGAAGATGTACGGTGGATAACTCCTAGCATTTACTCTCTCTATAGTAACTTCATAATTCAGAATGCCATTTGATAAAGAACGGCTGTTGTTTAGAAGAGTTCATCGATTTGGTAATCCTCTTAAGTTTATGCTCGTAATAATAAAAATGATAATGTAAATTCCCTTCCATGGTAAAATCTTTACGTAACGAATATAACCCTCTGAGTGTAGACAAATTAAAGACTTAATAATAATGATAACATTAAATTTCCGACTTAATAATATTGATAACTATAATGTATATTTTCACCCGAGCACCCTATCTCTCACGCATGCTAGTAGACAACTGCTGACAGAAAATATCACAAAAAATGAATGCGGCGCAGTGCTTAGTAGCCGAGGTCCTGGTTTTAAATATGTTTTAAAGTTGTATGTGTGCGGGCCAATGTAAACAATACAAAAGATTATAAAGGTTCACTCCATGTTAGATCTTCATTCTAAATTGTTCGACTAAATTCTAATTATTTTAGATATGAGAAAAATGAAAACGTCAAATTTATATGGAACATTTTATTGCTATATTTTATCAAAATGTAGATATCGATGTCAAAAAAGTTTAAGAACAAAAAGACAGGTTATCTAAATATGACCCCTATAGAGAAAAGAACCCCACCCCATATAGATTAGACTACAATACATGGGCCATATATATAGGCATCAACTATATATAACTAGCGGTATTAAATTTACGGTGATCAGCAGAAATGAGGGTTCATAATTAGAAACAGGTATAAGAATTGATATTTGGGACTCGTTTATTAAATTGACACGAAATTCTAATTTGTATACAAAAATTATATATATGAAATAGTAAGAATAAACAATAAAAGGGATTATGTTTATTTTAATGAATAAGAAATAATGTAACCCTTAATTAATTAAAGAATTTAATAACAAATTCATTATAAATTCTATAATCACTCGAAAATGATCAAACACAATATTGTTTAAATATATTTACAAATACTAAAACAACTAATTGATACTAACTATCTATATATGATGACTCTCCTTAGCTAGGTGCTATCATAACTCGATACTTGATGGCCAATATATAGAGTGGGTACACAAAAATATAGGATGGACGCCAACTATATCCCTTATATTGATATTTGAAATTTTTAAAAATACATATATATATCTATATCTACCCCGTAGATTTCAATTTTTCCAAACTTTAATAAAAACAAGTATCTATATTTGCCCCACATATTTCAATTTTTTCCAAACACGGTAATCATATATTGGGAGTTTTTTTTTCTCTCTACTTCAAAAATCACAACTACTATAAGGTCTCAATGTAATAGAATACTAGCAAATGCATGCGAGTAGTGCGGTGTGAAAGCCAAAAGGGAGGAGTTGGATGAATCAAATGTGGAGTGCTGATGTAGTGAAGGAAGGAGTTAAATGAATCAAATGTGATGGGAAGTAGCAAAGGAAGAAGTGGAGTTATTGAGTCAAAGGTAAATGAGTTGTCATTAATTTCAATTGTGCGAATAAATGCAACATTGTTAAAAACTTTGTTTAATAGGGTATATGAAATCATATTAATGTTAATTGATCAAACGATGTGGAAAAGGTAGATATTTGATGTCGAGACTAAATTGGGAATTATTAATAAAAAATCTGATCATCTAGACTTATACCAATTACAAACACAATATTCTAATTAATATAGGAGGACTACTATATGTACATGTAGGGCCATTTTGTCTTTTCCTTGGTAATAATATTTTGACAACATATGGCATTCAAAGTTGAATCATGAGTACTTGCAAAATAAAGTTAAGAGTATAAGTGAAAAAAAATGACAATGAGTTAGTGAAAGAAATTCTCAAAATTTGACCTTGAAAAGGCAATAATGCTTTTGACCAAAGTCTTATGAAATAACCAATAAGTGAATTTTTTTGAAGATTAAATTTTTGACTTAACCAAGATAAAATATTACACACCACACACACACACACAAACACACATAAAATATATTTTTATAAAAATGCCAAAAAAGGTATATAATGAGTGACACCATTACCCTTACAATGGTAACACCATGAACTAGATGTGCGACCTCACAAGAAAGTTTCTACAGATAATTCAATTTTTGCAACACTGGGATGGGGATGACAATGGAAATGATACAATAGTTCATTTTGTGACATCATACATTTTTACACTCACAACAGGATTCATAATCGTATTGTAGGGCATGTAAGGCCATATCTCCACATGCTTGCATGTTCATTTCATATTCTTGAGAACATCATTTTTTTTATGTATAAAAAGTTTCTATCTCTATATACTATATTTACATCTACCCATAAAACAACAAATTACATGTCCACTCTTATAGTTTCTTGATATTGGATATGACAAAATTAGTGAGCTAAACTAGATAAAATATGAAGTGGCCACATTTTCTAGCCTTAGTTATCTTCTGACTTCTAAACCAATGTTATGATTTGATAGGGATTTGACATATTTTAGACATTATATTATGTTGTTTGATCTTCATGGACATGTATGGTGATTTGGGCGCATAGCGCCAATTTATCTTGGATTTGTATGTTGGCACATTTCATTTGATGTTGTGGATATTAACATATTGTTATGTTAGTTGGGCCTAATTCATATATGATGGATACATAGTTTAGTCACATGTTTTGATGATATTAATTATTTGATTATTGATAAGAACACATGACAAAGATGGATGTAAGTCATTTATATTTATTTCATTGACTAAATCAAGGTAAATTGTGTGAAATTATGTATGTTTCTCATTTACGATTCCATGTTGATGTTGTGATGGGATAGATTTTATGTTTGGATTTGATCCTTTATTTACTATATTGAGTTGCACTAGTATTGGATAAATGTTTTTAATGTTTGCATTGAGTGTGTTGGTATCCAAATTGATTCTCCTTGGAAACCGAGCATCATCAAAGATTTAAGCAAGACACTTAGACACAAAAAAACTTATTATGATTCATTTTGTAGCTGGGGAGGGGGTTCATCGACTCTTTGTCACTTAGGCATCGAGAGAAATGGATAGAACTTCATTAAGAATTTGATCTATCCTCACCGCTTTAGGTTGATCCTTTCGACTAGGGTGAGAGGAACCATTTTGTAACCTCTCGTCGGTGAAGGAGAATGAACATATCCTTCTTTCGCACGAATGTGAAAGGAGAACCCGAGAAAATATGATCAATGGGCCACAATTTAACACTCATGAGTTGTCACTTCTAAAGAATAGCGATATTTTATAAACAAGGTTTAAGGTTACTATAGATATTATGGGGTCCTAATTGCTTCTACATATTTTTGTAGTAAAATTTATTCATTTGTGGACACACAAGGCAAACAGGTTAGTTAAGGTAGGATTCATTGTTTTGAATAAATTTTTGTGGGAGATTAAGCAGGAAAAACTTGATTTTTCCAAATCTTTGATAACCTTCACAACAATTGGAAAACTAAATGACAAAATGCTTTAGAATAGCTAAAATATTCCTTCAACCAGAAGGTGTGCATTAATGGAGGTCCAAATTGGAACGGTTTCACCCAATCTCCAAGAATTTTTCATGAAGGTTCGAGCTAAAGACTCAATTAAACATAAAAGACCCCTAGTTCCTCACACCTAGGATACACTCAAAGGCTTACAAACAATCTTTATCAACAAAATGACAGTAAAGTGATTTTAAATTGTTTATCTCATTATAGGATGAAGGCTCTTCTCGTAATGAAACCGTAAATGCCGCTAAACTGTCATAGGGACGAGATCCTGTGTGATTTGGAGGGACATTAACATAAGATTGCAATAGGAACAAGAAAAACTACTTCTAGACATTTTGAAATAAAGCAGACACAAATTTTCCCAAGATTGCCACATATTAATTAGAAGTTGATTAGATTCATCAATGTGGTAAATTTTCTTTGAGCAGTCTCAAATCTTATCAATGGTGTACACTTGTATATAACTTGACATGATCAAATCTAAAACATAGGAAATTAATAGGTTTCTCAAATGGTCTCTCAAAAAGTTGGGTTTTATATAATTTTCTCTTAATAATTCAACCCCGACACTTTACAAGATTATTCGCATTGCATTTATACATTTCACTTGCTCACTCATCTCAAATTTTTGCCCCAAAGAGAAGAATATTCAAGGAACATTTGCTTGTTACAAATTTGTCTCGTAAAGTGATCTTTAAGAAATTTACACCCACAAATGTGAGTTGGAAAACTCATGAACTAATCACCTTTTTGAGACCCTCAACTAATGACTTGTGCAAGAAATCCCCGTATTAATCATTTCTTGGTGGCTCTGTAGAGATGGATCGACAGAAATCCTTTTCACCATTGAGGAAACACCTTTTTCATCCTTTATGCTTCAGTAACCTCCATCATTTCACCTTTTTCCATTCTTTCCTCTCGTAACTTTGCTTTGCATCCAACTTCTCCGGTAATTCACATTTTTACAAGTGCCCGAGAAAATCCAACTTCAAAATATCAACCTTTACAATCCTCGAATAAAAAAATAAGCCCTAAATCCATGTAGTTGCCCTTCGGAGACAAAAATGACAAAAAGGTTCATCAAAAATGATGAAAAATAATGCATATTCGCATCTCTAGTAGTATTAGAGAAAATAAATGTGCCAAAATTAGATGAAATACACAACAACCGTCGATTATTCCCTTTCTCAACTTTAGATTGGAGCCATCCACATGTTTCCTTCGTGCAACCATAAAGGTGAAGTAAAAGGCAAATTTTAGACAAGCGCGTGTCTTCCACGTGCCCTTGGACCAAGAGAATCACCTTTTGGCCTTTGAAAAGTCTTAGTATAAACAAGAGTTAGTGAAACCCTCCACGTGTCTCAATGACACACTTTGATATGGTTCCCAAAAGCGAGACCCCAAACAAGCGCGGGATAACAACATGTCTCATCCGGTAGAGATTTTGAAAATGTTTAAGGACCAGTGGAAGGCACCATGTGTCTATGGTCTTATATGGTTTTCCTTGGCCGTTGCAAATTCCAAGAAAGGGTAGAGTGAGAAGAAACTTCCAATTTTCTCCATGGCACTCTTTTAAAAATAATATTCAAGGGTAGGTCCCCAAATAGGTGCGAGCCCTCTAAGTGTCCTGTCGACACTAAAATTTTCCTCCAAAATTTCTATTTCATTAATGTATGTATTAGGAATAGGATGTTGTTAAGTGTAATTAGTAGTAGCATCTGATAGAAGATAATGGCACCGTTAGTACGGGGCCGCCAATAATGTGGAGTACGGTGTGAATACCAAAGTACAATAGGAATGTTGTAAAAAGTAAATATTTGTCGTAAGTGGTCCGGTAATGTTAAAATGTCAAAGTTTGGGTAATTAGAGAAGTAGGGTCTACATGATTAGGAATTAGAAATATTATATTGGTAATAAGGACAAGGAGTGAGGTCATAAATATTTTGTGTATTTTATTTGTAAAAAGACTAAAAATGTGGAACCCATGTAAAATGATAAGGTTTATCTTATCTTAACAGATAAGCTTACATGTACAGATAAGAGTTAAGGTATGGAATATGATTCGTCAGAGTGGATTTCTTATCCTATCTTAGAGATAGGATGGATAAGCCTGGAAGTTCTATAAATAGAGAGGCCACCCCCCTCATTTAGCATAGAAAGAAGTAGTGAGAAATATTGTAGGAAGTGTGCGAAGGAAGCCATCGATTAAAGGTGTGTCAAGAAGCCATCAAGAGGTGTAATTGTAAAGTTTCTCCCATAGTCTTATCAAGTATCTCATGGGTGAGATCAGAATAGCTTTCATGTTAATATTATAATTTATTTTGATATTTCAGATTTTTCGTCATTCCGTATTATCATAGTCAATGGTATTCTTGTGTTCGGTTGTTCTTTTTCTTCCGATTACATCCACCAAACTAAAGTCTCATGCATTAGTAAATAATCATAAAGACGAGGAGTTCCCGGATGAAGAATTATCATAGTGCCGGATTGGTGATGACATTTTGGTTCCGCTCACGGATCATTCCTCGTTGGTGGATTTTCTGGAGAGATATTCCCACTTAGGCAAAAATTAATTGGAGGGTAACCTTGTTTTTACTGTGCATAGTAGTTACCATGGTAAAGTCATTTTTACCGTGAATAGTAGTTACCATGTTAAAGTCATTTTTGCCATGAATAGTAGTTACCCTGGTAAAGTCCTTTTTGTTGGGAATAGTAATTACCACAGTAAAGTCACTTTTTACCGTGAATAGTATTTACCGCAGTAACTTCACTTTTTACCGTGAATAGTGTTTACCACAGTAAAGTCAGTTTTTACCGTAGTAAGTCAAGTTTTACCATAGTTTACCGTGGTCATTTCTATTTTACTGTAGAAAGGTGTAAAGTCACTTTCTAGTATAGTGATTCCAATTATTTGTGCACATAAGTCTTGTTAATTGTACTTGTGGGTTGGTATTTCACGGTGGTTACTTTTGAAAATGGGAAAGATTCCTGTTTTTTCAGCTCAATCTAATGAAGATGCTTCTTCTTTCATTCAAGAGTTTAAATGATCTTGTATTTGTAATGGCCTTATAAGAAGGGAACAATGGACTGAATTTTTCCTACCTTTTGGATGGTTCAACACTTAGGTGGTTTGAAACACTAGGTGATAAAGTGAAAAATTCATGGGATTTATTAACCGAAAGTTTTTTGAAGAATTTGGTGAACAATGAAAATATGCAGATCTCATGATCGAGATCACAAAGCTATCCCAAGGAGAGAAGGAGAAGATAAGGGATTATCATGCTCATGTTCTAGAGCTAAGGAGGAAGCTCGATGCCCAGATCCGGAAGGAAGGACTAGCGGATGGGTTGATGAATGGCGTGGATAATCTCCTCTGTAAGCACTTCATTCTTGGGATGAAACCGGAGATCGACAACGAGTGAAGTATGACCACCCAACTACCATGAACAAGCAAAGGAGATTGAAAGAAGGCAAGAAGAAAGCATGGAAGAGGAGCCCAAAGAAATTGTTGCTAAAGTAGAGCCTACACCATCACCTTTGGTCCTGAATCCACAACCACTCCCGGTGAGCAAAAATATTTCTCCTAATACATCTACTGAGTATGAAGATCTCGCTAAAAAAGATGGGTCGCTTAACTATTAATCTTCTTCAAGGAAAGGAATTTAGTTCTCAGGGAGGAGATAGAGGTCCAAAAAGAAATATTTCTGAAGTTGTTTGTTATGGTTGTTATAAAAAGGGTCATTATAAGTATAATTGTCCAGATAGAGCTTCTACATCTGGTAAGGGATATAATGATAAAGGAAAAGCACTGTGAATTCTTTTGATGTAGTAGATAAGAGTAGAAATAATGAAGTAGATGTGTTTGTAATAAAAAGAAAGAAAGAAAAAGATAATCAAGATGGAAATGATCCTAAAAGATGAAAGAAGAAAATAGTAAGAAACATAGAGAAGAAAGTTGGGTGTGTGCAGGATTTTTCGATTTCACAGGCAAGGACCATACTCCATCTTGGAAGATCTGTCCAAAAGGCCTCGTAAATATTACATATGGTCAACTCTTGGCTATGTCTTCGAGAAGAGGCGGGAGTTGCGAGGTGGACTCAATGCTCAAAGAAGGAAGGAGGTTGAGGTCCCTGTTTTGGAGGCAGAGGCAGATCCCTATGCTCCACAAGCTGAGGTATTATGTAATGGTATTTCAATTCATGATGTCTTAGTTGATGGAGGTGCTGCAGTTAATGTAATGAACGAGTCTGTAATGAATATGTTGGGTTTAAAAATTGATCACCCTTCAACACTTATGTTAAGGTCATTAAATAAGGGAAAACTAAACCAAGGTGTAATTTCAAATGTGGCAATATCTGTTATGGGTGTTGTATGTGTGGTAGACTTTCAGGTGATGAAAAATGGTACTGTTGCGTACCCAATGCTGCTGGGAAGACCATGGCTAAGGAGAGTTCATGCAAGAAACTATTGGAATGAAGGTTTCATGACACTTAGACGTGGTAGAGAGAGGGTGAAGATAAACGTGATCCCTCGACATCATAAAGTAGAACCTATGGATTCAAGTGATGAAACTAATGATTGGACATCCTCTGATTACTCTAGTACCAGTGAAGTGGACACTGAAGATGAAGAAAGTGAGGTGGATGTTTCAGTCATGGATATCCTGCCAGTCACACCAACTCATGACCCCATAAAATTATCTGAAGAAGAAGTTGATGATCGTCTCCAACAAATAAAGATTGGTGATGCTGTGATGGAGAGTGAGAAGGAATCCTACCTCCAGCTCTTTCGAAGGTACATACACCTATTCACTTTTGATTACAAGGAACTCCGTCAAGTAAGTTGGGTAGAACATTGTATTGAGCTGGTAGATGGTGCTAAGCCTATAAAGCAAATGCCATATAGAATGAATCCTAATTTTTCCAAGACTGTAAAAGAAGAAATAGATAAGTTGCTTGATGCAGGATTCATATTTGCTATGGAGAATTCAGAATGGGTTTCTCCCATTGTGATCTCAATAAAAAGAATGGGAAGCTACGCATTTGTGTTGATTACAGGAAGCTCAATAAGGCAACAAAGAAGGATCATTACCCTCTTCCATTTTTGATCAGATCTTGGACGAAGTAGCTGGCCAAGAGTGCTATAGTTTTGCTGATGGATATAGCGGCTACAACCAAGTTCGTATAGCAGAGAAAGATCAGCTGAAGACCACGTTCACCACTCCTTGGGGAACGTTTTCTTATAGAGTTATGCCTTTTGGGTTGTGTAATGCTCCAGCAACATTCCAGCGTTTGATGAATAGGGTGTTCGAACCCTACATTGGGACCTTCATCGAGTATTTCTCGGATGATTTTTACATCTATGGGAGCAAGTTGGACCACCCGCACTGATGGAGACAACATTTCAAAGGTTAGATGAAGCACAAGCCTCACTAAACCCTACAAAGTGTGTCTTTGGATGTTCTAAAGGCATTTTTTTAGGGCATGTCAGATCCAGAGATGGTATTGGTACCGATCCCGATAAAGTTTCAAAATCAAAGATTTACCATTTCCTATGAATAGAAGTAAGTTGAGATCATTTTTAGGCCATGTGGGTTACTATAGAAGGTTCATCAAGAATTTCTCAAAGATTGCACAGCCACTAACCCAGTTCTTGAAGAAGGATGTTGCTTATGAACCAGGAAACAAGGCGCATGAAGCTTTTGGACAACTGAAGGAAGCCCTGGTGTCTTCACCTGTTTTGAAGAATCCAAATTGGAGCAAGCCATTCATTGTGTACACTGATGCCTCAGATGCAGCACTAGGTAGTACTTTGAGCCAAAAGGATGAAAATGGGAATGAACATCCAATTTACTTTGGGAGTGCATAAATGAGCAAAGGCTTGAGGTAAACTATACTCAGAATCAAAAAGAGGCTCGCTATCATTTTTCAGTAAAGAAGTTTAGAAATTACTTGCTAGGGCAGAAATTTATAGTTGAACGGATCATCGTGCTCAAATATATTGTCAATAAGCCTAACCCATCGTGTGAGGATAGCAAGATGGATAATTTTGCTACAAGAATTTGAATTTGATATTATAGATAGGCCAGAAAGAAGCATGTCAATGCAGATGCACTCTCTCGAGCCTATGATGGTTTAGGATCATCTTGTGATGATGATGATTTTCTCGATGCAAAGATTGTTCTCCTCGACAAAATCCCTAGTGAATACATAGATATTTGGAATTATCTCGAATGAATTCAAGTTTCCTTGATGGTGCCAATGCAAATACTAAGAGAAAGATTACTCAAGCCATTCGTCCATATTCTATTTTCGCATGGAGCATTATTTCGAATAGGACTCGATGGACAAAGATAAGAGGGCGTTGGACGTGATCAAGGAAAGGAGCTGCTAGAAGAATTCCACAATGGTACATGTGGAGGGCACTTTCTCGGACAACTTACAGCAAGAAGGATCTTGGATGCAAGTTATCACCGCCCACTCTTTTTAAAGATTGTTATAATTATTGTAAGACATGTGATATTTGTCAAACACATGGTAACCGTAAGACTTCATCACTCCAATATGGCCTATTCTTCCCTCTTGGTCCCTTTGAAAAATGGGGAATAGACATTGTAGGTCCACTTCCAACTACATCACATCAAAATAAGTATATTGTAGTTGCCACGCATTATTTAACCAAGTGGGTCAAGCTAGGCCATTGAAAACAACTTCCATGGATGAAGTGGCAAGGTTCATATATGAACGCATTGTCACCAGATTTGGTTGTCCATTAGAAATTGTAACAGATCAAGGAAGCCACTTCATTAATGAGGTGGTAGAAGCCCTAGTCAATAAGTTTTCTATCAAGCACAGGAAGGCAACAACATACAAGCCAAGCACAAATGGACAGGTGGAACGAACAAATTTTGTGCTGTGTCAAATTCTAGCAAAAGATGCAGCCTTGCAGGTACATAAATGGGATAAAAGGATTCATGCAGCATTGTGGGCATATAGGGCAACATCAAAGTCAGCAACAGGATACTCCCATTTCAATATTTGGCCTATGGCATTGATCCAGCTTCTTCCTATTGAGTTTGATATTCCCACCTTTGTGTGAGAGTTATGAAAATGAAAGGATGGATGAAAGTGATTCAAGAAAAGAAAAGTTGGTACATCTTCATTTACTAGAGGAAATGAGGGAAATAGAAAAGGATACAAGCCATAAGAAGAAAATGAAGTAGAAGGAATACTTTGATCAAAAGATCCGATGGTCTCCATTTCATGTGAATGACTTGGTCCTAGTATATGATTCTAGATACAAAAAAAGAAGACAGAGAAAATTTCTTCCAAAATGGATGGGGCCCTACAAAATAGAAGCTGTGCATGAAAATGGTACGTACCAACTGGAGGAATTGGATGGCACTCCCATTACGAAATGGGTCAACCGTGACAAGTTGAAGATTTTCCAAGCACCAGAATAGTCTACTCCAAGGACGGAGTAGAAGCTAGGAAGGGGGAAGATGTCGACACTAAAATTTTCCTCCAAAATTTCTATTTCATTAATGTATGTATTAGGAATAAGATGTTGTTAAGTGTAATTAGTAGTAGCGTCTGATAGAAGATAACGGCGCCGTCAATACGGTGCCGCCAATAATGTGGAGTACGGTAATAGTCAAAGTACAATAGGAATGTTGTAAAAAGTAAATATTTGTCATAAGTGGTCCGGTAATGTTAAAATGTCAAAGTTTGGGTAATTAGAGAAGTAGGGTCTACATGATTAGGAATTAGAAATATTATATTGGTAATAAGGACAAGGAGTGAGGTCATAAATATTTTGTGTATTTTATTTGTAAAAAGACTAAAAATGTGGAACCCATGTAAAATGATAAGGTTTATCTTATCTTAACAGATAAGCTTACATGTACAGATAAGAGTTAAGGTATGGAATATGATTTGTCAGAGTGGATTTCTTATCCTATCTTAGAGATAGGATGGATAAGCCTGGAAGTTCTATAAATAGAGAGGCCACCCCCCTCATTTAGCATAGAAAGAAGTAGTGAGAAATATTGTAGGAAGTGTGCGAAGGAAGCCATCAGTTAAAGGTGTGTTGAAGAAGCCATCAAGAGGTGTAATTGTAAAGTTTCTCCCATAGTCTTGTTGAAGTATCTCATGGGTGAGATTGTAACAGTTTCATGTTAATATTATAATTTATTTTGATATTTCAGATTTGTCGTCATTTTGTCTTATCATAGTCAATGGTATTCTTGTGTTCGGTTGTTGTTTTGCTTCCAGATTACATCCACCAAACTAAAGGTTGTGCATTAGTAAATAATCATAGCATGAGGAGTTCCCGGTGAAGAATTATCATAGTGTCAGATTGGTGATGACAGTCCCAAGCCTTAGAAAGTTGCTTGAAAGTTTAAGTATAGAGAGAAGCTAGCGGAAGCCTCCAAGTGTCTCCCGGTTCACTTTTGAGATGGTGCCCAAAAGTAGAGACCCTAGAAAAGCACGGGCTCACCATGTGTTTCCTTGGCACAACTTCTAAGGTTGGACCCAGAGGGGGATCCTCAAATGAGTGTCGGTCCTCCACGTTTCCATGGTCTGACAAAGCTGCACCCTCCATATGAAAATTTTCCCAATGTTTGGGTAGGGCCAGTGGAAACCTCCACATGCCTCCCTAGCGCAACTCCAAATATCAAACCAAGAGGAGAATTTTTAGATGAGTGCAGGCCCTCCACATGGACAAGATCCGAGTTGAAGTGGGACTTAGAGTTTTAAAATTCTCTCGATGATCTCGTATCCAATAAAAAAGGATCATGTTTCCACATATGCTAAGATATAATTGACGGTGAAAACACACATGTTAAACTGTAAAATGTAGGGGAATTCACCGTTTGTTCCTAGAAATGAATATTTCGTAAGGAAAAATAAATTGGAAATGATATAAGGCTCAAATGTGATCCAATACCATGGAGAAGGATCTTTCAACAACATACAAATGAAGAAAACTTTTCACACCTCCATTCGGGGAAATAGAAAATATGACAAAGCCCGTAGATTGAAGAATTTTTAGAGAAAATGGGGTGAGATCAAATTGAGCACCAACATTGGCTCCGACTCAGGGATGGGCACTCCCCATGAGTGCCGCAAGAACAATAAAGTAGACCATGTGCCAAAATCCATGGGCCACTGAGTCAAGAACAAGATTGCAAAGTAGAACAAGAATAACCAAATTCCCCATGGATGAACCAAGAAACCAACAAAAATTGGTTACCAAGGACTAGGAAAAACCAAAATAGGAAAACATGAATGTAGAACAAAACTAGGAAACTATACACTATACAATGGTGATCACTTTGATTCAAAGAAAAAAATCAAGTAAATTATTCAAGTGCATGCCATTCGGATATGACCGCGCTAAGTAGTTCTACGATATGTCTTTAACCCTTGGTCATATGATTTTTCTCTTCTCCATCCAAGTTATTATCTGACCATATTTTTTCAGGTTTATCCTTTGTGCTTGTGTCAAGTTTTTCAACATCTCTCGAGGCTTCATCAAACATCAAAGTTTCAGGAAAATCAACTCCGCTCATGATACTGTATTGACAAATTTCATACTCCTTTAAAAGAACATAGCTCACGAGAGTTATCAACATCAATGTCTATGTGCAATACTTCATAAGAAACATTGTTAGGGTCCTCAATGAGATATAACATTTTATTTTCACTAGGTAACTTCACAAGGTTTCCGTCAATTGGAATGGTGGCATAAGACATGTCCATTTTCACACTTCCACCCACACTAGTAGCCCATTTTCTTGATAACAATATTCCCCATTTGGCGGGACAATCAACAATAAAAAAATCTAGCTTTAAGTTCTTACGGGTAGGTTGCAAGTTACACTATCAAACCCTTGAGACATCCAACCAATGACACCTCTCTAGAATCAATGGCAATGAACTTCCCATAAGCTGTTGTTACTCGAGAGATCTAACTCATACATGACCTCAAGAGGCATAAAATTTCATGATACTCTAGAATCAAAGATACAGTTGTGTAATTGCTTATCCTTAACAATCAAAGTAGTGAAAAATGGATCCACCTTTAGCTGAGACTTAACCAAGGATGTTTCCAAATATAATTCAGGTGGCTCACCTAGTTCTTCCAATACTTGGGGTTTTTCCAACTCTACAATGGTAGGAGGAACCTCTACACTGTTTACATTTTTACCTTGGGTGACCTTTTCTTCTTTAAATCCTAAATATTTGAATGCTCTGTTCCTATGCTTAGGGATTCTAAGTAATTCAACAATAGGAACAGAAATCTTGATCTGACTCAAGATTTGGGCTATGTCACAAGGAACATATTTGGGTAATGTAGTGTTAGGAGGAAGGTTTACAAATTCATCTAATGGCACAAGATGTTTTTCTGATCCCGAGTATGGGAGGAACACAAGCTTTATTTATGGTGACAAAGCCTTTTCCAGATGTATTCTTTTTAGGATTTTCCTTGGGGATACTTGGTAAGCATTGGAATTTTATGTTTGGCTTGAAGCCTTGCCTCTTTGAAAACCTTACTCCTGATATTATATTATTTTTCATGGCCAACCACAACATTCATTAACAACTACCTATCCTCCTCAGAAGGGATTCCTCCATCATACTTCTCAATCATTAATGCCCTTAAGTATTCAAAATCATTATTAGGCAATTCAAAATCTTGCACCATATCAATTTCAGAAGTATGAGTGGGAGGAAGAGGTAATACCTGGTGAATGCAATCCCATAAATCTTTAACAGTTCTAGCACTCATTAGCTCAGTTGAGGTTGCTCCCTACTGTGAACTTGTAGAGGAATCCATCATGCATGCATCATCATCAATGTCATCATCATTAGCTTCTTCCCCAACACCATTTTCAACATCACATGGAGAATGTGGCAAGAAAAATCTATCGCAACACTCAATTTCATGAGATTCAATGACATCAAGCAACTCTTGAATCTAAAGGATCGGCACTCGATTTGTTTTCCCAGGATTAGAGTTTTCTATTCCCGATCTAAGGATTCCTTTTCCATTTTCATAAGATCTCGATCACCCCTAGGATGATTTCAAAATATTTCATGACCTTGTGCTTTATGATGACCTTGGGAACCTTGTCATATCACCTTCTCCGCTCTATCCAGTTTATCAAAAAAATTTGCAACCTCCGCCGGATCCACGGCTTTACTTTACCGAGGCTTGTTTGGATTTATCAGCTTGATGCCTTCTCTCTTAGGAGGTTTATGTTATACCCCAGGTAAATATAGATAACATAAAAATAAGGAAATATGTTGGAGAGGTCCAAAACCCAACATAAAGGAAATATGTCGAGAGAGGTCAAAACCCGACACAAAGGAAAGATGTCGGATATGTCAAAAACCCGACACAAAGGAAATATGTCAGAGAGGTCCAAAAACCTGACACAAAGGAAATATGTCAGAGAGGTAAAAAAACCCAACAAAAAGGATTTTGGGTTTGTGTTAAGGGAAACATGAGACATGAAGCATGAAAATCGCAAGGCATGCCTCGATGCTTAGGAGTTAAAACCCGAAACACTACCTAGAAAAAATCAGGCTTTGGAGTCAGGAAAGCATGGGGTGAAAACATGTTGAGGCACCCTCCAAACCTGATGCAAATTCAAAGGAGAAACTCGAACCCGACTGGAAATAGACCCTGACACATGGGGATTATTCAAAGGGCCATACCTTTTCACAGGGAGCTCGGATTCACGCAAGGTTTGACTTTTCAAAATTCTCTCGCTGTCCTCTACCCAACTACTACTGGATATCTTTATTTTGGTGAGAAAAAGTTCTTCAAAAACTCAAAATATAGCTCACCGTTTTTTGGGTTTGCTAGGGTTCTCACCTACCGCCATAATGAGATGAATTAAATGCAATCTGGAGGTGGTTGGGGTAGATTTCAAATTCCTCTCTTCTCCCTCTCTTTTTTTTGTATAAATTGTAAGGAGGGATTCTTTCTAAAGGTTGGACATTCTTGTTTTTCCCCTCCCTTCTTCTCTTTAACAAGTGGATTTGTGGAGTTCAGACCTCCCATTCAAATTGTAATGCATGTTGTGCCTCTTGGCCATTGTAATGGATTGTGTCAATATTTGGAGCAATAAAAACTAAGTTTGTGGATGATTTCAACCCTCTCTTGTATTCATTGCATTCAAATGATCTCTCATTGCAGCCTTGGTTACCTGTGCATGTTTATTGTATTGCATTTTTATGGTTTGTGTTTATTGGAAAAACAATTGTTCATCATTCCTTTGGTGCATCACCTTGGTTAGATTAGGTTTATTTTCTTGCATTTTCTCAACCCTGTCTCCTTGGAAAGTTAGATTAGGTTTTAGAGTAGACCCTCTACATTTTTATGTGTGCATTTGAATAGAGGAATAGGAACCGACCTTCATCAAGAGAGTTTTCCCGATTCACAAGGTCCCAAACATGGGGAAAGCTCCATGTTATGCAATCACACTAAGAGTCTCAACCCATCATGACATTTTGTAGATTTACCATCAATAGTTTTGGCACCCGATGGGACCAAGAGGTCATTCCATAAGATTTGAAGGAATTTTCAAGAAATTTGGACTTAGAAATTGCAAGTTTTACAATTTTGGATTTTTTACCTTCCAGGATGAACTCTGAAATCGATTTTCAAGGGCTTAACTGGCTCAAAACAAGTCAAAATTTCACCAGTTGGTAGATATGGGGGTAATCTTCAAAAGGGTATCCTTATATTTTTTATATTTTGAATTTCAAAATTTCATGGTTTTTAGTGTTTTGGGATTTCCTAGGTGTTGAGCATGTCCCAAGTTCCGACACATGGAAATTCGGGTTTTGTAAGTTGCATTGCATGACCTGAGTTTCCACCTATACCTTTCGGGGATTAGCAGCTGCACAACAAGACCTGAATTTCAGAATTGAAGATTGTATCCTCTGGGTCCTTCGAAGTTTTAAATTCTATTTTTAATATTGTCAAGTTTGGTGTGTAACTTGGCAAAATATAGCCTTTTGAGGCTCATTCCCCAACACATCTAGTGACTCCGAAGGGATAGAATTCAGTGGTGTAGCAACAAAAGTTTCCCAGGCACATGAGAAGAATTCAAACCAGGTTTGATACTCGAGAAGAGGGCTATTTGTCTACTTACAACTATCACCAGGTAGAGGAAGGAGAGGAAGAGGACCACAAAGATCACCATCTCCACCTAACAGGACTTTGTCTACACCTCCACCTAGTAGACCTTTTCTCACATCAACTAGGATTCTTAGGCCAATCATAATGGCACATCTACCACCGAATCCCTTTGTAAATTTCACGAGCAAAGTAGTCCACTTGCCCTAAATGCTCAGAATCAAGTTCGATTAAAGTGCTAAAGAATATCCCCTATTTCACAGAGAAAATCATACTACTCCTATTGACCACATCCAAGATATTGCTAATGCATGTGTAATCCACAAAATAAATGAAATGGATGTTGCAGTCAAGTTGTTAGCTTCATCTTTCAAAGGTAAGGCCTTACAATGGTTTAGGAGCCTAACAAGGGTCTATTACAAATTGGAACCAACTTTGTTTAGCCCTTTGCAACCAATTCGGGAGAGGGTAGACAATTTGTCTTTATTGGAACAACTAACAACAATCAAAAGGGCTCCTAACAAACAAATGACATATTTCAACTTCAGATTCCAATGGACATGGATAGGATTCCAATAGTCCTGTTAGGCCAACCGCTGAAGGAGCATTCCTTTATTTCTTAAAGGCTATAAATTCATACATAGCCATGATGATCCAATCAATGGGAGGAACAACACTATCAGGGGCCTACGACATAGCTATCAGAGTAGAGAACTATTTTATCCAAGCTGGTAAGCTTGCACCAAGGCTGCCAATGCCTCTCTATCTAGATATGGGAAACCCTACAACTAGTCAAGCACCAAAATTGAATCCCATTCCAACCCCTAGAAATCAAAGCAATAATGAGGCATCAACTTCTTCAAATACTTCAAAGGAATTATAGGAGGTTATGAAACAATTACAGAACCTTGGAAATGAGCTAGTGACTATCAAAAGATAGCAAGCTCAAAGTTCTAGACCGTATCAACCTCGAGTACAGTAAAAAGCTAGGCCCTCATACCAACAAAATAGACCACCACCTCAAACTACAAATCAAAACCAAAACCAAGGACAACCTTAAGATGCTAGGCCATTTCGACCATATGATCCAAATGCAACGACATCCTCAAGAGCCTTAGTCCCAACAAAAATAACATGGCTTGGGAGTACAACTGGTGTTACCCCTATAATTTACCTCATAATCAATCAACGTGTTTCAATGGCGCACTAAATCAGGCCTTGATGGTGAAAACCATTGGTGTGCCTCAAGAACCAAGCCAAGAAGGGAATCAACAAAGTAAGAAATGCAACAAGAAGGACATCCAATAGAAACCACATTGGCCAATTGGAAAATGGAAGACTTCTGTGGAGTTAACCAACAACCTTTTCAAGGCATGGCTGCTAACACATGGTTAAGAAGAGAAGCATAGAAGAGGAAAACCATCTAATCCAGTTGTTTCTCAGCCCACTCCTACACAACAAGGGGTCAGTAGACCAAATGCAGCTCCAAATGTGCAAAATCAGCCTAAGGTACCTATTGTAGCAACACATGCACCTGTTCAAGCTCCAGAAAAGGTTGCGCCAAGTAAGGGACAACAAAAGGACAATTCATCCCCTTTCAACATCATCGATCAAATGAAGAAGACACATGTGAACATTTCCATGTGGGAATCACTTTGGTGAATCCTAGGGCAATGAGATTTATTGCAAGCTGCAATGGCTAATTGGTCTGCCTCAAATGTATCAAACCGGGGACATGAGAAAGTTCTCACTAATGTAGTGCAACATGATGGGGGCCAAACAAGAAAAAATTTGAAGCCTCCACCATTCTATGTGTCATTGATTGTTGGGAACCACTTGGTACACAACTGCATGATAGATTCAGGGGCAAGTAGTTCAGTGATGTCGAAGCAAATAGTGGATCAATTGGGTCTGAAGTATGAGCTAGTGCTGAAAGGAGTAGTGCAGCTAGATGGAACGATAATAGGAATAGTTGGGGTCATCAAAGGGTTAAGCCTAACACTACATTAATGTCCTAATGTCAAAGTTCTGCAGGATGTGTCTGTAATTGACCTTTTGCCACTCTTTGTGTTGTGTCTATCAAGAGACTTCACTGTAAAAATTGGTGGATATCTATATGCAGATTGGTCACACATGATTTTTAGGATGAGGTATGGGGCCAAAGCAACAATCAGGTCAGAACCAATTGCCAATTTCCATATTGAGCCTCATGTACCAAGTCCTATCAATGTAAATTACTTTGCCTTTGATCAGGAGGAGTGTTCAAATGATCTAGAAATAGGTACTAAGTTCGAGGGAATTGTTGATTTGACTTTAGATGAATGGGAAAACAAAATTCATGGATTTGACCCATAAAAGGAAATTGAAGAAGAATTGAATTGGGCATGTATTGTGTACACAAATAAAATTCACCCATTCCTGACATCACTAAGCCTTAAAAAAAGGATGAAAATGAAGTTTGGAAACTATTTTTCGATGGTTCGAGAAGCAGACAAGGTACTGGAGGTGGTGCAATGTTGATTTCACCAAAAGACATCAAATATTATTCAGATTTTCATTTCCAGTTTTCCTGTTCAAACAACATGGCTGAATATGAGGCCTTGATTCATGGACTTCATTGGGCCAGGAAAAAGGGCATAAAGAACTTGCAGGTGTTCGGAGATAGTGAGCTAATCATCAACCAAGTCAGGGGACAACATGCTACAAAGAATGACCTGTTGAAGAGCTACAAGAATAGGGTATGGGACCTCATTGAGGATTTCAAAGCTTTCAACATTGTGTCCATACCCAGGAAGAAAAATGAAGTCACGGATAGGCTCGCAGTAGTTGGAGCAACGTTTGATGTGGTTGAAAACATCAAAAGGGAAAAAACATAGCCACATATCCATGTGATTGTGAGGCCAGTAGTGCTAGATAATAACACAAGCTGGCAAGGTGTTTGAGAATGATCAACAGATCATCAATTTCTTATAAGAAGAGGTTGAATTCTCGGCTAGGAATCAGGACAGACTAGAGCAGCAGTACGGGGATCAAGTAGTGCAGCTGCGGAAAAACAAGCTTCCCAAGGGTTTAGTAACATTGGAGTCTATCTTCAATCCTAACGACTAGTTCCATAAGGAAAAGGCTAACATACAGGTCAAAGGAGAAGATTCAAGAGCCAATTCAGTTGGGGAAGGCAAAACACTTCAAATTGGTAAAGTGGCCACTGAATAGGAGAAATCAGATTTCATACAACTTTGCCAAGAATTTCTAGATGTCTTTACTTGGAGCTATGAGGACCTATGAGGATTCAACCCAAAGTTGGCACAACATACAATAGAACTAGATCCAGATGCTAAGCCCATCAGGTAGAAACAAAGACCAGTCAACCCTCACATTGAGCCTCTAATGAAGAAAGAGCTAAACAAGCTAATAGAGGCAAGCATTATATTCCCGATCAAGCACTCAAGCTAGGTTGCAAACTGGTACCTGGTCAGGAAGAAGAACGAGAGAGATCAGGCTGTGCGTGGACTTCGAGACCTCAACAAGGCATCTCTCAAAGACCATTACCCACTTCCTTCAATGGAGCAAATATTACAAGTGGTATCCGGTTCAGAGAGATTCTCTCTCCTAGATGGCTACTTAGGGTATAACCAGATAATGGTGAAAGATGATGACTAGTTTAAGATGGCTTTCACCACCAAATGGGGCACCTATGCCTACAAGAAGATGCCATTTGGGCTATCAAATGTTGGAGCCACTTTCCAAAGGGAAATGGATATGGCATTCAAGGGGTTGATCAATAAAATAGTTTTGATATATCTTGACGACATCACTGTATTCTCCAAAAACACAGTGGATCACCTCTTTCATTTGAGACAGGTATTTCAGAGATGTAGGAGATTTGGGGTATCATTGAATCCCAAAAAATGCATATTCTTGGCTCATGAAGGAAAACTTCTAGGCCATATTGTTTCAAAGGAGGGGTTGATGATTGACCCAGAGAGAGTTGAAGCAATTAGAGCATTGCCATTGCCAAGTCACAAGAAGGCTCTTCAAAGCTTCTTAGGAAGGATCAATTTTGTCTATAGGTTTGTTCCAAACTTTGCAGCTCTCGTAAAGCCAATAACGCTGATGTTAAAGAAGAGCATGGCATTTAAGTGGATAGTCGAAGGCAAGGCAAGTTTTGAGGCAATAAAAGATGCTATATCTCAAGCTCAACTCTCGTCAATCTAGATTTCTCCAAGGATTTCATGTTATATGCCTTTGGTGGTGGGGACACAATTTTTGCAATCCTCGTACAATAAAACAAAGAGGGATGGAACAACCACTTGCTTTCTTCAGTTAGGGCTTGGAAGAATATGAAACTAGATACTCTTTCATTGAAAAGCATGTCCTTGTAGTGATCAAGAGCTTAAAGAAATTCAAACACCTAGTCTCAAACAACAAGATCCAATTATTGGTCTCTCATGTGGGAGTCAAGGACTTCCTTCTAAACAAGGATTTGAATGAGAAGCGTGTAGGATGGATCACTCATGTCATGGAATATGACATCAAGATCAAGGTCACCAAACTAGTACGTGGAAAAGGACTATGTGAACAACTAGCCTTGAGTCAACAAGTTGAAGCAGGTGATGAAAAAGAGACTGTCTTGGTACTACATGATGGTCAAGAATAGGAAAATGATGATGTGCCCACTCCTTGTTGGACTCAAAATATGATACACTTCCTACAAGCAGGCCTATGCCCTCCAGAAATGAGAAAATCAAAGAGGAGATACTTTAGATTACAAGCTATTCCATATGTGCTTGTTGATGGTGTTTTGTTCAAGAAAGACATCAATGGAGTTCTATTGA